>CM021105.1:619529766-619552974 GCA_007115665.2 Sequoiadendron giganteum | reverse complement strand
AAGAAGTAAGGTGGATATATCTATTGAGAGAGGGAAGGATGGAGAGAGAGAGGGAGAGAGAGAGAATGAGGTATAGAGGGATAGGTGGGTAGAGAGAAGTAGAGAGGTAAGGAAAGTTGGAGGGAGAGGTAGGGATGGAGAGAGAGAGAGGTAGGTAGAGAGAGTAAAGGGAGATATAAAGAAGTGGAGAGGGAAGGAGAGACGGTTGGAGAGGCAGGGATCGATGGAGAGATAAGGATTTAGAGAGAGGTGAGAGAGTGAAATAGAGAGAGAGAGGTAGGTAAGGAGAGGGAGAGGAGATAAAGGGAAGTAGAGAATGGAGGAGAGAGGGAAGAAGAGGTAGGAAGGGAGAGATCTAGGTGAGATAGAGAGAGAGAGGAGGGAGGGAGGGATATTTAAGGAGAGGGGTGAGATAGAGAGAAATAAAGTAAAGAGGGAAGGGGGAGAGAGAGAGGTGATAGAGATAAGTAGAGGTGTAATGAGAAATGTAGATAGACTGAGAGAGGGAAAGAGAGAGGGAGAGAAAATGAGGTATATAGGGGTAGGCTAGACAGAGAGATGTAGAGTGAATTTTGGTGGAAGAGAGAGAGGAGGGAGGGATAGGTAAAGATGGATAGTTGAGATAGATAGAAGGAGAGAGATATAGGTAGAGAGAGGGCAAAGAGATATAGAAAGAGGGGGAGGGAGAGAGGAGAGATAGAAAGAGGGGGAGGGAGGGAGAGATAGAGAGAGTAGAGAGGGAGGAGAGAGATAGAGAGAGGTGATAGAGAGAGAATTAGAGAGGGAAAGAAGGTGGAGACATTGAGAGAGAGGAGGCAAGGAGGGAGAGAGAAATAGGTATAGAGGGACAACTAGGTAGAGAGAAGTAGATATGAAAGGAGAGATATAGGGAGAGGTAGGGATGGAGAGAGAGGTGAGACAAAAACAAAGAGAGGTCTAGGTAGATAGAGGGAGGATGAGATAAAGAGAAAAATAGAGGGAAGGAGAGAGGGAGGAAGAGGTAGGGATGGAGAGACAGAGGTGAGAGAGATAAGAGAGAGGAGGGGTGAGATAGAGAGAAAGAGAGTAGAGAGGAAAGGGGAAAGATAGAAGTGAGATAGCTGATAGAGATGTGTGATGGAGCTTAAAATTAGAGAGATAAGGAGGAAGGTGGAGAGATCGAGATGGAAAGAGGGGGGAGAGAGAGAGATGTATAGAGGGATAGGTTAGATAGAGAGAAGTATAGAGCAAACGTGGGTGAAAGGAAGAGAGAGGGAGAGAGAGAGGGAGAAAGAGAGATGAGATAAAGAGAAGTAGAAAGGGAAGGAGAGAGAGAGAGAGAGGGAGATAGAGAAAATTAGAGAGGGAGGGAGGTAAGGAGAGAGAAGTGAGATAGAGAGAACTAGAGAGGGAAGTAGAGAGAGAATGACAAGATAGAGAGTAGAGAGGGGAGGAGAGAGCGAGGGAAGAAAAGAGAGAGAAAGAGAGGAGAGGGAGGGAGGGAGGGATAGGTAGGTGTAGAGAGTAGAGAGAGATATATAGATATTAAAGGAGAGGGATGAGAGATAGAAAAATGTAGAGAGGGAAGGAGGGAGGGAGATAGATATTAGAGAGGGAAGGAGAGAGAGATGACATGTAGAGACATAGTTCTTGAGCTCAAGGAAGATATTGTTAGATAAAGGGATGGAGATAGTGAGAGAGAGAGGTCTAGAGAATAAGAGATGAAAATGAGTGAGATAGATGAAATTCGACCTCCTGAGTACTAAAATTTGACCTCCTGATTACTAAAATTTGACTAAGTCTGAAATTTTTAAGATCTTCCAAAAACTAGAATTTGCATTATAACTCTTAGAGATCTGAAACCACTCTCAAACATCCTGCCTATATATACATGAAATATAACTTAAAGTATAAGAAAGTAAATTTCCATATGTAAATGTCAACTTATACTTAAATGTTTATTTCATGTATATAATTTCCCTGACAGAGAAAGCGAAAATCTAGTTCTGTGCAAAGCAGGCCATTTGGCGCTCACCAAAAGGCCTACTTTAGACTTGTTAATTAACAAGATTTGCTAAATTTTCTCATATTTTTTACCATGCTCCCCATCTCATTTGCATATCTTTCAATGCAAGTTTATAAAAAAAATTGTGATATCGTTAACCTCTATTTCAGCTATCTAAATATATAATTCTTTTTTCATTTTGATTTAGTTAAGGTTTTGATCCATGGCTTCTATTGTAAATGCCTTCGTTTTTGGTCAAAAACCAACATGTGCTAGGTTTAGGATAGATTTTTACACATTCATCGGAACGTGAAACAAATTACGTTTTTTGAAACTAGACTCCATTCTACACATGATGAAAAAAAAAATCAATTTTCGATTAGTTTGCAAAAAACTTGGGGGGGAGCACGCTCAAATTTCAGCTTTTCAGGATGTGTCCACTTTGAAAATTCATAAAATATTATATATTCATTAAAAAAATTATCTGAAAGAAGGAGGCTAAACTACATGGTGTTAGCTAATTTCTTACTATTGGATTTTTGAAATTCTAAAAAAAAGTTAACCAAAAATGGGGGAGCCCTCAGGCACTATGCTATTTTTTTTATAAAAACAGGACCTATTTTGGGCCCCCCCCTTTTTGAGACCCTTAATCTTCATTAATTTCAAAAAACAATAGTAGCTTAGAAACTATACTCGGAGCACTTCAACTTTTGTTCTTGCCGCATCTTGAAATTTTGAGCGTAACTATCTTCATTTTCTCGTGCAAATCAGATTTTCCTGATTTCAAAAAAAAAGTGGCATCTTAAGAGCCAAAATTGTGTCACAGATTGGTGCACTTACCCTTAGAGAGAACAATGGATGAATGGATGAAGAATATGAAGGAAATGATGAAAAACAGTCATATTCAGGTTGGCCAGGGGAAGAGGAGCGTTACACTTCGACTTCCAATCGGAAGTGTAACGTCTTTGTAGTCTCCAACCGTAGGAATCTACTAGGGATGTAAGCGCGTTGCACAGATGTCTGCGTGCCAAGTGGGCGTCCCCAATAGAAATGCTCCCACCAACACACAAAATAGGCGCCAAGTGTGATGTGGACAACGGGCTTAAGTAGAATTAAGCCTTCGCCTTAGGTTTTCTAAAGTGCAAGGGGGTAAAGGGAATTTGTGTTAGGGTTGCAAATTCACTCTCATAGATTTTTCCCCCACTTTAGCGAGCACGAATACTGATGAGTGCTTTAGTAAAGTAGAGTAGTAAGGGAGTAAAAAAGTAAGAGAAGTATACTTGAACCAATGAGGAAGCAGAGCACGATCTGGCGAACTCAGAAGTGCAGGAAAGGACTCCGTAGTTCCATGAAACTACAAAGTTGAAGTATGAAAGTGTCTCATAGGCTCACGGTCCTGCAAGGGAGGTATCCTTCAAGAACTCTCACATGAAGGAAACTAGGAAAAGCACCCTACAGACCCGTAGACCTGCAAGGAAGGTATCCCCCAAGAACTCTCACATGGAGGAGACCGAGCAAAAAGACCTTACAGACCCGCAGACCTATAAGGAAGGTGTCCCCCAAGAACTCTCACATGAGGGAGACCGAGAAAAGGGGACTCCATAGAGTCAGAGAGGGTGACATGTTTACCCACAAATAAAACACAATAGGAAGCGATCGCGCAAGCTAGTGAATGGACAGTCATGCAGACCATCAATAAGTTGTAAGTCTTTCAAAGGGGTCCCTTGAGAACCCTTCAAAAGGAAGGAGGGTCCACTCAAGGGACCCACTATTTGAAAAGTGAAGTCTAGTTGGGTTGCCCCCAAGCTAGATGTAAGGATGCGATGTAGGTCTAGTCGGGCTACTCTTAGACTAGACATGAAGAAGTGAAACCAGTCTAGTCGGGCTACCCTCGAGCTAGACACAAGGATGTGAAATTGGCCTAGCTGGGCTGCCCCCGGACTAGACACCATAGTATTTGTTGAAAGCTTTCGAAAGGGGTCCCTTGGGAGCCCAACATGAAAAGGAGCGGTCCACTCAAGGGACATGCTATCCAAAGGCTACCATATTCTTTCTCGAATCAATTCAACATCAAGGAATCCTTTCGAAATATGTTCACTTCATCAAGGAATTCGAAAGGCAGGAAATGTGCTCCTACAAGGGGAAGACTAAGACCATTCCCGCTTCGGATGAGGGTTTTCAAGTCCTTTCTTTACGAACCCATGATGAAGGAAACATTTTCCGTTAGAGTTTCAAGTCGAGAATACAATTCTAATAAAGAAGTGCATGAAGGATCTTTAAGAAAAGATTCATTTGGAAACGAATGTGTTTTCCAAAGATCATGTAACATAGAAGTAACGTTGTCACACACAAGAGGGACAACCCAAGAAAAGAAGAGATAAATATAAAGGGAAATGTAAAAGAAAAGAGATCGCACATAAAGGGCACAGGGGGATCTGGTTTCGTGGGGTTAGATCTACCTTTATTTATATGTATATGTGGTAAGAGGCGAAAGATCATCAATCCCCAACCAGATTGGGAGGAATGCATAGAAGACAAAGGAAAATAAAAAATTGGGTCAACATGGAATGAGGCCTAAATGCTCCTGACGCTTTGCATCGTCCCCAATTTATTGAAAGTCAATCACAAACATGGAAGAATGAAGATATACATAGAGGAAGGTCTACAACACAAACACCATTCCTGTATCCAAGCACCAACAGGGGTGATGAGGGTCATCTAGGCACATATAGCACAGTCATGGGAGAACACGCCACAACATACATGCACATCTAATCTAAAGATCAAGAAGAGGATCTCCCCCTAACACTGGTCGACCAAGAGGTCGTCAGCTTCCCACTCTAGATCGTTGTAGGGAGAAGGATGATGAGCCTCCAATGGTGTAATGTTAAGGGGAGGAGCTTTTGATCCTCCCGCAACAAGGGCTAAGGTAGAGGGACCAGTGAGATCTCCATCGCTCAACTCTTGTGGGTCTAAGGTTAATGACTTCGCAAAGATCACCGACAAGGTCGGGACTTCATCCACCGAGTTAAACATACATTTGACGGGAGTGCCATGTTTCACCTCGCCGAATGGAGGGGTTTGCACCCGAGGTTCACCACTAGGCTTGCCGAGAGACTCAGGAGCGGTGACAAACTCGAGGGAGGTCAGGACTGGTTTCATCACTAGGACAGAACAAGTCAGCGCGAGGCCAAGTTTTAGAGAAGGTGGGATCTTCTTACATCCTCCATTTCTAGAGGAACCACACTCTACTTTCTTCTTCATCGGAGGAGATGAAATCCCCATAGACGAAGCAAGGCGTATAGAAGAGGATAGAACCGCAATGGATACAACCGAAGTATTAACCATATCCATGGGTTTTGGGAAAGGCGAGACATCCGGGACGGAAGTCAACAAGGGCGGCTCCACCGAAGGAGCGATAAACACCTACACCTTTCTAGGCGCATTTGCTCTCACAGCGAGAGTTGAAAGAGATTCAGAACTAGTTAGATCAGAGGTGAAGGGAAAGAGGAGGCCATAGCAGGAGGTGTCATTTTCTCTTCCTCCTTATTCTGTGAGGAGGCTTGCTCAGCTAGGAGAGTTTTTTGCCGGCGCTTACACTCATGCGCAAGGTGGTTCCTACGACTCTTCGAACCAGAAGCCAGAGTTTGCGAAGGGACTGAAGGATTCTGCTCAACCATGGGGGTGTCTTCCACATCTTTTTCCAGCGAAAGGACAGACTCCCGAATGGGAGCAAAAGGGGCAGGTTCAAAAACAACGGGAGGAATCGACTTTAGTGCCTCGGCAGCGAGCCTCTTCCCATTCACTATTTTGGGAATAGGAATAGTAGGAGGCCGCGGAGGCCGAGACAAAGAGGACTCTCCACGGGGAGCTTTCTATCTACCATATCGAACAGGCCTAGGCTCCGTGGGTAAGATAGGAAGCTCAAATGCAGGATGCTTGGCCTTTCACCAAGTGGGCACCATGGGATTCTCTCACAAGTGCAAGACAAAAGTAGATGGCATCGCGGCAGGGTGAGAGGAAGCATCAAGATGAGTAGCAGAAGGGGAAGAAGGAGGATCTCGGGATCACTTCTCTTCTTCTCTCCTACGCGTGTTGGTAGTATCGTTGTTATCTTTTAAGCAAGCTCTATGCGAAACAACTTAAGGCAAAGGATGGAACCTAAATTTCGGCCTAGCACGCCCTTTCTTATAGTTTTGATATGTACAGTACAAAAGGTCCTTCCTAGGCAAGAGAGGACCAAGAGATGTAGGCCAAAAGTAATCTAGGGTATAGCTATCATGTGCAACTGGTGGTCTATAACCGGTGTCATGGACAACATGTACCAAACATCCATGAACAAACTACAAACATTTGTGCACAACCGAAGGAACTGCATTCACAGCTACCAGCCAGGGGATACCTAGCTTCACTCTGAAGAGTTCAGACCCCGGGATGATGTTAAATCTAAGGCTCACAGATTTAGGCCCAACAAGGACCGATAGGAAAATACTCCCTATAGGAGATATGAAAAGTCTATCGTGTGTGCGGATGGTACTCTCGGGCACATCATATCCATCCTTATGCAGGAAGTTAATCAGCATGATCTCCTCAGTTATGATATTCACTTGAGATGTCGAATCGACGAGAACACCTGCTACAATTTTCCCATTTATCCTTGCAAGAATGTAAAGAGGAGATGGATCTCTATTCAAGCCCATCGATAGGTCCTGTGAAGTGAAGGTTATACTAGTACCACTACTCATAGTCTTCACAGAGGGAATAGGTTGATTTAAGAAAGAGGCCATTACGCACACTAACAGTACTTCTACAGAACCTCTTTATACAATACTTTGGAACCTTCCAACTATGCCTACTAGGGGTCACAGGTTGGGTTGCGAGGCGAAATCCCCACAACACTCACACCTACAACACTCTTAAGAAACAAGGAAAGGAACTTTCAGTATCACAAAATGGAACCAAAATGGTTCATGTCGAGTTCACCAAAAATATAAGAGAGGGGGGCCAACCACTCCAAGGCCCCAAGTCACAAAAGGCCAAGAGCGAAAAGGCTGCCCTAACTTACCTCAGTTTAAAGGAAGGTTAGGATGAGCAGGATGAGAATGATGAGGATTATGAAGTCCTTCGATCACTCTCTGATCCTGAGGACTGAAGAGAGACTAGGTGAGCCACTTTTTAAGGTTAACCTTGCGTCTCAGGTAGTTCTCTATCAGAGGACAGAAGCATAGTTCTGGGACGACAATGCGGTGCGTTGGCGTCTCACAGGTGTGTTGGCATCCATACGGCTAGAAAACTAGAGAGACGACATTAAATCCTCAAAAAAGGACTACTTTAACCTAGTTTAGAGGTTTCTTCAACAACAGAATGAGATTAAGAAGAATAAGACATGAATACGAATGTGATAAAAGAAATATATTACCGCAAGGGTGACGAAGATAATTTCATAGAACAATCCTCTCGCCAGCTTGCTCCAAGATCTCTCCACCTACACATAGAAAAAAGGGAGAATGTTGGGGTTGTTTAGGGGCCTGCCTCAGTCAAACCCCCATTTTGGTGTTTCCCCCTCCACGGATAGCCAAGTTTGCAATGATAGGAAAAAAGATAAAGAAAGGAATGCAAGATACATAAACAAAAGACACTACAAAACAGTACGTGCTTACTCAACCAAGATGATAGAGAAGATGAGAGGAGCTTACCACCTCTGTCCAAAGCACTCAAGGCTTGTGGAGGAGAAAATGAGAGGAACTCAAGTGTCTTCTGCAATGGTGTGTGTCCTACGCTTGCACTATCGGAGTGATGGAGTGGTAGATTGCTGCAATGGAGTGTGAAGTGCTACTACAAAGCTTGAACGGATGAATGGAATGGAGAGAGTGCTCAAGCGATCTTGCAAAACTCCTTCCAAACTTCTGTTGGAGAGAACAATGGATGAACGGATGAAAAATATGAAGGAAAGGATGAAAAACGGCCATATTTGGGTCAGCTAGCCAAAGAGGGGCGTTACACTTTAACTTCCAATCAGAAGTGTAACGTCTTTGCAATCTCTAGCCACAAGAATCTGTCAGGGACGTAAGCGCACCGCGCGGACGTCCCTGACAGAAACGCTCTCATTGACACACAAAACAAGTGCCAAGTGTGATGTGGACAGCAAGCTTGAGTGGAATTAAGCCTCCGCCTTAGATTTTCTAAAGTGCGAGGGGGTAAAAAGGAATTTGTCTTAGGGGTGCAAATTCATGCTCATACACTTATGTATTATGAGGATAAAGATTTTACATAAATATTTTGGATATCATCACATTAATCATACTCTATGATATGTTCAAAGATTAAAAAATATTTAAAAGATTATGCAAAAGATTTTGTATCAATATTTTATTATCTATCATAAAAATGATAATTTTATATAATATTTTGTATTAATAATATATATCTCAAAATTTGATCAAAATGATATAAAATATTGATTATATTTATTTCATAATAAATTTAAAAATATAATATGAAATATTAATTCATATATCTTATATTGATAATCACAAAATAACATTAAAATTATCAATACACATATTTGATTATAAATAAATATAATAATATAATATATAAAATATTTTATTTTAATATCTAAAACGCTTAAATAAGTTTGTTTTTAACTTTATCATATGGTTTCTAGCGTCTATGGTGATTGCTCTAAAAGATGCCCTTTATAAACTATTAAAATAAATGAGTCAGAAAGATGAAGACGAAGTATCAATCAAATGCCACTTTTGTCACTTTCTGATGTAAAACATAATGTAAACATGAAACCTAATAAATTATGCAAATAAAAATGTTTTACATTAAACTATTACCACGCGGTTCCATCTAAAATGGGCATACATAAAAGCATTAGAAAACTTTAATATTCTCTTAATTGATGGGGTTGAACTTAATTGATTTTTTTTTTAATATATGGATCTATATGGTTACTTTAAAGTCTAGAATTAATATTTGAAAAAAAAAAAAAAAAAAATTAGCTTTATGGTTTTAAATTTGATTTTAATAGTAAAGATAATGAGATTGTAATAAATTTAGTAGTAGTAAGAAATATAATATTTTTTATAATTTTTTAAGGATTGAAAGTGTTTTTTTGATATAATTTTAATGATGATTTTATATTAATATTTAAAATTATATTTTATTATTTATCATCAAAATAAAGAGAAATTATAATAAATTAAGTGAAGGGTAAGAGAGGTAAAAAATAGAATAGAAAATACAAAGTAATTAAAAACTAATATATATTTTGAACATTCATATAGCAATGAAATTCAATCTAGAAATTAAAAAATTTCTATTATTACAATATAAATATTATCCTCATAATAATAAAATATTATTTAAATGCCAATAGATTATACTAATTAATAACAAAGATATTTTTTTGGAGATTGCTTCTCCACAAAGTTGTATTTTCAAGGGGAAAGAAAAAACTAATGGACAACAATCATGTGAAAGAAGAAGACTTCAAATAAAGTAAAAAAAGCGAGTGATGATTTGTGTTCCTATGATAAGATGTGTCAATTAGGCTCTTAAATAATTGGTTGTTTGTGTACACACCTAAAATCATTCACAACCTAACCACACCTAATTTTATCCTCTTCCAACATTAATTAAATAATATTATTTATTTAATTAACCTTTCCAACCATCTTTCTAACATTAATTAAAGTAAGACCAAGGCAAGGCTGGTTGGACGTTAGGGGTCTTTGGCACAACAACAAAAAAAGTATTTATCTCGCTTTCTTTTATAGTCCACTTTGAATTAAATAATTTAAACTCACTCAAAATACATATCTCTATCCTCAAAAAGAAAAAAAAAATGTAAATTATTTATTTAATTCCTCATTTTTCCACCTCAAGTCATTAGTTGATTAAAACCAATTAGTTAACTAATAAACCCACTTGCAAATTCCTAAACATGTTTAAGCTATGGTCAAACTTGCATGTGTCGTGCATGTATATGGTAAGCTTCTCATTTCCCCACAAAATTTTCATATTCAATCTAATCTATCTATTTCTCTCAAAAATATTACCTTTCACATGTCTCCAAGAAAGGACTTTTTGGACTTCCAAAACTCATTTTTATTCTCACCCTCCATATCTTCCCAAGAAAATATTGACCATTCAAATCTCTTTAATCTTCTAAAACTGTCATTTTTATTCTCACCCTTCATATCTTCCCAAGAAAATCTTGACCATTCAAATCTCTTTAATCCTAGATCTCTTAAAGTGCACCAATCACATGGTAGCACTTGGATTCTCCTTCTCTCTTCAAACCTCTCAATCATCCTCAACCATTGTTTTCTTAGATCAATCTCAACCCAAGTGATAAAGAATCATCCCTATAAGATAGGTGTTGGAGTAAATTGATTAATATTTACTCCAATGCTTAATAAAAACCTAGGAAAAGGTCATCTAGTTTTTATTACGAGTGTTATTGCATGATTCATGTGTTTCAATCAGTTAAGTGACTTAACTGATTCATGTATCTTGTTATCTCACTCCTCTCTCAATCAAAACTCCACTATTCAGGGATCTCATGTTGAGTTCATCTGAGTCTACATAAGGATATTCAATCCTTCTTTGTATTCATTCAATAATCAATAATCATTATTGTTTCATCCCTATCATTGTGCAATTTCCCATTCATCTATGACAAGTTTCTCTTCAGAATATCATTCGGGCTTGTGGAATCTCAATCTCATATTCTTTCAATAGGAAATCAAAACAGCAAAGATAAGTGACAACCACTGCACTAAATCTAAACTAAAATCTCAATCCAAACAAGAAAGAAAAATCAAACAAGAGGAATGAAATAAAGGCAATAAAATAGCAAACTCCTCATGTTGAAGTTGAATAACCTTCCTTGCCTCTCCTCAAAACAACCTTTGTAAGTTTCCCTCAGTTAGTTGTATGCAAGTACTTGCAAATGATAAGCATGAATATTCGAGATATGTGGTTGCTAAATCAAAAATGGAGGAGAAAACCTGCTTTTATAGAAAGCCATTCGAATAGAAAGACAAGATCGATCTTCTAGAAATATTCTCAGATCGACGGTTGAGGATTCATGCACCACATAGTAGTGGACTAGGGATGGCTATGAAATGGATGACTAAGATCGAAAGGAGACCAAAGGAAATCAATGGTTGAGATTTGAAAATGAGAGAGTGGAGGAAAATGGAGGAATTAAATAATAACGTTATTTAATTCATGAGAGGAGAATCTTTGACCAAGTGGAGGAATAAATAATCTATTTAAATTATTTATTTGTGGAAGAAGAGGAAAATGGGCATTTAATTAAATTTAGAAATGGGATATTAAATATTTAATTTTAGATTAATTATATAATAGTGGAAGAGTGACAAAAGATAATTAAATAATTTCAATAAGTATTTAATGATAAAAGATTGGAAAGATTAATGAATAGATAAATAATTAATAATAATTATTTAACTATAGACGAGTAATGAAGAGAAAATAATTAAATAAATGATAATTAATTTAATCATTGAAGGAAAGAGTGGTAGCAATGTAATTAAATTTATTTAATTGATCATAGTAGAATGAAGCTCGATAGAATTAATTAATTAAATAATTGAAATTATTTAATTAATAGAGGAATATGATCACAAAAACAATTAAATAATTAAAATTATTTAATTACCCAAGGACGAAGCCTAAGACAATGGAAAAATGACACTCGCAGACCAAGAATTTTTTTAGTGTCTATATTTTTCCCCTCTTTTTGACATAATTTAGTTTATTGCGTTGTGTCAAAGATATTCAGCCAAAACTTGCCCCGATGAAAGCAGTGTGGGCGTATGCCTCCTCCTAAAAAAATTGCAAATTTTCAAAAAAATCACAATTTTGGAAAATTGGTCCGATAAGTCAATTTGACAGTCAGGATTTCAATGTTGGTGACAGAAATTATTTTTCAAGGTCATTTAGGGGGTCAAATTTAGGTTCAAAGTGGTCAAAGAGTGCATCCAATACACATCTCGAGCGCAAACCCTAGGTTAATTACCTATAAATATGCACTTGATTTATAAATTTGCTCATTTGTGCAATCCAAATTTATAAATTTAGGAGCTCAAAATAGAAAAGATAAGTGACAAACAATGCAATAAATCTAAGCTAAAATCCAAATCTAAACAAGAAAGAACAATGAAACAAGAGGAATGAAATAAAATAAATAAAATAGCAAACTCCCCATGTTTGTGTTGAGATGCGAAACCCAACAGTCACATGACTGTTGCTATTCTCCTGTCGCTTCGTATCCAAAGAGCTTTGTATAAATACACGAGTACAGACCATGTATTAGATAACTGATAATAGAATTGTTCTTTGCTTTCCTAGTGGATGTAGCCATTTATGGTGAACCACGTAATTCGTGTGTTGTCTTGTCTTTGTGTGTGTTTTACTTATGTTTTGTTTCCTTTATCTGCTTGTTTATATTTACAATTGGTATCAAAGCAAGGTTATGAAGTTGAGCAGATATGGACGTAGCAGCCTTGGATGATTGGTCCCGAGTTCTCATGTCTTGGTCTTGTGGCTCCGGAGAGTTTTATAATGAAGTTGTTCATCCTACTGAAGACTCGCCATCATTTGATTTTGGGGCTGCTCAAACAAAGTTTCTGGATGAATTAGATGTTGAAACTGAATTTGTTATGGAAGATTTCATAGACATGTTGGAATCTGGTAGTGATCATAGTAGAGGAGTTGTTGGGGCTCCCGAGTACTAGTTTGAGGAGCGCCTCAGGTAGATCTTTGGGCAACACGAAAGAAGAAAGTGTCGTTTGCAAAGACTATTGATATTTTTTATTATGAAGAGTATGACAATTTGAAGAAGCGCCATCAACGCAGAAGAAGGCAGCGATCCAAAAGGAAAAAGAAAGCTAGAGAGGAAGAAGGGGCAGAGGAACCAGACGTAGGAAGGTCTGAAAGTGCTCTGCGGATTGTTTTGGAGGAGAATGAATCCCCATGTGATGGGGAAGTATCATGGGCTCCAAAATAAAATCCCATGCCCAAGACAATTGCACATCCAACACCGGACGATGAAAATGGCGTCGCAAAGCTTGAGCCCATTGAGTCTATTGGTGCAAAGGAGGTCAATAGCACAGCCGCGGCTAGTGAAAAATCTATACCAGAGGATGTTGATGTCAAGGAGAGGTTGCAGGAATTGAGGACCCTTGAACAAAGGGCAAATATGGAGCGAAGTGGTGTTGGTGCCGCTGCTATTGGTGTTGTTTCTGGAAAAATTAGCCAAGGACCGCCATTGAAGGAGGCAGATGATGATGTTGTTGGAGCATCAACAAAAGACAAAATTGTTGGGGCACCAAACCCGAAAGTTGGTGTGGCAGAAGACGTTGTTGCAGAAATTTCCAAGCGACCTATATATGGATATGCTAACAATGAAGGCTCTTATAATGTCGTTAAAGAGAGCTTGAAGAGGCAACAATGGAAGAAGTGCCTCAAGGTCACATGTGAAAAAAATTTCAAGTCTTGAATGGAGCGAAGAGGCCACCTGAAAAAGAAGAAATTCCAAGTGATTAAGGATGCAGGCAAAACTGAAAAGATGGGAAAGGGCCCCATGATACTGAGCAGTATCAATGAGGATGAGTTATCGTGCTGCTAGTCGATCAAGGAAAACAAGGAGTTGCTAGATAATAGTGTAACGGTGGACTTGTATAGTGGTCTTCCTAACATTATCAATTCTCTCGAAAATACTGCTTTGAGTTGTAAGGTAGATGATTCGTCAGCTGCCAATTGTTCTCTCACCGACATAAGAGATAAGTCGTTGCAAGAAATGGCAGGTAGAACCTTGGATGGGCTTAAGAGAAAAACATTCTCTTCGAACGAAGGAGGCAAAGTTAATAAGCGTGCCAAGACCATTTTCGAAGTGGCTTCCTATCTGGCAGAGAATGACCCCAACCATTACGGGACTAAGCCAACGACGAAATAGGAAGGTACTGAAGGAGATAAAGATGCTCACCAGGTTAATGATCCCTTGAAAGATCGACAGAAACAAAAGGAATCTGAAGTTTTTGTAGGTGGTTTCAATAAGGATAGTAAAATATAGAAGAAAATGCATGCTTCTGACAGGCAACAATGTAATACATTGGAGGTGTTTGTTGGCGGGCAGGAGGAGGATCTTGAGGACAATCTTTGTTTTGTGCCTCTTAGTAATGGTAGGTTGGTTCCGACCGGAGAAGAACGGGCAGAAACAGATGGTTGGTTAAGCAAGGAGGAGAGAGAACTCACCTTAGGGGAGATGACGCTCAAGGTTTTTCCACACCAGCAGTAGCCCTTGGTTGGGAAAATTCCTCCTGCCGCTGCCATTCCGGCCCTGCAGTCGAGCTCGAGGAGAAGCATTCTGGAAGCCTCCATGGAGTCTGGAGCTACAAGCTCTTTTATGCCTACCGGTTTTGGTGGATTGTCACCTACAAGTGTCGGTGTCGATGCCATTGCCAGAGGTAAGAAAGGAGGTTTGGATGCACCAGAGGACAACGTAGTGGAGCAAAGGCAAAAGGAGACATTACGAATGCCACCAAGTGGTGGTTGTTATCACTATCATGATCCTACTCAATTTGGGGACGTTGGTTACCAGGTCCCGAACGAGCTATGTTGTAGTCGTTTAGATGAGAATCAATGGATTATGGTGTGCACAATTACTATGGATGAAATCGAAGGGCTCGTGCGTAGTCAGTCGGTTTTGAACACGGGATCACCCATTACGATTCCTGTGGATAGGTGCACTCTTGGTCGTATCATGAATGTGATTGGAGAGCTTATTGATGAGAAGGGTGAACTAAACATTGATCACTTCCTTACAATCCATCGTGAGGCTCCCTTTGTGGAGCAGTCAACAGAGCAAGAAATTCTTGTGAACGGAATTAAGGTCCAGGATGTTTATCGGTGACCTAATCTGGATCGTGACACTTCACCTGATGTGCTTTTGGAGAAGCTTATTATAGAATTGATAAGGACAGAGTCCTTAATCAGTCATTGATAGAGACAGATGATATGACAACCATCAAAATAGTTTTCATTGTTGGTGCTACAAACAGGCCTAAGATCATCGATCCTACACTATTAACTGGGAATGATGATGCGTTTTGGGAAGAAGTGACTCCTGTACAATTTGGAGTTGATTTTGCACTTGGAAAATTTGTAAGGAAAGATGTCTTTTCTTCTGATCGGATTTGGAGACAATTAATTCGGAGTGTTAGTGAACAAAACTTGGTGAAATTGAAAACTTCCAGCCTGACTATGATGTGAAGATAAGATTGGAAATGCAGGGATGACACAATGCATAGCTGTGCCTGTTGGACTTCACGGGGGAGATTGTTGAGATGTGAAACCCAACAGTCACATGACTGTTGCTATTCTCATGTCTCTTCGTATCCAAAGAGCTTTGTATAAATACACGAGTACAAACCATGTATTAGATAACTGATAATAGAATCGTTCTCTGCTTTCCTGGTGGATGTAGCCATTTATGGTGAACCACGTAATTCGTGTGTTGTCTTGTCTTTGTGTGTGTTTTACTTTTGTTTTGTTTCCTTTATCTGCTTGTTTATATTTACAGTTTGAAGTTGAATAACCTTCCTTGTCTCTCCTCAAAATAGCCTTTGCAAGTTGTCCTCAGTTCGTTGTATGCAAGTACCTGCAAACAATAACATGAATATTGGAGATATGTGGTTGTTAAATCAAAAATGGATGAGAAAACCTTCTTTTATAGAAAGTCATTTGAATGGATGAACGAGATCAATCTTCTAGAAAGATTCTCAGATCGATGGTTGAGGATTCATGCACCACATAGTAGTGGGCTAAGGGCGGCTATGAAATGAACGACTAAGATCGAAAGGAGACTAGAGGCAATCAATGGTTGAGATTCAAAAATGAGAGAGTAGAGGAAAACGGAGGAATTAAATAATAATGTTATTTAATTCATGAGAGGAGAATATTTAACCAAGTGGGGCGATAAATTATTTATTTAAATTATTTATTTGTGGAAGAAGAGGAAAATGGGCATTTAATTAAAATGATTGTGCAACCAGTTAAATAAATAGGAAGAAATAGAAATGAGATATTAAATAATTAGTTTAAGATTAATTATCTAATAGTGGAAGAGTGACAAAAGATAATTAAATAGTTTCAATAATTATTTAACTATAGAAGAACGGAAAGATTGATGAATAGATAAATAATTAATAATTATTATTTAACTATAGATAAATAATAAAGAGCAAATAATTAAATAAACGATAATTTATTTAATCATTGAAGGAAACAGTGTTAGCGACACAATTAAATTTATTTAATTGATCAAAGTAGAATGAAGATCAAGAGAATGAATTAATTAAATAATTGAAATTATTTAATTAATAGAGGAATATGATCAAAGGAAATAATTAAATAATTAAAATTATTTAATTGCGCAAGGAAGAAGACCAAGACAATGGAAAAATGGCACTCGTAAATCAAGACATTTTTCAGTGTCTACATTTTTTCCCTCTTTGACATAATCCAGTTTATCGCATTGTGTCAAAGAAATTGAGTCAAAACATGCCTCGGTGAAAGCAGGGTGGACATATGCCCCTCAAAAAAAAACAAAATTTTGGAAAATTGGTCCTATAAGTCAATTTGACAGTTAGGATTTCAATGGTGGTGACAGAAATGATTTTCAAGGTCATTTAGGGGGTCAAATTTAGGTTCAAAGTGGTCAAAGAGTGCAAACCCTAGAAAACAATAGTTTAATTGCCTATACATATGCACTTGATTTAGAAATTTGCTCATTTGTGCATTCCAAATTTATAAATTTAGGAGTTGTGGGAGAGAGAAGCTGAGAAGATGTCACCAATTCCACACTTCGCACACCGAGGCTATCCATCTATACCTTCCATTGACCCGAGGGAGAAGAGGACCCGGTAAGTACTCCAAACCCACTTTGTCATTTTTTTTTATTTTTGTGCATTTAGGGTGAGGAAAAATTTAGCAAACAATTACGTCAAACGTCATTCGACGCAATTGCATGCGTGAACAACGTAGGTGACTACGGTTTGCCACAATCACCTCGTCGTGACACAATTTCTAGGGTATAGGGGGTCGGTTTGCCGAGTGATGCATCTGAAAAGGTGCATTGTATTTTCTTCTTGTGTCGCACACGTGACCAGGAATGACACAATCGATAAAAATGCAACAAGAACAAGGGGAAATGACGCATGTGAAAAGGGAATGATGCAACTGACAAGGGTTTGACTGCAACTGACCCCGGTGACGTATTAGCTAAGATGTGTGATGCAATTGTAGCTGTGTGATGCATGTGCAAGAATAGTGACGTGAATGGCTTTTGCGACACAATTGATAGGCAAAATACGTAATTGACAGGTTAAAAATTTGCCCCATTTTAAGATAAAACGACTTGTCCAATTTAGGTCCAATAGGTCAAATGAATATTTTGAATTAACATAATGACTTTTGCAATGACCTTAGGTTGTTCTTCCTCCTATCTATATGCAGGAGTCACGACCAGCGATATTTCAGCTATCAGATGTTGAGAGGCGCGCACTGGTAGATCTAGGATTGTTCTGTCACATATATACCCATTGTTAGGTAAAATTGAGGTATTTTGACAGCACTTGTAGAGCGATGGCACTTCGAGACTTGCACATTTCACTTGTCAATCGGAGAGGCTACTGTGACTTTGGAGGATATGTATAGGATATTGTAGTTTCCGATATGTGGAGAGCAGGTGAGACATGATCCTTTTCAAGGGTTATAGTCAATCTATGATCACTATGATTACGAGGACAAGTCAGAGCTTGGTGTGCAGGGGTATGAGATCATATGGGAGACCCTAGTAGAGATATATGATAGATTTGACTACATTTTGTGTACATTGATTGCATGTGTTCTGATTCCAGACCGCATGGGCCATGGTTACCCAGTAGGGTGGGGAGAGGTACTAGAAGGGATGATGCAGGATGAGATAGTCTATGCCTGGGGACCATGCTTATTGGGTATGCTTTATTTCCAACTACATGACATTTCCTATCGGGGTGGACAGAGCATGAGTTTGGGAGTGACACTACTGATGGTATGGGTGTGGGAACACATAGTAGTGTTTTGACTAGTAGTGGGATGGCAGCTGGGAGAGGGTGTGCCCTATGCATATTTGTATGGTGGTGCAATGACACAGACCCATGTAGGTGATACTAGATACTAGAGACATGACATAGATTTTTTGATGAGCTTTGTCTGGAGACCTTATAGGGATTTCCATTAATGGGTGGATGAGGATGAGAATTTTCCATGGTGTCGACAGCCTAGATACTTGAACGATCAAACATTGTAGTCACAACACATCATCGAGATGTACTTTCTAGAGCGGGTTAGAAGCCAGTTTGGAGAGATAAAAGGTGTACCTGTAGGGACAGAAGATTTTGCACGCTCCTCACAGGAGGTACATCCATGGGGACAGGTGATACTAGTTACTACAACTGAGCAGGAGATTGATACACTACAATCAATGCACTGGGCCTAGAAAGGGGATGCAACAGATGTCGGGATGACTGTAGAGTATGATGCATGGTGGTTGACCCACAGGCTAGCTCCATACACTAACCCTAACCAGCCAATACCTATAGAGCATAGAGGCAAGGTCCTACAAGGCTTGAGGGGTGGATGACAAGGAGATGGAGGATGAGGGGATGGAGGACGAGGGGATGGAGGATAGGGAGATGATAGAGGGGGTGGTAGGGGAGGCCAACGAGGAGAGACAGGAGATAGCAAGTGGTGAGGCCTTTGTCACCAATCTCTGAGGAGGGTGAGGAGAAGCATCTAGAGGAGAGCGTGGTCGAGGAGAGGTTGGTAGAGGAGGGAGAGAAGCATCAAGAGATATTAGCTCTGGAGGTAGGTTGGCAGGATGTTGATATGGTAGATGTTGAGGTGGAGGAGGGAGAGTATCATGCAGAGGAGGAGAGGTGAGAGGAGGTATAGATGGGAGATTTCAAGAGAGGATTGTGATTGGTGAGGATGCAAAGGAGGGGTCAGAGGAGGTAGGAGTCAGAAGTATCGATGGGTCAGTTGATCAACGGATAGCCACTTTAAAGGCCTAAGTACAAGCACTAGAGGTAGAGATGGGGGCATTGAGATCAAATCAAGATGGACTAAGGGCCGAGAGGGACACCCTATAGATAGAGAGGGACTTAGCAGTGATTATCCAGTAGTAGATGGATCAGGGGATGTTATATTTTGTGGCTACCTGCAGCGGGTTGGTAGTGGATGTAGCATTATAAGAGTTGGCTAGGTCTAGCATGGGGCTATAGTACTATCAAGATTTATATGAGAGATTAGTGCCACCCGAGAGGAGAGAGTCGAGCTTCACCAAGGTTTAGATCCAATCATAGGGTAGGTCCCATAGCAGATTACGTAGAAGACACTCTAGGTCATAGAGGTGGGGTATTAGGCCCACGGTCTACTCCATACAATAGGCCATCGACATCAAAGCACAGGTCTCCAAGCTCACCATAGTGAGAGGACAAGCAGCCATCAGGTTCAGAGGAGCAAGGTAGCTCAAGATAGAGCACATTTTGATATTATGTATTATGACACTATATTTTGACCAGCGATCTTGCAAGCTTCATTTTTTCATATATGATACATCTTGACATTGTATTATGACACATTTTAAGCGATATATGATATGATTTTTGGCAGCAATTTATGATATGCAATCTTATGTGATTATGCTTTATGGTTATGATTATGTTATGTACTTAATGCTTTTATGATGTTTATGTATGCATTATATATGATCATGTGATGGTGTAATATGATGGATGATTATGCATTTATAATGTTGTTTATGCATCTTATATGATTATGCAATGATATATATTAATTAAGTACGGATGACCTAAGTTTATGATGTGATGTGATATGTGAATGCAATTATTATTATGTGATATGATGTCCATCATTTATGAATGCAATGATTAGGAATGTCTAATGTGAATGCAAAATATGAGGTATGATATGATTATGATTATGTGATTCTTATAAAAATGTCAATGCAATGTATATGAAATGTGATAAATGGAAGTGGACTATGATTATAATGTAAAATGTAATGATATGCCTAATATGTTATGATGTTGTGATAATACTGTATGGATGCACTCTATATTTTTTGTATTTTATCATGCAAATATGTGTGGCTTATTACATGATGATGTTTATAATGATAACATGCTTTCTATAATGTTTCCTAACATGATCATGTATGCAAGGTATTTTTGTGTGTCACAGGACGCTGTCAAAATGCAGATAGAAGAAATATTAGTGTGGAAGAGATGGATGTTACCATGGAAAAAGGATTATAATATTTTTCTAGATAAATAATAGGCCTTGCATTTACTCATCATTGGACGGTAAAAATATGACAAATGGACAACAAACACCAAGGTATGACATAGACTAGGGTGTACAAGGTCATCCACTTGCAAGAAATAGGCAGTCCAAAAGACAAGGAATGTCATGACTCATATGAAGGACCCAATTCCCCAATCTTTTTGTCAAGACAAATTGTAGACAGCAAGCAAAGAAAAGTTATCATGATCCGTCATCGCTCCTCTAAATCCTTGATAAGACATCATCGAGGTGGCTAGTAGCATTATCAGAGGTAAACTAAAAGATAAGACAAACTCAAACCAACAAATCCAACAGCCATTTGAATCATTTTCCAAAGAAATTATGTTTGCAGATAGGATGGACAAGATTGATTGATATGATTGATTAGGTGGACCAAGAGACTCGTTGATTATACATGATTTTACGAAAGACATATCTTGTTCAAGGCAAATGATCGAGTTGATTGATTGATTGATTATTTGACCGAAATTTATTGATAAATTGATAAGGTTGATTAATTGATTTGATTGATTACGCCTGGTTTCAAGAAACACACATCCTGTATAAGGCTAGATTAATTGACCAAGATGACAAGATTGATTGAACAAGTGACTAACTTGAGTTCATTTGATAAGGTTTTATTGACATGATTGACCGATGTGATGATGCCTAGTTTTAGGAAAGACATATCCTGTTTAAGGAAAATAACACATCTGATAAAGTTGACCGATTGACCATTTGATCAATGCTCGGTTTCAAGAACGACATATCCTACTTAAGTCGAATGGTCCAAGGTTGACCAATGACAATGTATAATCTCAAGAAAGATGCATTCTGAGAGAAGACAAGTTATAGGACTGAATGATACAAATTACACAGTGCCTCGTTCTGATATAAGACCAATGAACTGATGGTGATCATAATTAGGCAATTGATCGATTGAAGATTAAAGACTTATTAGATATATGTTTGTCTATTGATTTGTGATTTGGTTTGAATAGTAATTTCTTGAAGACAAGGGACATGATCAAACTTCATAAACCCTAAAGGACTGACCTAGGGCCTCGAGGGATCATCGATTGATGGCCTTGCCTACGTTATACACATAGAGACCTTGTAGTTCGACTAACACTAGCCAAAATTGATATGACCCGACAAAACCCTAAGGACAAACCTAATGTCTTGGGGGGCCATTGAGTGATGGCCTTGCCTACGTAGTAATGCATAGAGGCAATGTAGTTTGACCAACTTGACATAGACCGACTCTAACTCTGGTTTTTAGAGTTTTTGAAGTTTTTTGATTTTTTTGGATATTGATGTTTTATGACTTTTTGGATTTTGATGTTTTTTTTTTTTTGGATTTTGATGTTTTTTTTTGGATTTTGGTGTTTTATCATTTTTTTGGATATTGATGTTTTAAAAGGTTGATACCATGTGTAGGATCCCAGGAAGACATAAGTCAAGGAATCGCCCCTAGTTAGGTATAAGACCAACTTATTATGGATGAGGGGATGCAACAGATGAATGCAAAGGATGGTCATGAAAGCGAAGGACACTAAATGTCAATCATTCTTAGACCATGGGAGGGATGAAGCTTTATTATGGATGAATCATATGTGCAAATGGATGGATGAAAGGAAGAAAACTAGGTAGAGTGATAGTAGATAGAGGAGCATAGACTGACTACGCATGGTGCCTATTTGCTAGGTTTTCACCATGGTACTTATCCAAAGCACCACCAAAGTGGTTTTCACTTTTGGGCGAATTATTTCTCTTACTATTTTTTTGAATTTTTTTTTTGCTATCACCAAGATGCCTATTTTCCAGGTTTTCATTAGGTTGATCATTTTTTTGACTTTTTTTTTTTTTTTTTACTATTTTTTGTCACCAAGACCCCTGTTTGCCAGGTTTCCATCAGGGAGACTATATTTTGACTTTTTTTATTTTTTTTTATTTTTTTGACTTTTGAGGGGATACTCTAAGAATTAGGTGTAATATCTACAAAGGTGCATGTTGTTGATGGGCTCAAGTAATTGCTCGCCTTCGGGATTAGAGAGCTAATAAGAACCGGATCCATAGGTTGTTGTAATAATATAAGGGCCCAACCGATTGGGTTCAAACTTTCCAAGATTTTCTTGATCTTTCTAATTCTTCAGATTCTCTTTCAAGACTAAGTCACCAATGTCAAAGTATCTATGTCAAACCTTCTTATTGTAGTTGCGTCGAAAGTGGTTTTGATATACCTGTAAATGTGTTAAGGCATTTTGTCTCTTTTCATCCAATTACTCTTGCTCATGTAGACGAGATACACGGTATTCTTCTTGATCGATCAACCCTTTTATAGATACCCTCAGGGACGGTAACTCAACCTCAATAGAAAGTATGGCCTCATATCCAAAGATGAGGGAATATGGAGTGGCTCCTATGGGAGTACAAATACTGGTATGGTAGGCCCATAAATTAGGATTGAGTTGGATATGCCAGTCATGGCAAGTGTCATCAATAGTCTTTTTTAAGGTTTTAAGGATAGTCTTATTAGATGCCTCAGCTTGACCATTACCGTGGGGGTAATAATGGGGTGGCAAAATGGTGTTGAATATGAAACTTGTCACATAGTTCACGGACATCCCGATTCTTAAAAGGGTGACCATTGTTTGTAATGATGGATTGAGGAATACCATAATGGTATATAATGTAATTCAAAATAAATTTGGATATCTGCTTACCAATAATGTAGGTCATCGGGATGGCTTTAATCTATTTGGTAAAGTATT
>CM021105.1:619395247-619529666 GCA_007115665.2 Sequoiadendron giganteum | reverse complement strand
AAATCAAGTTTCCATGCAATCATGCTTCATAAGGAGAAAATAATATATTTTGAGGTAAAAACTAATTACTCCACAAAATAAAAACTATTTACAAGTTTCAAATTTAA
Source organism: Sequoiadendron giganteum (assembly GCA_007115665.2). Taxonomy (NCBI): domain Eukaryota; kingdom Viridiplantae; phylum Streptophyta; class Pinopsida; order Cupressales; family Cupressaceae; genus Sequoiadendron; species Sequoiadendron giganteum. The sequence continues at coordinate 619,529,559 of CM021105.1, read as the reverse complement.
AAAGAAAAATATAAACATTTCTAAAATTTCTTCAACATTCGGGTTGACACCATTACAAAATCTTCAAATTTTAAAATTTAAAATAAAAAGAATATCAAATTTCTAACAATACCCTTTTGCCCAAAATTCACCCAACAACATAAATAAGAAACCATAAAAAACTAAAGCTACCAAATGGTTCTATAACAATATCAAATCATTATTTTTCCTACACCTATCATTTCCAAGGTAAGACTCCGTTAAAATTCTTAAACTAGATTTAAAACAAGACCAATATAATATATGTATTTTTATACACCAAGAATATGCAACAAGCTTAAATCTCTTCTTACACAATAATTTTTAAAAAACAAATATTGAAAATAAGGTAAAAACGCAAAGCTATGTTACACTTTTGGTCAAATAAATAGTTCCAAGCGAAACATTTTCGGATGGAAAAGTTTTGGCCGAATAGGTTTCAATTGAAACCACGTGGCCTATACGTGGCACATAGGGTTTTAGCAAAATATGTTTCGTCTGAATCCAAAAAAAAAAAATCCTTTTGTTGGTTTGAAATTGACTTATTTTATATGCGAAGTTTCTATAGAAAGGGTTTTGATCGAAACCCTTTCTATCGAAATTGTCTATGTGGCATCCTAATTGGCAACTAACTCAACTTTTTTCAGAATTTTCTAAAACTTTCAACTTTAACTAAGTATTTCTTCAATCAGAAAAATGTTTTAAAAAAAAATATACCCTTTTGTAGAGCTCGGAGTGGTGAATCTAAATATGTAATTTTTTTAATATTTTGATTAGTTTTAATATATTTTATTTTTAAAATAATGCAAGTAGATTGTTAAAGTTATAAAAGAGGTTACTTAGAAATTTTAAAAAATAGTAAAACATATTAAAAATAAATAAAAAATATATGGTGCACTAGAGGAGAGAGTCCTCTTCAAAAGAGTACAATTTTTTTTTCGAAAATGATTAAAAGAATAGACAATAGTTGATGTCCCATGAAAAACTATCAAATTATACCAAGTTTGACTTTAAAACGCTATTACGAGAAAAATATACATCAAAATTTGAATTTTTTTCCATGAGCTAGATATTGAAGTTATCTATTTGGAGGAAAAAAATTCAAGGAAAATGAAGTTTTTTTCAATTTATTTTTTGGCATCTCGTGAATGTCACTTTTTTCTAAAAATTTTAGCATTCCAAAATCTGTTCTTAAATTGATAAAAAAAAATAATGAAAACAATTTTTAAAAAATCTGAAAAAAATATAGGAATAAACTTCATCAAAAGTTCTACATTTCATTAGTTTACATCATTTTAAAATTCAAAACATAAAGACCACTTTTATGTGGTCGAAGTTCAGAATTATTTTCAAGACATGTCACACGTATACTTTTTAAATCATCTTTCATCTTTTTTAATGGAATTTATTTTTCAAATAGCTTTATCATATGTAATATAAATATCTTATAAATAAAAATACTATATTTCCTCAAGATTACTTTCCTAACTTAATAAATAAATCTTGTAGATCTCTAAATCATTCAAAATCATATCATTACTTCAAAGAAACCTTTTTAATGCTTTCACGTAAACAATGTGAATGCCTCTAACTAACCACCACTGAAATTTTACATGTACTTGTACCCTTCAATCAAACATTGTGCACATAAATTCAGTCCATTTCAATAACTGAAATGAAAAGTAAAATCAATAAATCATCATAATTCCCATTTCATCAATAATATCTAATTATGGCATCATCATAATATACATAATACATGATTTAATCATTTATTAAACAAGAGAGTTCAAGAATTAACACAAATAGCCATGACAATTTGTGAAGCACTTCAACTTTGACAAAGTACACTAAAATTAAAATCTTTGTGTATCAAGACAAGAGTGTATATATCTAGATAATATAATTTAGATCTCTAAGACAACATACATTTTATTGGTTTGAAAACCTATTTTACCTTCAAATTCTACAATAATTGTTTCTCTTCAAATTTTATAATTTCTTTCATTTTTCTAATTTCAAGTCAAATCTTCTCTGAATCTCTAATGAACAATTAATATCTAACCTAAATCAAATCAGTTCAACCACATTAATCATCTTATCTTTAATTAATTTTTCCTTTCAAAACAACTTTTATTAAAAAAAATTACATATCAAAAAATAGTATTATCAAACTAGTATTAATTAAACACCTTATATTTAAGATCTGATAAAATTATTCTATAATTAAACTAATATTTATATTTTTTAAGTATTCAATTAAAAGAAAATACATGTTATAAATCAGTTTAGTCAGAGACATTAACATTCATAACATTTCCTGCACCCCAGTCTCATATTATGTGAGGCTTTTATACTTGTATCTCCGTGCAATGAATATAAAAGCCAAAAGATTGAGAGCATTCAAAAAAACCAGCAGCCAGTAAAAATTATCCAGTCGACTTGCATTGAGATTATCCAGCAGCCACCTGTGACCCATCTTTCCGGTAACACTGTTAACAATGTGAATAACAAGACTACTGACGAAGCTCCCGATACCACCGGCTGTCAAAAAGGAGGCGACACCCAAGCTCCTCATGCTGTCGGGCACTTGTGAAAAGAAAAATTCCTGCAGACCCACCAAAGCCAAAGCATCCGCTATACCCAACACCACATTCGGCAGGGCAAGCCAAAAGGCACTCATGGGAACCACAGCTAGCGGTTTATCGATGAGACCGTGGGCTTGCGCAACTTTCAGGCGCTTGGCTTCCACCAGGGCCGCTATTATCATTCCCAAAATTCCAAATACCAATCCTGCCCCGATTCTCTGAAGCATGGTTATGCCTCGTTCCATGCCGGTTATCTTTGCTGCGATTGGGACCAGCAGGCGGTCATATGCGCTCACTGCAATCAGAGTGGTAATGATTATTATGGCTAGGGTGGATGCAGGGGGTATGCGGAAGTGAGGCCCGAGGCTCCTGTCCATTGTGCTGCTCTGTTTCACGAAGAATGTGCCGCCCTGTGCGAGAGTGACAGAGTAAATGATGATTGTGAGCCACACTGGTACCATTCTTGCTAGTTGCTTCACTTCTTCTACTTGGCTGCCTGTGCAGGCCTTCCAGGGATCTTTGCTGCCATGCTCTTCTTGTCCCATGGCTGCCTTATCCAGACACTTGAAGTCATTATGACTGGGTTTGTTAGGCTCTGCTGGTAATTGCAAATTACGGTTTCTGAAAGCAGCAACTAACACCTGGTTCAAAAGAAAGAAAAAATATATCATACATCTCAATTGTTAAAGAGATTGAAGCCAACGAAGGTAATTGGAGTACTCTGATATACAGAGTGTGACAAATTTGCCTTATGAGAGGGGAGTCAGTGTGATGTGGGATTCAGGTTCTTTAGGTGGGTCTTATTGAGAGAAGTCTTTGAGAGGGGAATAAATGGGCTGTGGGATTCAGGTTTCTTATGTGGGTTCTATTGGAAAAGTCTTTGAGAGGGGAATAAATGTGCTGTGGAATTCAGTTTCATAAGTGGGTCTTATTGGAAAAGTCTTTTGAGAGTGGAATAAATGTGCTGTAGGATTCAGTTTCATAAGTGGATCTTATTGGAAAAGTCTTTGAGAGGGAAATAAATGCCCTGTGGGACTCGGGTTCTTTAGGTGGGTTCTAATGAAAAAATTTTGAGAGGGGAATAAATGTTCTGTGGGATTCAGGTTTCTTAGGTGGGTTCTATTGAAAAGATCTCTGAGAGGAGAGAGTGCACTGTATGGGATTCAGGTTCTTTAAGTGAATTCTATTGAAAAAATGTGATTTCAGATAAATCATCTAAGTAAATCAAAGTTTAGAATGTGCTGTTTAAGTCTGACCATAATTACAAGAGATCGACATAAATAATCTATGGATTGGTTACAATGCAACATAACAATTCTATTTGAAATAAATTATCTATTAATTTTAAAATTTGGAGACCTGAGCAATCCGAGTGATTGGGCTCCCAGCAGGAACTCTGTGTCTATACTTGGGCGTCCCACATAAGAAAATGATTATAGATATGAAACTCACAGACGCCACGATGCCAAATCCTGCCCCCCAACTCACATTCCCTTGAACATACACTATCACTGTATTTGACATGAGAATGGCCAACGACATGCAAAAGTAATGCCAGTTAAAGAAGGAGATTTTCTGTGTTCTTTCATCTGGATGTTGGTAATCAAACTGATCTGCTGCAAATGATTGCAAAGACGGCTTCATTCCACCTGACCCACAAGATATCATATACAGTGATGTGAATAAGACTGCAATCTGAGTGCCAGTTGCATGCTTTTGCATGTTAGGAGTAGTAGGAGGAGGCCTGAGAGAAGAGATGGATACTGAGACTATCAAGAGTGCTAATCCTGAGAGATAGAGCAGTGAGGAAAATATGATCATATAGTAGCGTCCAACATAGGAATCACTCAGGAAACCTCCTACTAGAGGAAGAATGCTTGTCACCCCAGACCATGTGTTTACAGTCTCTGCAGATGTTGCAACACCCTCATTCATAACATCTGTTAGGTATGTGAATAGGCTTGCTGCTATTGTGAAGTATGCTAATCTCTCACCCATTTCAACAACTGCACAGTATATAACCAAAAAAATAAAATAATATTGATTCTTATTACAAGTCATAATTAGAAATATTACTTTGACAACTTAGTGAAAAAAGGGAAACGTCTATTCAGTCTTCAGAATGTACTTTTGAGTGTATTTATTAATTAATTAAAAATAAAATAAAATTGTATTATGACTTTAATTAATTAATAAATACTGTGAAATATGCATTCTTGAAACTAGATAGACAATAATGTGAAAGAAAGGTATCGTATTTTTTATAATAATTGTGATAAAAAGAAAAAAAAATAGAAAATTAGACTAATGCACAATGAGTTATCAATAAATGCAATTGAAAACAATAAATAAAATAAAAATTAAAGAGATAATAAATATACATTAACTATTTTAAATATTAAATTTTTTTTTATCTATCATTAATTATTATTATTTATTATTATTATATAATTAAATCATTATATCATTTATTAGGTTATTATTTATTATTTATTATTTATTATTAATTATTTAATTAAATATATTTTTATCATATGAGTTAATTATTCATTTAAAGAAATTGAAAAAATCATAATTATCTTTTTCAGAAATTACAACTTGTTCTTGATAAATCCATTAAATAAATTAATAAATTAATAATTATCTTTTGATAAGTTATGGTAATTTTTCATAACCAAATGAATTTCATTGTTCAAAAATTATTAGTATTATGTTGCTTGTTATTATTCAACTCTTGAGCAAATTGCTTCACTATGCTCAACTTAAGATTTGTGATTAAATTTGAAAATAAAATTTTAAATTTATATCATAAAATTTTAATTGCATTCAATTATATAATATTTTTTAATAAATAAAATGAAAAATTCAAGAAAGCGACAATAAATACAAAGGTAGCTATTTTTAATTGTTTTGTTTATAAAAAACTGATATATAATAATTCTTTAAGCAATAGTTAATTAATTATAAATGAATATATTTTTTTCAATAATTTATAAACTAAAAAAAAATTAAATTTATTTTTTTATATCAAATATATTTTAATCAAAATTTGTTTTTCTCATATTTGAAAAAAATAATTAAAAAGAATAATATTATCTAATAAGTAGGAGGTGTTCTCCAGAGGTGTCAAATTGTGATATTGTTATCAGGATTCAACCTTCTTGTTTTACAAGTCAAACTCATTGACCCATGTTTCATGAGTAGTGATTCATAAGAATCCATCTCTCAAATGGGGTTGCGAGCTAAGTGGGCTTAACCTTGGAGAAAACTCCATGGTTAAGAGTGCTTGCACTGGAGTAGTACTGGGATGGGTGACCTCCCAAAGGCCCAATGCTTCACCTCTATGAGCATCACTTAAATACAATGAGTGCTAAGTGTACAATTCATTATCATGAGAGATGGGTTCTTGCGAACCACCACCCATGAAACATGGGTTAATGAGTTTGACTCTAAGATTGAATTCTGATAGCAATTTCATAATATTATATGTTAAAACTTGAACAAAAATTATTGTATAAACATTTTTAAATTGATTCTAAAAAGATTGATTTTGACAAAAATAACAAAGATTACAACCTAACAACAAATATATATATATATGATCAAATCAATATGAATTTTATATATATAAATATAAAATTCATATTGATTTGATATTTTATAAAAAATATTAAATCATAAAGTGAAATGAATAAGCTCAAACTATTTTATTCATACAAAATAATAAAATTATATACAAAATAAACCACCACATTACTGTTAACTTATTTTAATGCTTTATAACAAAGTTACACTGTGTTGCAAATAGATTCCGAAGCTATACCAATAATTTTCTTTTAACTGTAAATTTATAAAATAAAAGTAAATTATCACTTGTGAGGCTCAACAAACTTTGGAAATGCTCATCCATGTAGTGTTTGATGGAAATGCTCTGTAAGACTGACAAAGGTTAACTTCAGATAAAGAAAAGGCCGAGAGCACAACAAAAATATTTTATTGGGATGTTTTGGAAAGCAAAGGGAGTTGAGTCAGATAACATAATTCACTTTCTTGAGGGTAATCCACCACTCTCTATTAATGCCTTCTACCTGTTTATCTGGTGATGATATAAGGCCAGAACGTTTGATATTTTAATTCTTTGAAACTTCTTAAGCGCAAGCAAAGATAAGAGTTATATAGAAATTGAAAAGACAAGTTAAATTTGAAAACCAGAGCATCAAAACAACCACCCTTATGAAATAAGCTTCAGTATATATTGATGCAGATGATAACTAAAATGCCTGGAGATAACAGTGCAGCTGGTGGAGAGCTAGGAAGACCCAGGGAGCCCTTTCATGCAGGACATCAGGAAAGTGATGCCATCTCAGCCACAAGAGGGGTCAGATCCAATGTTCTATAAGCTGAGGGAGGCGACAATTGGGGGATGCTGAAACCAGCAGCAAGGCTGGTGATCACTAATGGACACCAGTTTCTGTTAGTATGGTTATCTGACATAATGTGATATTCTGAAGGCATACAGTTGTAAAATTTTGTATAGACTGAATTTCGACAAGTAGGAGGTAATTTTCACAGTGTGTCAAATTATGATATTGCTATCAGGATTCAATCATGCAGTTTTTCATAGCATGTCAAATTATGATATTGCTATCAGGATTCAACCGTGTAGTGGTTCACAAGAACCATCTCTCATGATAGTGAATGGTCCACTTAGCACTCATTGCATCTAGGTGATGCTCAGAGAGGTGAAGCACTGGGCCTTCCCAAAAGATCACCCATCCCAGTACTACTCCAGTTCAAGCTCACTTAAACATGAGTTTTTTCTCCAAAATTAAGTCCACTTAACTTGCAACCTCATTTTATCAACGATATGCTTCACTTTCCTATCATTTCTGATTTGTGTATAGACTGAAACGTAATCTGATCAATGTAAATTGAAAGCTATGATAGAAATGTAAAGGTTTGATATACTATTATTAATAGAAAAAAATTGCCTAGAGATATATAAGGTGCAGAAGTTGCAGGTCTCCCAAAAGGCTTGAACAAAAACATTCCCTATCCTTGATGGGTTATGGAGAGAAAAGAGTACCCATAATGAAGAAGGCAGCATTCCAACGTCCAGTTGCAGAATAAGAAACTGGGGTTCCTTTGAGATCTACTGATCCATCTTTTACCACCCTTCCCTTCTCATCATGTTCAATACCAAGCCCAGCTTCCATACTGATTTGCTTTCCTGAATGTATTTCCGCTTGTATGTTACCTCAATAATACATAAAAGATAGGCCGAAAGGCTTCTAGGTGTTAGGTAACATAGTCTTTCAGTACTTATATTTTTAATAAAATTATATCATTTGTGTGAAAGACCGTGCAACCATGACACAAAAGTCTAAGAAAACCCAATTAACTTAATACAGGCCATACAATTTATCATCGTGCTTCTAAATCGAATAAAATATGATCGTATAGCATATTTAAAATGAAAGCATATTTTCCTTTTGGAGTGGCGTGAATCTACCTCTCAATAATGATGAAGGTTTATATTCCGCAAGAAGCATAAAGCTGAAGATTAAGGAAAAGCAGAGATATTATCATTATACAATATTTATAAAACGGATGCACTAAAGTCGCTGTAATTTACATTGCAGTTTATTTTTTGAAAATTGAATTAAATTAATTTTATAGATTTGTTCAGGGTTATAGTTCAATTGGTTGAGCATAATTGACAGGTTGATGGTATGTGATAAAAACGACGTCATCCATCAAGATTCAAACCTTCTGAAATGCATTTGGACTATAAGTTGGACACGTGTAAAAAAAAAATTACAAATTTAAAAAATAGAAGATTTTATATTAATGTTTCAAATTATATTTTCTTACATATTATGAGGATGAAGATTTTGCATCAATATTTTGGATATCATCACAATTAATCATACTCTATGATATGTTACAAAGATTAAAAAATATTTAAATTCTTTTGGATATCATCACATTAATCATACTCTATGATATGTTCAAAGATTAAAAAATATTTAAAAGATTATGCAAAAGATTTTGTATCAATATTTTATTATCTATCATAAAAATGATAATTTTATATAATATTTTGTATTAATAATATATATCTCAAAATTTGATCAAAATGATATAAAATATTGATTATATTTATTTCATAATAAATTTAAAAATATAATATGAAATATTAATTCATATATCTTATATTGATAATCACAAAATAACATTAAAATTATCAATACACATATTTGATTATAAATAAATATAATAATATAATATATAAAATATTTTATTTTAATATCTAAAACGCTTAAATAAGTTTGTTTTTAACTTTATCATATGGTTTCTAGCGTCTATGGTGATTGCTCTAAAAGATGCCCTTTATAAACTATTAAAATAAATGAGTCAGAAAGATGAAGACGAAGTATCAATCAAATGCCACTTTTGTCACTTTCTGATGTAAAACATAATGTAAACATGAAACCTAATAAATTATGCAAATAAAAATGTTTTACATTAAACTATTACCACGCGGTTCCATCTAAAATGGGCATACATAAAAGCATTAGAAAACTTTAATATTCTCTTAATTGATGGGGTTGAACTTAATTGATTTTTTTTTTAATATATGGATCTATATGGTTACTTTAAAGTCTAGAATTAATATTTGAAAAAAAAAAAAAAAAAAATTAGCTTTATGGTTTTAAATTTGATTTTAATAGTAAAGATAATGAGATTGTAATAAATTTAGTAGTAGTAAGAAATATAATATTTTTTATAATTTTTTAAGGATTGAAAGTGTTTTTTTGATATAATTTTAATGATGATTTTATATTAATATTTAAAATTATATTTTATTATTTATCATCAAAATAAAGAGAAATTATAATAAATTAAGTGAAGGGTAAGAGAGGTAAAAAATAGAATAGAAAATACAAAGTAATTAAAAACTAATATATATTTTGAACATTCATATAGCAATGAAATTCAATCTAGAAATTAAAAAATTTCTATTATTACAATATAAATATTATCCTCATAATAATAAAATATTATTTAAATGCCAATAGATTATACTAATTAATAACAAAGATATTTTTTTGGAGATTGCTTCTCCACAAAGTTGTATTTTCAAGGGGAAAGAAAAAACTAATGGACAACAATCATGTGAAAGAAGAAGACTTCAAATAAAGTAAAAAAAGCGAGTGATGATTTGTGTTCCTATGATAAGATGTGTCAATTAGGCTCTTAAATAATTGGTTGTTTGTGTACACACCTAAAATCATTCACAACCTAACCACACCTAATTTTATCCTCTTCCAACATTAATTAAATAATATTATTTATTTAATTAACCTTTCCAACCATCTTTCTAACATTAATTAAAGTAAGACCAAGGCAAGGCTGGTTGGACGTTAGGGGTCTTTGGCACAACAACAAAAAAAGTATTTATCTCGCTTTCTTTTATAGTCCACTTTGAATTAAATAATTTAAACTCACTCAAAATACATATCTCTATCCTCAAAAAGAAAAAAAAAATGTAAATTATTTATTTAATTCCTCATTTTTCCACCTCAAGTCATTAGTTGATTAAAACCAATTAGTTAACTAATAAACCCACTTGCAAATTCCTAAACATGTTTAAGCTATGGTCAAACTTGCATGTGTCGTGCATGTATATGGTAAGCTTCTCATTTCCCCACAAAATTTTCATATTCAATCTAATCTATCTATTTCTCTCAAAAATATTACCTTTCACATGTCTCCAAGAAAGGACTTTTTGGACTTCCAAAACTCATTTTTATTCTCACCCTCCATATCTTCCCAAGAAAATATTGACCATTCAAATCTCTTTAATCTTCTAAAACTGTCATTTTTATTCTCACCCTTCATATCTTCCCAAGAAAATCTTGACCATTCAAATCTCTTTAATCCTAGATCTCTTAAAGTGCACCAATCACATGGTAGCACTTGGATTCTCCTTCTCTCTTCAAACCTCTCAATCATCCTCAACCATTGTTTTCTTAGATCAATCTCAACCCAAGTGATAAAGAATCATCCCTATAAGATAGGTGTTGGAGTAAATTGATTAATATTTACTCCAATGCTTAATAAAAACCTAGGAAAAGGTCATCTAGTTTTTATTACGAGTGTTATTGCATGATTCATGTGTTTCAATCAGTTAAGTGACTTAACTGATTCATGTATCTTGTTATCTCACTCCTCTCTCAATCAAAACTCCACTATTCAGGGATCTCATGTTGAGTTCATCCGAGTCTACATAAGGATATTCAATCCTTCTTTGTATTCATTCAATAATCAATAATCATTATTGTTTCATCCCTATCATTGTGCAATTTCCCATTCATCTATGACAAGTTTCTCTTCAGAATATCATTCGGGCTTGTGGAATCTCAATCTCATATTCTTTCAATAGGAAATCAAAACAGCAAAGATAAGTGACAACCACTGCACTAAATCTAAACTAAAATCTCAATCCAAACAAGAAAGAAAAATCAAACAAGAGGAATGAAATAAAGGCAATAAAATAGCAAACTCCTCATGTTGAAGTTGAATAACCTTCCTTGCCTCTCCTCAAAACAACCTTTGTAAGTTTCCCTCAGTTAGTTGTATGCAAGTACTTGCAAATGATAAGCATGAATATTCGAGATATGTGGTTGCTAAATCAAAAATGGAGGAGAAAACCTGCTTTTATAGAAAGCCATTCGAATAGAAAGACAAGATCGATCTTCTAGAAATATTCTCAGATCGACGGTTGAGGATTCATGCACCACATAGTAGTGGACTAGGGATGGCTATGAAATGGATGACTAAGATCGAAAGGAGACCAAAGGAAATCAATGGTTGAGATTTGAAAATGAGAGAGTGGAGGAAAATGGAGGAATTAAATAATAACGTTATTTAATTCATGAGAGGAGAATCTTTGACCAAGTGGAGGAATAAATAATCTATTTAAATTATTTATTTGTGGAAGAAGAGGAAAATGGGCATTTAATTAAATTTAGAAATAGGGAAATTAAATATTTAATTTTAGATTAATTATCTAATAGTGGAGAGTGACAAAAGAAAATCTAAACAAGAAAGAACAATGAAACAAGAGGAATGAAATAAAAGCAATAAAATAGAAAGTTCCCCATGTTTGAAGTTGAATAACCTTCCTTGTCTCTCCTCAAAATAGCCTTTGCAAGTTGTCCTCAGTTCGTTGTATGCAAGTACCTGCAAACAATAACATGAATATTGGAGATATGTGGTTGTTAAATCAAAAATGGATGAGAAAACCTTCTTTTATAGAAAGTCATTTGAATGGATGAACGAGATCAATCTTCTAGAAAGATTCTCAGATCGATGGTTGAGGATTCATGCACCACATAGTAGTGGGCTAAGGGCGGCTATGAAATGAACGACTAAGATCGAAAGGAGACTAGAGGCAATCAATGGTTGAGATTCAAAAATGAGAGAGTAGAGGAAAACGGAGGAATTAAATAATAATGTTATTTAATTCATGAGAGGAGAATATTTAACCAAGTGGGGCGATAAATTATTTATTTAAATTATTTATTTGTGGAAGAAGAGGAAAATGGGCATTTAATTAAAATGATTGTGCAACCAGTTAAATAAATAGGAAGAAATAGAAATGAGATATTAAATAATTAGTTTAAGATTAATTATCTAATAGTGGAAGAGTGACAAAAGATAATTAAATAGTTTCAATAATTATTTAACTATAGAAGAACGGAAAGATTGATGAATAGATAAATAATTAATAATTATTATTTAACTATAGATAAATAATAAAGAGCAAATAATTAAATAAACGATAATTTATTTAATCATTGAAGGAAACAGTGTTAGCGACACAATTAAATTTATTTAATTGATCAAAGTAGAATGAAGATCAAGAGAATGAATTAATTAAATAATTGAAATTATTTAATTAATAGAGGAATATGATCAAAGGAAATAATTAAATAATTAAAATTATTTAATTGCGCAAGGAAGAAGACCAAGACAATGGAAAAATGGCACTCGTAAATCAAGACATTTTTCAGTGTCTACATTTTTTCCCTCTTTGACATAATCCAGTTTATCGCATTGTGTCAAAGAAATTGAGTCAAAACATGCCTCGGTGAAAGCAGGGTGGACATATGCCCCTCAAAAAAAAACAAAATTTTGGAAAATTGGTCCTATAAGTCAATTTGACAGTTAGGATTTCAATGGTGGTGACAGAAATGATTTTCAAGGTCATTTAGGGGGTCAAATTTAGGTTCAAAGTGGTCAAAGAGTGCAAACCCTAGAAAACAATAGTTTAATTGCCTATACATATGCACTTGATTTAGAAATTTGCTCATTTGTGCATTCCAAATTTATAAATTTAGGAGTTGTGGGAGAGAGAAGCTGAGAAGATGTCACCAATTCCACACTTCGCACACCGAGGCTATCCATCTATACCTTCCATTGACCCGAGGGAGAAGAGGACCCGGTAAGTACTCCAAACCCACTTTGTCATTTTTTTTTATTTTTGTGCATTTAGGGTGAGGAAAAATTTAGCAAACAATTACGTCAAACGTCATTCGACGCAATTGCATGCGTGAACAACGTAGGTGACTACGGTTTGCCACAATCACCTCGTCGTGACACAATTTCTAGGGTATAGGGGGTCGGTTTGCCGAGTGATGCATCTGAAAAGGTGCATTGTATTTTCTTCTTGTGTCGCACACGTGACCAGGAATGACACAATCGATAAAAATGCAACAAGAACAAGGGGAAATGACGCATGTGAAAAGGGAATGATGCAACTGACAAGGGTTTGACTGCAACTGACCCCGGTGACGTATTAGCTAAGATGTGTGATGCAATTGTAGCTGTGTGATGCATGTGCAAGAATAGTGACGTGAATGGCTTTTGCGACACAATTGATAGGCAAAATACGTAATTGACAGGTTAAAAATTTGCCCCATTTTAAGATAAAACGACTTGTCCAATTTAGGTCCAATAGGTCAAATGAATATTTTGAATTAACATAATGACTTTTGCAATGACCTTAGGTTGTTCTTCCTCCTATCTATATGCAGGAGTCACGACCAGCGATATTTCAGCTATCAGATGTTGAGAGGCGCGCACTGGTAGATCTAGGATTGTTCTGTCACATATATACCCATTGTTAGGTAAAATTGAGGTATTTTGACAGCACTTGTAGAGCGATGGCACTTCGAGACTTGCACATTTCACTTGTCAATCGGAGAGGCTACTGTGACTTTGGAGGATATGTATAGGATATTGTAGTTTCCGATATGTGGAGAGCAGGTGAGACATGATCCTTTTCAAGGGTTATAGTCAATCTATGATCACTATGATTACGAGGACAAGTCAGAGCTTGGTGTGCAGGGGTATGAGATCATATGGGAGACCCTAGTAGAGATATATGATAGATTTGACTACATTTTGTGTACATTGATTGCATGTGTTCTGATTCCAGACCGCATGGGCCATGGTTACCCAGTAGGGTGGGGAGAGGTACTAGAAGGGATGATGCAGGATGAGATAGTCTATGCCTGGGGACCATGCTTATTGGGTATGCTTTATTTCCAACTACATGACATTTCCTATCGGGGTGGACAGAGCATGAGTTTGGGAGTGACACTACTGATGGTATGGGTGTGGGAACACATAGTAGTGTTTTGACTAGTAGTGGGATGGCAGCTGGGAGAGGGTGTGCCCTATGCATATTTGTATGGTGGTGCAATGACACAGACCCATGTAGGTGATACTAGATACTAGAGACATGACATAGATTTTTTGATGAGCTTTGTCTGGAGACCTTATAGGGATTTCCATTAATGGGTGGATGAGGATGAGAATTTTCCATGGTGTCGACAGCCTAGATACTTGAACGATCAAACATTGTAGTCACAACACATCATCGAGATGTACTTTCTAGAGCGGGTTAGAAGCCAGTTTGGAGAGATAAAAGGTGTACCTGTAGGGACAGAAGATTTTGCACGCTCCTCACAGGAGGTACATCCATGGGGACAGGTGATACTAGTTACTACAACTGAGCAGGAGATTGATACACTACAATCAATGCACTGGGCCTAGAAAGGGGATGCAACAGATGTCGGGATGACTGTAGAGTATGATGCATGGTGGTTGACCCACAGGCTAGCTCCATACACTAACCCTAACCAGCCAATACCTATAGAGCATAGAGGCAAGGTCCTACAAGGCTTGAGGGGTGGATGACAAGGAGATGGAGGATGAGGGGATGGAGGACGAGGGGATGGAGGATAGGGAGATGATAGAGGGGGTGGTAGGGGAGGCCAACGAGGAGAGACAGGAGATAGCAAGTGGTGAGGCCTTTGTCACCAATCTCTGAGGAGGGTGAGGAGAAGCATCTAGAGGAGAGCGTGGTCGAGGAGAGGTTGGTAGAGGAGGGAGAGAAGCATCAAGAGATATTAGCTCTGGAGGTAGGTTGGCAGGATGTTGATATGGTAGATGTTGAGGTGGAGGAGGGAGAGTATCATGCAGAGGAGGAGAGGTGAGAGGAGGTATAGATGGGAGATTTCAAGAGAGGATTGTGATTGGTGAGGATGCAAAGGAGGGGTCAGAGGAGGTAGGAGTCAGAAGTATCGATGGGTCAGTTGATCAACGGATAGCCACTTTAAAGGCCTAAGTACAAGCACTAGAGGTAGAGATGGGGGCATTGAGATCAAATCAAGATGGACTAAGGGCCGAGAGGGACACCCTATAGATAGAGAGGGACTTAGCAGTGATTATCCAGTAGTAGATGGATCAGGGGATGTTATATTTTGTGGCTACCTGCAGCGGGTTGGTAGTGGATGTAGCATTATAAGAGTTGGCTAGGTCTAGCATGGGGCTATAGTACTATCAAGATTTATATGAGAGATTAGTGCCACCCGAGAGGAGAGAGTCGAGCTTCACCAAGGTTTAGATCCAATCATAGGGTAGGTCCCATAGCAGATTACGTAGAAGACACTCTAGGTCATAGAGGTGGGGTATTAGGCCCACGGTCTACTCCATACAATAGGCCATCGACATCAAAGCACAGGTCTCCAAGCTCACCATAGTGAGAGGACAAGCAGCCATCAGGTTCAGAGGAGCAAGGTAGCTCAAGATAGAGCACATTTTGATATTATGTATTATGACACTATATTTTGACCAGCGATCTTGCAAGCTTCATTTTTTCATATATGATACATCTTGACATTGTATTATGACACATTTTAAGCGATATATGATATGATTTTTGGCAGCAATTTATGATATGCAATCTTATGTGATTATGCTTTATGGTTATGATTATGTTATGTACTTAATGCTTTTATGATGTTTATGTATGCATTATATATGATCATGTGATGGTGTAATATGATGGATGATTATGCATTTATAATGTTGTTTATGCATCTTATATGATTATGCAATGATATATATTAATTAAGTACGGATGACCTAAGTTTATGATGTGATGTGATATGTGAATGCAATTATTATTATGTGATATGATGTCCATCATTTATGAATGCAATGATTAGGAATGTCTAATGTGAATGCAAAATATGAGGTATGATATGATTATGATTATGTGATTCTTATAAAAATGTCAATGCAATGTATATGAAATGTGATAAATGGAAGTGGACTATGATTATAATGTAAAATGTAATGATATGCCTAATATGTTATGATGTTGTGATAATACTGTATGGATGCACTCTATATTTTTTGTATTTTATCATGCAAATATGTGTGGCTTATTACATGATGATGTTTATAATGATAACATGCTTTCTATAATGTTTCCTAACATGATCATGTATGCAAGGTATTTTTGTGTGTCACAGGACGCTGTCAAAATGCAGATAGAAGAAATATTAGTGTGGAAGAGATGGATGTTACCATGGAAAAAGGATTATAATATTTTTCTAGATAAATAATAGGCCTTGCATTTACTCATCATTGGACGGTAAAAATATGACAAATGGACAACAAACACCAAGGTATGACATAGACTAGGGTGTACAAGGTCATCCACTTGCAAGAAATAGGCAGTCCAAAAGACAAGGAATGTCATGACTCATATGAAGGACCCAATTCCCCAATCTTTTTGTCAAGACAAATTGTAGACAGCAAGCAAAGAAAAGTTATCATGATCCGTCATCGCTCCTCTAAATCCTTGATAAGACATCATCGAGGTGGCTAGTAGCATTATCAGAGGTAAACTAAAAGATAAGACAAACTCAAACCAACAAATCCAACAGCCATTTGAATCATTTTCCAAAGAAATTATGTTTGCAGATAGGATGGACAAGATTGATTGATATGATTGATTAGGTGGACCAAGAGACTCGTTGATTATACATGATTTTACGAAAGACATATCTTGTTCAAGGCAAATGATCGAGTTGATTGATTGATTGATTATTTGACCGAAATTTATTGATAAATTGATAAGGTTGATTAATTGATTTGATTGATTACGCCTGGTTTCAAGAAACACACATCCTGTATAAGGCTAGATTAATTGACCAAGATGACAAGATTGATTGAACAAGTGACTAACTTGAGTTCATTTGATAAGGTTTTATTGACATGATTGACCGATGTGATGATGCCTAGTTTTAGGAAAGACATATCCTGTTTAAGGAAAATAACACATCTGATAAAGTTGACCGATTGACCATTTGATCAATGCTCGGTTTCAAGAACGACATATCCTACTTAAGTCGAATGGTCCAAGGTTGACCAATGACAATGTATAATCTCAAGAAAGATGCATTCTGAGAGAAGACAAGTTATAGGACTGAATGATACAAATTACACAGTGCCTCGTTCTGATATAAGACCAATGAACTGATGGTGATCATAATTAGGCAATTGATCGATTGAAGATTAAAGACTTATTAGATATATGTTTGTCTATTGATTTGTGATTTGGTTTGAATAGTAATTTCTTGAAGACAAGGGACATGATCAAACTTCATAAACCCTAAAGGACTGACCTAGGGCCTCGAGGGATCATCGATTGATGGCCTTGCCTACGTTATACACATAGAGACCTTGTAGTTCGACTAACACTAGCCAAAATTGATATGACCCGACAAAACCCTAAGGACAAACCTAATGTCTTGGGGGGCCATTGAGTGATGGCCTTGCCTACGTAGTAATGCATAGAGGCAATGTAGTTTGACCAACTTGACATAGACCGACTCTAACTCTGGTTTTTAGAGTTTTTGAAGTTTTTTGATTTTTTTGGATATTGATGTTTTATGACTTTTTGGATTTTGATGTTTTTTTTTTTTTTGATTTTGGTGTTTTATCATTTTTTTGGATATTGATGTTTTAAAAGGTTGATACCATGTGTAGGATCCCAGGAAGACATAAGTCAAGGAATCGCCCCTAGTTAGGTATAAGACCAACTTATTATGGATGAGGGGATGCAACAGATGAATGCAAAGGATGGTCATGAAAGCGAAGGACACTAAATGTCAATCATTCTTAGACCATGGGAGGGATGAAGCTTTATTATGGATGAATCATATGTGCAAATGGATGGATGAAAGGAAGAAAACTAGGTAGAGTGATAGTAGATAGAGGAGCATAGACTGACTACGCATGGTGCCTATTTGCTAGGTTTTCACCATGGTACTTATCCAAAGCACCACCAAAGTGGTTTTCACTTTTGGGCGAATTATTTCTCTTACTATTTTTTTGAATTTTTTTTTTGCTATCACCAAGATGCCTATTTTCCAGGTTTTCATTAGGTTGATCATTTTTTTGACTTTTTTTTTTTTTTTTTACTATTTTTTGTCACCAAGACCCCTGTTTGCCAGGTTTCCATCAGGGAGACTATATTTTGACTTTTTTTATTTTTTTTTATTTTTTTGACTTTTGAGGGGATACTCTAAGAATTAGGTGTAATATCTACAAAGGTGCATGTTGTTGATGGGCTCAAGTAATTGCTCGCCTTCGGGATTAGAGAGCTAATAAGAACCGGATCCATAGGTTGTTGTAATAATATAAGGGCCCAACCGATTGGGTTCAAACTTTCCAAGATTTTCTTGATCTTTCTAATTCTTCAGATTCTCTTTCAAGACTAAGTCACCAATGTCAAAGTATCTATGTCAAACCTTCTTATTGTAGTTGCGTCGAAAGTGGTTTTGATATACCTGTAAATGTGTTAAGGCATTTTGTCTCTTTTCATCCAATTACTCTTGCTCATGTAGACGAGATACACGGTATTCTTCTTGATCGATCAACCCTTTTATAGATACCCTCAGGGACGGTAACTCAACCTCAATAGAAAGTATGGCCTCATATCCAAAGATGAGGGAATATGGAGTGGCTCCTATGGGAGTACAAATACTGGTATGGTAGGCCCATAAATTAGGATTGAGTTGGATATGCCAGTCATGGCAAGTGTCATCAATAGTCTTTTTTAAGGTTTTAAGGATAGTCTTATTAGATGCCTCAGCTTGACCATTACCGTGGGGGTAATAATGGGGTGGCAAAATGGTGTTGAATATGAAACTTGTCACATAGTTCACGGACATCCCGATTCTTAAAAGGGTGACCATTGTTTGTAATGATGGATTGAGGAATACCATAATGGTATATAATGTAATTCAAAATAAATTTGGATATCTGCTTACCAATAATGTAGGTCATCGGGATGGCTTTAATCTATTTGGTAAAGTATTTTGTAGCAACAAGGATAAACTTATACCCATTTGCGGAAGTGGGATGGATCTTTCCTACGAGGTTGAGTCCCCATTGAGAGAATGGCCATGGTGATGTAAGCAGTTGCAATTCCTGAGCTGGTGCATGTATGAGATCTCTATGAATTTGACATTGATGACACTTCTTCAAAAATTAATAGGCATCATGTTCCATTATAGGCCAATAATATCCCATCCTCATAAGCTTTTTAGCTAAGGTAGGACCAACAGAATGAGCTTAGCATATACCATGGTGAACCTCTTGTAAGGCCATTTGTTCTTCATTTGATTCGAGACATTGGAGGAGGGTGTTGTTTAGGCTGCGATGGTAAAGGGTATCTCCAATGATGGTGTATTTAGAGGCTTGTCGAATAAAGGTTTTGTGTTGGTTTGGGGACAAGTCGGGAGGGATAATTTGGTCATGTAGATAATTGTAAATTTCCTTGTACCAGGGAGATTCGAGACCAACAATTTCCCACACAAGTTTAGTTTCAGGGACATCGAACGTAGGGACCAATAGTTGTTCCACCAAGAACTCATATTGTGATGCATTGTTAGGGATGTCTAAGAGAGATCCAATTTTTAGCATTGCATTTGTTGCCTTGTTCTAGATTCTTGATATTTTCTCATAAGTAATAGCTTGTAGGGCATTAACTTCTCATCCTTGGTATCATAATCATCATTGACTTGCTTTATTACTAGTTGGGAATCACCATAAACCCAAAGATCCTTGATTGTCCATTTAATTTCCATTCAGAGTCCTGTTAGTAATGCTTCATACTCAGCTATATTATTGGAGAACGGAAATGTTATTCGAAATGATTTAGGAATGGAATCCCCTTGAAGTGTAATGAATAAAATTCCAACCCAGGCTAAACCATGGCTTGTGTAGGACCCGTCGAACTATAACTTCCATGTTGTTGGTGTCTCTATGACAAAGATTGACTCATCTGGAAAGTCAAATATTAGAGGATGATATTCCTTCACCGGTGCATCTACAAGTTGATCAGTTATTACTTGTCCTTTTATTTCCTTTTGATCAACATATTCAATGTCGTACTCACTTAAAATCATAACCTACATTATCTAGTCAGCCTGTTAGAGCTACTTTACTGAGAAGATACTTTAGAGGATCAATTTTGGCTATCAAATTTGTCTTATGGTTTAGCATATAATGTCTCAATTTTTGGGCTGCAAATATAACTGCTAGGTATGCTCATTCACTGGGACTGTAGTTTAACTCATATTCAAACAAGGTATGATTGATGTAGTAGATTGCTCATTTTTTAACATCATTAGCATGTTATGCCAACAATGCCCCTAATGCTAATGTAGTTGTTGTTACATATAATATCAAATGTCTACCATCAATTGGAAGCATAAGAACTGGTGGAGCCAATAGATAATGCTTAATTTGATCAAATGCTTCTTGACATTTCTCTATCCAAATGAAGGGAATTCCTTTTCGTAGCATATGTTGAAATAGATGAATCTTATCTACTAACTAGGTGATGAATCTACGGATTGATTGTAGTCTTCCTTGTAAAGTCCTTAGTTGATTGATGTTGGTGGGTGGTGTGTACGTTAGAATGTGTAAATCAAATTGAATCTAATCTAATACACCAATGAAACATTAGATTAAAGAAACTAAAGTAAAGAAAGCAAAATGAAAACTCTAAACATAGGCAGCTTCTTCAAATTCGTCTCATTGTCCTCTATCTCCAAGGATTCATTTCAAGATGTTGGCTCTTAGTTGTTTTAAACAGCAGCTTGTAGAATGGCAGATTGAGAGAATGAGATTAATGAAAATGCATGTGCATTACTAATATGATTTTAAACTATGAAATTGAAATGCTAATTAAATGCTAGAAATGCTTGATAAAAACTAGAATGCAACTATAATAACTACGTATGAAAATCTAGAATTCGAGGTCCTTTCCAACCCACAAGAGGGTTGTATTTATAGACTTTTGAAGGCTAGAATTCAATTGGCCAAGATCAACGGTTGAGTTCAAACCTGTTAAAATGAACGGTGAGAGATCGAGAATTCGAAAAGAAGATGGAATTTCGAGAGACGGATGGAAAATGAAGAGACAAAATGGAAGATGTCTCCATAATTTAAATAAATAAATATTTAAATATGTGTGGAAAATGAAAAGGCCTTTTAATTAAATATTGAAAATATTTAATTATGTGAGAGAAATGAAAAGCCTTTTAATTAAATATTGAAAATATTTAATTATGTGAGAAGAGTGAAGAATTTAAAAGTGTTTTAATTAAATATTGAAAATATTTAATTAAATGCGAAATGAAGAATATCATTTAAATTTAGAATTTAAACTTGTGATAATTAATATAAATAAATTGTGAAATATATTTAATTAATTAAGAGGAAAACAACAATAATTAAATAAACTTATTTATTTAATTAAACTAGAAGAATTGGAAAGATGAACAATATAAATAATTAAATTTATTTATATGTAGATGACTTAAGAATATTAATTAAATAATTCATATTTAATTAATTAACAGGTTTGGTTAACCATGACCATTTTTAGATGTGTACATTTTGCCCCTCTTTGAAGTGATGTGTTTTACGCATTGCTTCAAAGAATTTTGCCCCAGATTTTTAGAAATTACCAATGCTATATGCCCCCTCGAGAGATGAATCAGATAAAGATGATTTTTGGAATTTTTTACTGATTTTCTATCTGATTCATCGACTGATAAAGATGATTTGATGAAAACCCCTATTGAAAGATTGATATGAAGATTAATAACTTTGATTTTGCCCCGATTGATGATGCTTTTTGATTGATAAATTTGCTTCCATGCGATATGAAAAACAAATAGTAGAAATGATTGAAAAATTTGCTTCCATGTGATATGAAAAACAAATAGAAATTGAAATTGATTGATAAATTTGCTTCCATGCAATATGAAAAACAAATAGTAATTTTGATTGATAAATTTGCTTCCATGCGATATGAAAAACAAATAGTAATTTTGATTGATAAATTTTCTTCCATGCGATATGAAAAACAAATAGTAGATGAAATTGATAAATTTGCTTCCATGTGATATGAAAAACAAATAGTAATTTTGATTGATTTGATTAGAAGAAGCGATGTGATTGATTAGAAGAAATTGAAATAAATGATTCGATGCATTGATGCAAAATGATGAACAAGAGAGGATGATAAGTGATAGGAGATTGGTAAGAGAGAATGAGAAGAAAGAAACATAAATAGATTCAAAAAATGAGTATGATGTTGCCCCAGTCAAACTACAAGCCGAGATGGATTGATGATGATGATGATAGTGTTGTTGATTAAGGAAGGATACATCCCAGAACAACACAAGGATAGGGAAGGATACATCCCGATTATGATGATGATGATCGAGGCTTGCATTAAGGCTAGGAACAAGACCAAAGGTATGATTAAATGATTTGTGCTAGATTGAATTGATTGAGATGATGCAGATGAGATGTGATGGATATGATAATGATCATGCATGCACAAACTAATATGGATGCGATCTATCTAATATGCAAACTAAAATGCAAAGTTGTCATTTTGTGAGCTGCTTTATGCTTTACATTTCATCATTGAGCCTTTTGATATGTTGGAAGTTAGTACAAGCATCAAAGGGTATGTTAGCACCAATGATGACCTGAGTATTGCTTTCATGATGTGTGATATAGCAAGTTAATACAAGCATCAAGGTATAATTGAACCAAGATGACCTGAGTATTGCTTGCATAGACAGATGAAAGTTAACCATTTTCCTATGCAAATTCCAAAATGTCATCAATGATACATTGTAGAGCATGTCCCATGACAAATTTGCACAATACTAATGATTAGCTTACAGACAGCAAGCAAAGAAAAATCATACTTCTTCCTTGTGATTCTAGTTTAGTACATCATTGAACCACTCCAAAGATATGATGTCATCAAATATCAAAACAACAATTGCAATTGATTTGCGTTAATTTTATCATTCATTTTATTCAGAGTAAGATCATACAATTTGTTTTAAGTATTTGACAAAATAGTCATGTAGGCTCAGTCTAATTGGACAAAGTTTGTTGCTTCCAATATTTTTGATGCTTGACACATGTTGCCAACTACCTGCTAGAAAAGCTCCTAGAGGCGAACTGCATGACGATATCAGTGCTCTGTTTTGAGATTTTGTTGAGAACCAAGCTAAGGTTGATTGATCAGATTGATGGATTGATAGTTTGACTAAGTGTGTTAAGTCAAAAAAAGATGATAATGAACTTGTAAACCCAAGGAAGTTGTGTTATCCTAGAGTAAACTCGTTTATAAGATGATAGTTTGACTAAGTGTGTTAAGTCAAACAAGGTGATAATTGATTGGATTTGATTGATCAAGATTGATGGATTGATTTGGAACAAAATTATTTTGATGATTTGATGTGACACTGACACGCAAGTTAGATGTGACTGATATGAATTGTTCAGATTGATGTTCGATGAAAGATAAAGCTTGATAAGGAGCGCCTTCTTGTCAAAATATGCCATGGGCTAGTGATTTGGATCTTTTGGCTCGCAAATGCTTGACCAATTTGATTTTATGTCTTCCAATGTTCAGATCACCACATAAGTTGGAGGATATATATCAAGATTCATTCCTGAAGCACGATGTAAACATCTACCCCTAGTGTCTAGCAATGTTTGAACGGCCATGGGTGGATTCTTGAATAGGTGGATGGATGGATGGATGGATAGATACGGTAAGCATGCAAAGGATTCCAAGGATTATCTTGCAATAAGATAAGGTGTTTGAACAAAGGATGCTCACTTGGATAGTGCTTCAAGACTCAGATAACGTTTGGATTGGATAGGATCAATGAAAATGACCCATGTCAAGATGTTTACCATAAACAAGTGTAAAGTGTTTACCAAACTTTGTCAAGATCAAGATAATGTAAATAGATGGTAATGGGCTAGATAAATGGTTCATGGATGAATGGATGATATGGATGGAATGTTGGCTTTATTATGGATGCGATAAGATGCTTTCTCCTGAATTGGTGCACGTAGATGTTCGATTCTACACATGACGCCTATTTACCAAGTTTTCATCATGGTACTTGTCCAAAGCACCATCGTAGTGGTTTTCACTAGAGGCCGATTTTTTTTTTTACTGTTTTTCAATCCTTTTTTCTGATTTTTTTGGATTTTTTGTATTTTTGATTTTTTTGTTGTCACCAAGACGCCTGTTTGCCAGGTTTTCATCAAGGTAACCATTTTTTTCAGGACATTTTTTTGATTTTTTTGTATTTTCTGAGAGATTTTAAGCTAATGTTGAACCACCTGGTGGTGCTGATGTTGATGCTTCTGTCATAATGTGCCATCGATATCCTACTTGAAGAAGTTGTTTTGCCAAGATACGTGCACTTGAATGCAACTTTTGAGATCTCTAATCTGCTTTGCTGATACCAGAGTTAATTCCATCTTTGTGCGCACATCACGATAGAGTGCCTTTTGAATCCTTATGATGAAGGGTCGTTGCCAATACATGGTCAATGTGAGAATTGGATATCATGTGTGGAGGCATGGATGGAGTGTGTTTAGGAGTAAAAGATGGATTGGTCGATAGTTTGGAACCTTTGACTCTCCAAACTTGGGAAGATGAGCAATAATGGGTGGATATGGAAGTGTGCATGGAATTTGGACCAACTGCTTGATACACTTTGTACGTTGCTTGAGAAGCCTGCTTTTTCCTTTGTGGACATCTTTGATGGATACATTTCCCTTTTTGATTTTGCCCCATAGTTTCTTTGACTAATGGAGTTTGATAGGGATAATTTTTCTTTGTATTCTTTGGTATCCATATGTATTTGATTTGTCCTATATGCTCTTTAGCTTCTTTTTCCTTGATAACATTCATGCTTTGATTCAAGTCTTTCTTTTGACGTTGGTCCCAATTCGTGGATGGGGTGATGGGTGGATGAAGATTCATGACGTGGTGGGTTGTAGTATTGACATCGGTTTCATCATAAGGATTCTTCGTGCTTCCTATGTTGACGTTTTCTTGAGACGAAGTTGCCCCCAGTTTTGTGGAAGTATCACTGATATGTTCATATCCCTTGATTGTCGAGTAACCAAGGCCTTGATTCTTAGGATTTTCAATAATCTGTACTAGTTCCAGGATACCCTGTTCATGTAGGCCTAATCCTTTACCTTGATAATTCATCTGTTGAAACATGTTATTTGCAAAAGGATATGATTTCCCTTGGAAACAAGGTGTTGCTCCTTCTTTGCTCTGTGGTGGATCTTCAAAGGTGATAGCTCCTTTATTGATAAGATGATTTTCCCTTACAAAGGTGAGTGATCCAACTTTATAAGTGATAGGATCCTTTATCTGTGGGATAAATGCCTAATTGATATCCTTAGCTTGATCTTGTGAAATATCAGATTGTATTGTTTCTTCAAGAAGTGTTAATGATTCATTGTCCACATAAAATTCTTCCTCATGATTGATTCTTGATATGCTTTCACATGATGTTTCTGATTCACCACTTCTATAGAATTCTTCATGACCCACTTCTGACATGTCTCTGGATTTCTCTATTTCTTGATCATGTGTACAAATGTTAAGAGTAGGGAACTCTTGTTCCTCAGTAAGAGTATGAGACTCTTGTTTTGAATGAAGATCATCTATGTGTCCATCCAAAGAAAGCATCTCATGGGTAGATGGACGAGTATGTGCTATACGGACATGCTCATCTTGTATGGATAGGAGAGTGTCCATTATATCATTGTAGTAGCTTGGAGATACAAATTCTTGATCTCAAATGATTTCAGAATTGCTTTCGACATGCTTTGGATCAAGTTCTTGACATGGGTCAATTTCAAAGAATGGATTGTTTTCTTGGATATCTTCATTAGGCATAGGAAGTTTCTCAAATGTCATGAGGTCAAAGGATGTCCATATATTTTGGAAAGGATCATTGCTAGACATTGGTGAAAGATATTGATCATGCTTTGGAATAAATTCTTGAGATATGTCCTCTAACTCATTAGCTGATGTAGAGACATTGTCAACACGATCATTGGTGGAAGGATTTTGGATTATGTCAATAGGATCAAATATCGTCAACACTCCTTGAAATAGATCTTTGTAGGAGGGGTCTTGATCAAAACTAAAAAATGGCTCTTGATGAATGTTGATTTGATCACTAGATGGGGTAGACATATCTTCACAGTGCTCATTGATGGATTGATTTTGATCATTGTCTTCAATAGTTATGGTGGAGAAATTGTCAATGTTTTCAACCATATGATCAAATGATGTTGACATTTCTTGAAGAGGCGTGATGAGCCCTTGACATGAGGATGATGCGATACTTTGATCTCGACTTGGAAAAGAATCATTAGATGAAGGAGATGGAGTAGCTTGATCATTAGATGGAAGGGAAGCTTTGGATAGGATGGAAGAATTGGCATGCTCCTGGGATGTGATTGAGTCATGAGAGGGTATGAATTCATAAGATGGGGTGGAGGAAGGACTTGGAAGAATATTTTGTTCTTGAGATGGAAGAGGATTATCATGGGAAAATAATGAAAGGAGGGGATCATCATATGATTCTTGAGATATGGGATCTTGATCAAAGATTGGAAGGGTTTGTAGAATTTTGGTATCATGGGATGGAGTGGAAAGAATGTTTTAATCGAGATGTGTAGATTGAAATGAATCACTGGATGTAGAGAATATGATAGAAGAAGGTAATTGAATGGGATCATTGAATTGGGTGGAAGAACCATGAGGTTCATTTTGAATTATGGGAGATGAAGATAAATGCATGGCATGATAGGAATGGTCAATGTTACTTGATGGTTTAGATTTGGGCTTCCCCTTTAACCTTTGCAAAAACTCAGAAACATTGAATTTGGTTGATGTTGTTTTTGGAGGAGAAAAGGTCACGTTCATATTTCCGTCAAAGGACTTTTTAGTTGTGCCCCCTTTTATTTCCATGACTTTCCTCTGGAGTGCTCTTACTTGCTAGGTAAGAGTACTAAGATCGTTTAAGGGAGTTTCATTCTTTTCAGGATTCTCTTTAATTTTCTCCATATTTTAGTCAGAGGGAAATTTGGCACCTTTCTTTTCCAATAAAAGAAAATATCCTTCTTTATTTTTCTCTAAGATCTTTTCCATAGCTAAGAGAAACTGTGGATCTTGTTCAGCTTCTAGAAGCATTTCTTCTGTTATCTCTTGATTTGAGCTATGAACAAGATTTTCTTCCCTATCACCCGTATTTTAAAGTGGATCCCTCTTCTTTCGTCCTCTTTGTTTTCATTATTTTTGGGAAATAGGCATACGCTTACACCAAATTTCAACTAACTTTGATCACAAAATGAGATAGTGCAATTTGTGGGATATCTTAGTCAAAATAGAATGAGAATTCTATGACTAAAGAAATTTCTAATTTTTAGCTCGTGATTCCCTAGTTGGAAGGATGATGATCCTGTTGTGGGAATTAAACTAGAAATCAGAAATAAAGGTGATGTTGCACTTTGTGATGTTTTGATCGTAGTTTGTGAAAATAAGGATTTTTCAAAAGCCTAATGTTTCCAAGTTTTTCTCTATTTCCAATCCCTTAACATAAATTTCATGGTTTGATTTGCCAAATTCTTTTTTTTTTCTGGATGATCTTATCTGAATTAATGTTTTGAAAACACAGCATGCAATAGGATGATAATTGTTTTTAAAGACATAGAATCTAAAACATTGAGTGTATGTTCTTGAGATTTTCACAGGTTTTGAACAAAATAAGCATTCCAAGCGGACTCACTCTTAGTTGTCAAATAGGTCATCATAGAAATCACAGCCCACAGCTTAAAATCACGTCAACTCACACAGCCATGTCACCCCCTAGAGGGCGCCCGTGTTTTTGTCTTTTCTAGGTGCGTACTCAAGGTGATTGAAGTGGATACCGAATCCCCTAAGCAAACAATCTGTGGCGATTATATGGTGAGTGTCTTGGGGGAAAATTCTTCCCTCCCCTTGCACTGTGATTAAAATGATGTTTGGTTACTGACACGGTTGGCTTTCTACACTATGGTTCATAGTCAAGGTTTCCGTTCGGCGCGGCAATAGATAAACTCCCTCAGGAGACCTCCCAACCTTTAGAACAAAGGTTTTGGGGATGGTTATCTTTGCACACTGTCGTCGAATTGCGGACTTTCCCCAAATTCACTTTTGATTATACTGGATTGGAAAACCTGGCTTTGGTTGTTCCCACTTAGGTCATTCCTCTTGGGTGAGTACTTTTTCCCACAAGAGCAAGCCCTCTAAAGGATGTAATAAAGCATAAAAATTGCATGAAAATGAAAAGGAAGTCTGGTATTTTGGTCACCCAGTTAAGGGGAGAGCATAGACCTATTGCCAAAGACAAAGCAAACAATGTTCTTTTTATAGCACCAAATGACAATGATTTAAACTAAGTGAAGATGTTGCTTCACAATAGACATGAAGTTCATTTTAACTACAAAATAGCGTGTGGTGACTATCCTAGGATTGATAAATTCTAAATTTTAAATTTCTATCCTAGGATTGCTTCATTTTATTCCCCCTACATCAATAAAATCTCTGGCCGCGGCCGCATCAGATCTAGACAATAATTTAAGAATTAGATTATAATTGCTCCCAAAGTGTTTAAAAACAATTGTTACAATCATGTAATAATATTTTTTCTTTCATTTTCATGCTCCATGGTCCTTTAAAATCTGCAATACAAGCTCTAAATGTTATATGGAATCAAGAAACAAGAAGATATGAGGGTTAGATAAATAATTAAGCATAACAACCCTAAAATTTAGACCAAGTTTCATTGTGGTTTGACATTAAGTGAGAATTTGAAAATTTAAACTCTATCAAAGTTGATAAATACCTGAACCATTAGATATCTTATGAAATTCTACCCCATTTCAAAAAAAAAAGCTCCAAAAAAGACCAAGATATGGCCATTTTAAAATTGACTAAAAACAAAAAAAAATCAGAAACTGTATGCGCTAAAACAGTCCATGGATGCGCCAAAAGATGCTATGTATGCGCTAAAATAGAGCCTGGATGCATGAAAATAGTCTCTGGATGCGCGAAAATAGTCCCTGGATGCACGAAAACAATCCCTGGATGCGCGAAAACAATCTCTGGATGCGTCGAAACAGTCTGTGGATGCACCGAAACAGTCTGTGGATGTGCTAAACAGAGGATCGTATGCGCCAAAGCGAATTTTCTAGTCCGTCACCTGTAAAAACATAAGATTTTCTGCAAGAAAAAGATTAATACGAGGGGATGCCCCACTGTGGGCGCCAAAAATGTGTACGTTAGAATGTGTAAATCAAATTAAATCTAATCTAATACACCAATGAAACATTAGATTAAAGAAACTAAAGTAAAGAAAGCAAAACGCAAAATCTAAACACAGGCAGCTTCTTCAAATTCATCTCATTGTCCTCTATCTCCAAGGATTCGTTTCAAGATGCTGGCTCTCAGTTGTTTTAAACAGTAGCTTGTAGAATGGCAGCTTGAGAGAATGAGATTAATGAAAATGCATGTGCATTACTAATATGATTTTAAACTATGAAATTGAAATGCTAATTAAATGCTAGAAATGCTTGATAAAAACTAGAATGCGACTATAATAACTACATATGAAAATCTGGAATTCGAGGTCCTTTCCAACCCACAAGAGGGTTGTATTTATAGACTTTTGAAGGCTGGAATTCAATTGGCCAAGATCAACAGTTGAGTTCAAACCTGTTAAAATGAACGGTGAGAGATCGAGAATTCGAAAAGAAGATGGAATTTTGAGAGACGGATGGAAAATGAAGAGACAAAATGGAAGATGTCTCCATAATTTAAATAAATAAATATTTAAATATGTGTGGGAAATGAAAAGGCCTTTTAATTAAATATTAAAAATATTTAATTATGTGAGAGAAATGAAAAGCCTTTTAATTAAATATTAAAAATATTTAATTATGTGAGAAGAGTGAAGAATTTAAAAGTGTTTTTTAAATATTGAAAATATTTAATTAAATGTGAAATGAAGAATATCATTTAAATTTAGAATTTAAACTTGTGATAATTAATATAAATAAATTGTGAAATCTATTTAATTAATTAAGAGGAAAACAACAATAATTAAATAAACTTATCTATTTAATTAAACTAGAAGAATTGAAAAGATGAACAATATAAATAATTAAATTTATTTATATGTAGATGACTTAAGAATATTAATTAAATAATTCATATTTAATTAATTAACAGGTTTGGTTAACCGTGGCCATTTTTAGATGTGTACAGGTGGTAACATGTCCAAGATGGCTTTTACTTTTGCAGGATCAGCATCTATTCCTCTATGGGAGACAATGTATCCTAACAGTTTGCCTAATTGGACCCCAAAAACGCATTTCTTTGGATTTAACTTGAGTTTTTATTTTTCAAGTCTTGTAAAATCTTATCCAAGACTACGAGATGACCACTTCTTTCTAGATATTTTTAGAGAAGATCATCAACATAATCCTCCATAAATACATGCATATAATCATGAAAAATGGTATTCATGGCTCTTTGATATGTATCTCCAACATTCTTAAGTCCAAATGGCATAACGTTCCAACAAAAGGTTCCCCAAGTGCATGTGAAGGTTGTTTTGGGTTGATCTTCAGGAGAAATCCTTATCTGATTATAGCCCGAGAATCCTTCCATAAGTGATAACATCTCATATCCAGTAGTGAGGTCCGCTATGATGTTAATATTCGGTAAGGGGAAATTATCTTTTGGAAAAGCCTTATTAAGATCTCTAAAATTTGTTCATACTCTAATTTGACCATTCAGTTTCATAAAAAGAACAAGATTAAATATCCAATCTGCATAATTAATAGAGCGTATGAATCCCACATCCAAAAAATTATTTAGTTCAACCTTGACCAGGAGTGCAATTTGCAGGTGCATTTTCATTAGCTTTTGTTTGTATGGTTTGGTGTTTGGTATTAATGGCAAGTGATGTAAAACAAGCTCAGGGTCAACCCAGGTATATCAACATATGACTATGCAAAATTAATTTGTCTCTGAAAAGAATGTTGTAAACTCAATTTTTTCTTTGATGATTAATGATCTTGCAAGCTGTATGATTCTAGATTTATATTGTGTTCCAATGTTCACTTCTTTTATCTCTTCTATGAGAAATGGAGATTTCTCTTCGTCTATAGGGAGACTTTCCAATCCCCCATCCTTAGGCACCTCAAAGAGGTTTTCACCTTCGGATACGTCCTTTATTTTTACTTTTTCATGGTCAAAAAGCACCTTTCAATTTTCACTTGAAGACCTATTCCTTTTATTTTAACTTTTTTCATTTTCACTTTTGTGACTAGAGGAAAGGACAACCTCACCAAAGTATGTTGCACTATCAAGTTATATGATGAAGCCAACCTTATGATCCCCACCTGGTATTCCTTAACGAAGTCCTATGAACTCAGCAATTGCTTCATCATTCTTGAATGTGTATAAACTTGGTGGTCCTTGTTGGTCCCAATCTATTAACCGCAAGTAAACGAGCAACATGCCATCATCGGTGTTGTCAAGGGTCATGTTGTAGGTAGATAAAGTGAAGATAAAGGTAGATTCATTAGGTTCCCAAAAGGTTTTGATCCAAGCTTCCCTTTGCAAGGGAATCTTTTGTTTGGGATTCGACAAGTTCTGCAAGGGATCAATTTTAAAAAATTGATTGAACATTTCCTCAAAGATAGGCTCACCAGGTTCTCTGAATTTTTCCCCAAGGTCATTGACTAATTTATCACCCCATTCCCATTGGTTGGAATCGGAGTCAGAATAATAGTCCTCAAATGTCTCAATTTCATTTGAAGCATTAGCGATCTCACTCAAAGGCAACCCAGTACCAAGGAAACTCATTTTTACTGGTACAAACCCTAACCCTCTATACTTCAGTAATGTAGGAGGTAGTAAGGGTTCCACTATCCCATGTTTGTTTAGACCAAGGCCTATGTGTCCATCATATCCTTGTTGCTTCATTAAGAGGAACCCTTTTGGATATCATTCAACTGGCAACTACTTAGGTTCTATGTCCTCCTCTTCTTTATACAGCCCTGTGTAAATGTGGTCATCCAAAGATTATTTGGCTAACTCCCCCCATTTAGTGAAGTTGGTAGGAGGATTTCAAATGATAACTTTTGGATGCATTAGATGCAGTTTTCCATAACATTTTGGTGATTTAGGTAACTTTCCAATGAAAAATAAGCTCTTCATGTTGTGCTCTTTGCATCCTTTGTTCTAAATCTGGATTTTGGGTTTGGAGGGTGTGCTGAATGGAGTGAATTACTTGATGAGGTCAAATGGATCGATGTAGTGGGATGAGCTGGAAGATGAGGCCTCTCGATTTATGGGAACTTGGTGCTCAATGGTCCCTTTCAAGTTAGTGCAATACTGAAAGGGATTAGGATCACCAAGAATAGTAAGTTTAGTGCCATTATGTGGAAACTTGAGGCACTGGTGGTATGTGGATGGTACGGCCCTCATGGCATGAATCCACAGGTGGCCAAGGAGAAGGTTGTAGTGTAAATCTAGATCCAAGACATGAAACATTATGTTTTGCATAGTTGGACCAACTCTTATGGGAAGAAAAATTACTCCTTCAAAGGAGTGCTCAGCATCATCATAAGCCTTGATAACAATTTTCTTAATTCAATCTATACAATACTCAGAGTATCCCAATGCTTTTACCAGTTTCAGAGAGAAAATGTTCAGACCTGCTCCACCATCTACCAGGAATCATCTGATCTTATGTTTATTAATGTAGACTTCAAGGTGCAAAGCATCATTATGATCTAACTTTTGTGCAAGAAATTCTTGTTCAAAGAAGGTGACATGATGTGGCATAGCTAGGAATCCAACCATGTCCTGAAATTCATTGACATTTAGGTTGACAGGTACAGATGCTTCCTGCAAGGATTTGTCAAAGATAGATTTGTGTTGAGGGGATATGCAGAGGAGTTCTAGAATAGAAATTTGTGTTTCAATCTTCCCTAGCTACTCTAATAGATTGCATTGGCTTTTTGGTTGTGGATTGGAAAGAACCCCTTGTAGAGTTACCTTGGCCCTACGAGTGGTTACAGCACACTCTCAGCTTTTCTTATTTATGGTAATAGTGGCAGCGTGATAATCAAAACCTCTTTTGTGAATTTGTAATTTTATCTTTATATTAATATAGATATCTGCCTATTCATCAAAAAAACCTCTTATGTGATGAATGATAGTGTTGCAATCATACGTGACATGAGTATAATTAGCATTATTGTTATTCCATGAACTAGAGGCTTTTCCTTTGTCATGATCTTACAAGGGAGTTTATATATGGTATGATCAGCATTTGTCTTTCAAGTTGTGGATTGTCTATTGAAATGACTCCTTGTTCAATGAGATCTTGAATGATATTTTTGAGTGTCCAACATGAATATGTCTTATGTCCTTTTCCACGATGATATTCACAATATTCATTTTCCTTCCACTGGAGTCAAGTTTGATTAATGTGGTTTCATAATTCTTGATGTCTAGAAGTTGGATGACATTGGATTTGAAAAGCGTCTTTAGAATTGATTCAACAGGTTCACCCAATGGGTTGTATGTTCTCTTAGTGCATGGAGGTCCTTTGTGTTGTTGATTGTTTTCAACTACGTTCAATGTTTGATCTTGACCTTGTGTTTTGGAATTTGATATGTTTGATGTGTTTAATGTGGAAGTACCTTTGAGGTGAATGGTAGGAACTTTAATTATCACTTTAGAATCAACAACTCCATCATTAGTGGCATTCTTTTTTTAGAACCAAAACTTGCTTTTGTCATTATTAGGCTTTGGGGTTTCTTTGTGCACTTTGACTAGTCCCTTTGCCACAAGAGATTTTTCAATAAAGACACCTTTCTCAATGATCTCTTAAAAGTTCATGCAACATTGTATTTGAAGACCATTCATCAATTTTGCATTAAAGTTTTCTACAAACATGGGGTCTAGTTGCTTCTCGGGGATGTGACAAGGACACTTGCTAGCCATATTTTTCCATCATTGGTAAAATGAGGTAAGTGACTCCCCTTCATCCTGTTTAGTTGTGCACAATTTTGTGAAGGTCGCATACTTTCAATGTTAAAGGCAAAGTGATTAATGAATGTATCAACCAAGTCACCCCATGTCCTAATCCCTGGAGGAAGGTGTGTGAACCAGTCTAGAGCTAGCCTTGTGACACTTCATGGGAATAGCCTCATCAAGTAAGTATCATCATATGTTATTTCCATACATGTATTAAATTCTCGTATGTGTTCCACTAGATCTCCTTTCCCTTTACACTTGGGTAAACTTGATGCTAGGAACTCAGGGGGAAAGTGTGGTATGTTAAGATTTATGTCAAATGGATAGGGGCATAATTTCTCCATGGAAGAAGTTTTCTTGTTGGTCCCCAATTGTATGTTGTCATATGTTTTGATATGGATTACATTTGTTGCATCAGGGTGTCTACAAGAGATGGTGTTGTGTTGGTTTGACCTTCTGTTATGGTGTTGGTGTTGAGATCATATGTTGGATTTAGATTGATATTTTTTGTGGTATGGGACCTTGGTTACCTTGTTGATATTGATGTGTAAACATTGTATTAGTGTTGGTTTGGTTTGGTTTGGAGTGAAATTGGTATTTAGGTTTTTCCCAAAAGGTATGGCATTTTGAAATTGTGATGTAGGCCCTTGATTTGTACTTTTAAATGTAGGACCTTGGTTCGTATGAGGTGTAGGACCTTGATTGGTGTTTTGGAAAGATGGTGTAGGTCCTTGATTAGTGTTTGAAAAGGTAGGTCCTTGATTAGTGTTTGAAAATGCAAGTCCTTGATTGGTTTTTTGGTTTAGAAGTCTTGGTGGGACAATATGAATTCTCCTAGAATTGTTCCTAGTTGATTTTGACTTGATGGGGTAGGGTTTTGAAATTGAAATGTGGGACCTTGATTTTTTTTTTGACATATATAGGTATGGGACCTTGAGACGTAGGACCTTGGTTTGTGTTTTGAAATACAAGTGTGGGACCTTGATATGTAGGACCTTGGTTTGTATTTTGAAATAGAGAATTTGTAAAATTCCTACCCGGGAAACTTGATGAAGCAAATGAGCTACCAAATGTAAAAAAATTCCTTGCATTGTTGCATGAGTTTTCTTGTTTCCAAATGTTAGGGTATTAGGATTGTGTGTGATAGTTGTTTCCACGTGTGTAGTTGTCCCAAGTGGTAATGTAGAAGATATTTTTGTGAAGATGGCATCCCTAATGCGAATGGGTTTTGATTGAGTCCTTGGTTTAGTGCTTGAGTATCTCCTTCCACAATTGTGGAGACATCAAAGCCTTGAGGAAGTTTAGCACCTTTCTTGGCTAGTGCATAAAATTATCTATTAGAATCAGCACTAATGAGCTCATCACCAATGCATAAAATCCTTGGATCTTGATAAGCTCTTTCAACCTCTTCGGGAGTCAATTTCTTGTTGAATTCTTCTAAGCCTAGATTGTCAAATGTGTTGGTTGGCTCTCTTTTTGGTGTTTCTCTTTGTGGTGTCTAGATTGATTTGAATTTGATCCAAGGTTGGTGTCATGGTTTGGACTAGAAAAGGGGTCTCTTGAAGAATCCATGTCCTTTCTTTTAGTTCATGATCTTGTTTCAATCATGTAAGACTTGCAAGTTGGAAGAGATGATAATGCAAGATGATATGATGCTAAACTATGTTTTGGTGATATTTTGGATATAAGAATGCAAGTTGACCATGCAAGGGTGGCAAACTTAAGACCAAAGGATGAAACTAAATGAATCTAAATGAAACAAATGAATGTCAATTGATACCAAAGGTAGACTAATCAATGATGAAAGATAATGATATGGAGGCTAGATAATGCTAAATAAAGAACCTAAACCCAAGACTAAGGATCGAAAGGATGATAATGATGTTATGATCAAAGGATATGATATGAAGCTAAATGATACTAGAAAAATGACACTAAGGATATGGACCTTAAGATTTAAGAAAAAGGATGATAACCAAGCTATTGTAGGTCCAAGATAACGAACCCAATTGTCATTGACCTTTGTAATGACCAATATTGATAAAATTATAGATTTGACAAGATGAGTGTAAACTAGGACACAAGTTAAAGAACAAAATTTTGACCAAGATGACAATGACAAAGATTGATAAATTAAGAGATGAAGGTCAATGAAAAGTTGGATAAGTAACCATAGACTATCCAAAGGCTCAATAAACTTCCTATGTCTAAAATATAGAAGGTATGTGCAACCTAAAACCTAAGATTAACTATGCAAGGAAAAGATGAACAATGCAATCCTAAATGAAGATGATGGAATAAACTGGTAAAACTCTACAAGTATAAGGTTTATACATATGATAAGATCATTGTCGAGATGAATTAGATCAGGTTTGGACAATTACTGTTTTGGAATTCTAATAATCAGTGAGTTGTGGCTCACGGCTCTGCAATTGCAGTGTTTTCAAATGTGGGTTTTTGGTTAACAATTGTGACAAATTACAGTAGTTGTGGCTATGTTTCTATCAAATGTGATGCAGGATTTCAATTGTGTGTTTTTGGTGAATAATTGCAACTCATAAATAAGTTGTGGACCTATTTCAATTAGTTGTTCTTAACAAAGAAAAAAAATTCAAATTCATGGTTTGAACAAGTTTTTTGGTTGATTTTTGATTGATTTTGGTGTAATTTTGTGAAATTGACTTTGGAAAACACATCAAACAGTCTGAAAACACTTGTTTGGTATGATTTGAGTGTGAAAATGTATAATCGCAATGTGTGTAAAGACACTCGTAAACAATGCACAACCTAGGCTAGAAAGAGATAGTGCTTGTTGAATCCCTACTTGGATTGCTCCAAAAACTTAAACAATGCGGGAAGCTAGAGATCTTGGTGACATTGGCTCCCCCTTACATGACATAGGCACACCAAAATCTATTACCCCTGAATATCCTAAGATCATATCACCTGAGGGATTTTTTGTCTCTACAATGAATAGTGGAATATAGGGCAGCTTCAGAGGTCTGACCTCCTACACCAGCAAGTAAAAGTTTTTCTGGCCTCTATAACAAGTGGTTCTTGTGTACACATAAAAATGGTCTGGAGCACAATTAAATAAATACCATTTATTTAATTAATCTTAAATTCTTCTACTAGTATAAATAAATTGATAAATTTATTTGTATAGTTCACCCCTTTAATTCTTCTATTCAAAAATCATCTTCCCTCATGAATTAATTAAATACACAAATTTAAATAATTTTTTATTTGATTATTTCCCTCCCTTAATTAAATTTGAATTTTTTATTCAAATTTGTCACATTCTCCATAATTTCCTAACTTCCTCCAAATCACCCTCCACATCATCACATGTCACATGATTTCATTTATTTCTAATTTTCAAATTAGGAATATTCATCCAACCTCCTAACCTCCTTGGAGACACATGGCTCCTCCTTCCAATTGATGCTCTTTGACACTTGGATGATTTTCCCTTCCAAATGGAGCAGCCTCCATGAATTCCTCCAACCTCTTTGTGCTCCACCATGGATCTCTCAGGATCACAATCTCGATCGTCCATCTCTGACACATCATCAAAGGCTTGGAAAAATATATAAATAGGAGACCATTCTACAGCTTTTCAACAAAGGATTTGATCATAAACTTATACTCTAGGAATTATCTTAGCAATTGAGAGCATTTTAAAGTTGCATAGCATTTAGCATTGTTATCATGGCAATTTTACTTTGTAGCATTTTAGTATTGCATTAGTTTTTATTGTGTTTATCATAGAATTATATTTAGATTTGCATTACATCAATAGCAGTAAATCTTAGCATCATTTACATAGCAGCCATCTCATATTTGTTCAACCTTCATATCAAAAATACAAAAATATGTTAATGTAGGCATGTAGATTTGCATTTCACAAATCTTCTCATTTCTTATGTTGTCATCTTGTGAATTTATGTGCAACACCTAAATAAATCTAAGAGCATGAATTAGAAGATCCTTAAGATTAGAGAGCAATGAAACGATTTTAAAGAGTAGATATGGCAGTTGAGTAGATATGGTAGCTTGTTTTTGTTATTTCAATCTCTTTCATATAAGACGTTTCATTGATGTATATTGGATTTTACATTGTTAATTCCCCATTTTTATACCACACATAAATTGACACCCAAGGTGGGGCTCATCCCCAGATTTAACAATTTTCTATTGAGTTTTGTTTGTAGGTTCTGACATGGTTTCCAAAGTAGCGAATACGAATTTTTCGCTGGCACATCTGGATGGTTTTCTGGTGTATTGAGTTATTGTTTCAATGCATCTGGTGGTTTTTCTAGTGCATCTCATCACTGTACCAGTGCATCGGTGCAGTCTTTTAGCGCATCAAGGATTTTTTATTTTTCAATCCATATGTTCCAGTCTAGTGCATAGATTCCCTGTTTCAGCGTATTCGATTGTTCATTTAACACATTCAGTTCTTCAGTGCATTTATTTGGTCATTTAGCATATTCAGTTGTTCATTTAGCACATTCATTCGATCATTTAGCACATTTGGTTATTTTGGCACATCTGGTTTTTGTTGTAAATTTTCCAAATTCCAAAAATTTATTTGTGTTTCTTTTTTTTGTAGGAACTCTACACGTAGTCAAAGAATCTGTTGAAACCCCTGAATGTTGTCAAATACTTCAAAATCTGAAACTACTAACAATTGATTGCAGGGATTTATTGTTCTTTCTTTTGATTAAGTTAGGAACATAGCTTAATTAGGGGAAAATGAACACCATGTCTGTTGTGATTGTTGAATGGTAGGCATATGCTCTCCCCTTAATTGAGTGACCAAAAAGATAGACCCATTCTTTTTCTTTTTTGCAATTTAATCCTTAGAGGGTCTTCCTTGGTGGGAAAAGAGGTAATCACCCCAAGGGAATGACCCAACCGGTAACACGCTAAAGCCAAGTGACTTCTAGTCGGTATATAAGTTTGGGTACTTGAGGAAAGTTCAAGTATCATGAGGATTCTTTCGATAAGAAGGGAAGCAATGGTCTCTTGCCGTATGGATGATTCCCCATGAATGGAATGCATATAATAGAACCCTCTTTGTTATAGTATGCCAAAATCCCTTTTCTATTTGTTGGTGCAAGAGGTATAACCTTCGAAGTCGTCCCATATTCTTGTGGATTTTAGTAGAGATGAGAAGTTAATCATGGGAGATTCATAAGACCTGAGGCTTGGCTGACCTGAGAAGTGAGTGCAATACAAGGGGGATCCAATGTGGTCAAGCCTCTAATCATCCTCTAAAAGTAAGCACAACTAGAGTAAAATCCAAGTGGGAATCCAGTAAATATTGTCTTTCATAGTCTTAGGAATAGTACTTGCTTTATGTGTCTTACATGTGTGCTTTAAAAAAACTTTCAAAACAAATATCACACATTGGAATATACAACCAATGATTCAGAAGAACACCCAATCAAACGATCAAAATCTCTACTAGAAAACAAGAAAAATCAATCAAACAGTCAGAAAATAGAGAACATTTTCCAAATCAGTGCATCCATTTGTTGTTTTGGTGCATACATCCCATCTCTCAATGCATCCATTTGTTGTTCTGGCACATACATCCCATCTATTAGCGCATCCATTTGTTGATTTTGGCATATACATTCCATCTCCTAGTGCATATAGTGATTGTTCTGGCGCATCCTGTTCATGATCTAGCACATCTATGCCTTTTTGTAGCACATACCTACCATGTTTTAGCGCATCCAAGCCATTTTGTGGCACATTTGTCTTTTAGTGCATTTGTGCATTATTTTAGCACATCCAGTAAAATTTCAACTAGAAAGCTGAATTTGAGTCTCTCTTCGATAGTTGACACCAGATTTAGAGATTCTTTCTTGACCAGTACTTATTCCTCGTACCAACATTGCTTTTAACTTGGTGGAACTAGCATTCACAAGTTAAAATCCCTCAACTAAGCCTTGATCAAACATCTAAAGTTTCTCCATCATCAAAAACTTAAATTTGCTTATCAGCTAAGTTTCTTCATCAGGATTCATCATCCTTTAGCAAAATTCATCATCCTTCATCTCGAAATAAATGTTGCATAATCAGGTTTACCTTAGCCCTTTTGGCACTCCCAATAACAATCACAGATTAATTCATTCCCATCACTTGTATTCTCGTTCAAACAAGGTCACAAAAATAGAAACTTCAGCAAAAGAAATTGAAAGCCAAAACACCATGGTTGAAAGAGAAGAGAATCCTTTTTTTGGAATTCATCAAGATGAGGTAGAAGAAATAACAGATGAAGCCATAGAACAATCACAACAAGATCCCAATTTCCATAAGTTCATGGAGAGGATATTTGAAAAGGAGGGTGAAAAATACCTTTTGATGTTAGCAAACAAAGGGGTCAAACTACCCGAGGATTTTGATACCACAAAATTAAAAAGAACTCCTAAGAAGACATAAACCCAAACACAAACTGAAAAAAGAAATGAAGCAAGAACCAATGACCTCGTGGATGCTTTAACACAACAAATAAAACCCCTTCAACAACAAATGCAAAACATGCAAACCGGAGTCACGAAAAGATACTTGATACAAGACATATGTCCATATCCTTTTGATCAAAATGTGAACATGATTCCATTTCCCAAGCATTGTGAATTCCCTAAATATGATAAATACAATGGTAAAACAGGTCCTACATATCACATAAGGTAATTTCAAACAATAAGCCTAGAATTCGCACATGAGGAAACTTACTTGATGAGATTGTTCCCACAAAGTTTGGGATGACAATGTATGCAATGGTTTTTGCAATTACCCTCGGGAATCAAATCCTTTGAAGAATTGGTCAACAAATTTATCACCCAATAC
Organism: Sequoiadendron giganteum; assembly: GCA_007115665.2. Classification (NCBI taxonomy): domain Eukaryota; kingdom Viridiplantae; phylum Streptophyta; class Pinopsida; order Cupressales; family Cupressaceae; genus Sequoiadendron; species Sequoiadendron giganteum. Next base: position 619,488,177 of record CM021105.1, on the reverse strand, counting down.
TCTTATAACATTCAACATGAGATTACAATGAAGGACATTTGCAAAGTAAAACAGAAAAAGGGAGAATCATTTCTTGTATTCTTACAAAGGTGGAGAAGATTATTTTAAAGGTATCCTCGTGATATACCAGAAAAGGAAAAGATGGAGGTGTTCATTGACAATTTAAATGATGATATGAGCTATAGGCTTGAATTAAAATGTCACCAACCTTTGAGAAACTAATTGAGAATGGGATCAAAATCGAAGAAGCTTTGTTCAAGAGAGGAGTCTTGAAAATTTACAATGAAAAAAACTTAGCTAACTCCTCCAATAACTATAACGACAATGATAAACCCAAGTTTTGGAAAAAACACAATAATACTAATAATGATGCTTCAAATGAAACACATAATGCCAAACCCATCTTTAATTTATCAAGAATCGCATCTAAGACCAACCAAACCCTCAATCAAAACAACACTAATCAAAGTACAAATCAGAATACCAATTAGAATAGTAACCAAAACAATGCCCCATCTCGACCACCACCAGATCAAACATCATCAAATCATAGGAAATTCACACCTTTGCATCAATCACTCAGATCTGCATTGAAAGAACTTCTTGCAAAAAATATTATCACCTTACCTGACACCCAAGGTTTTGAGCCAAAAGTTAAATCGTCATGGTGGAATGATCCTCATTACTGTGAATTTCATCGGTGCAAAGGCCATCTAACAAACAACTGTATGCAATTAAAGCACAAGGTACAATACTTGATTGACCATAATATCATACAAATAGAAGGACCCGAAACGAACGTTGATCATGGTGCATTCAAAAATCCCTTACCAAATTATGATAAAGGGAAATCCTCTACAATGAACAGCAAGGGGAAAAATGTGAACTATGTTCATGATACTACCATTTTTCATATTTCAGTTGTTGAGGATCAGGTAAATGACATTAAGATCAATGACACACAAGGCATTGTTGCATCCAACAATCAAACTAATGATGCTCCAATTCAACATGGACAAGACACCATCATAGTTCAAAACCAAATCAATGACAACAACATCACATCCAATCAAGTCCATAACATCAAACAAGACATGGTTGCACCAAATAACCAAATCAATGTCATAAAAATCAAAGGAAAACAAGACAGCATGCCTGTAAATGTGACCATTAGCGCACAATCCAAATATGTTCTAAAAGGAGGAACCTCCAAAACACCCACCATTGCATCACATCAATATAACATTTTTGATCAGCTCCAAAGACCCTAGCGTCAATATCAATATTGGAGCTCCTCAATATTTCCCCCGCTCATAAGGAAATTTTGGAAAAGGCCCTAGTGGACACAACCGTACCAATGGATTTTCAAGTTTGTACCTTCCAGTCTATGGTGGGGCATTTGCTTACACCTCATTTCCTATTCTTCTCTGAAAATGATGACACATTCATCACTCATCCCCACAACGTGGCACTCCACATTGAAGTCTTAATACATAAAAGTTGAGTCAAGCGTGCTCTAATAGATGGAGGAGTTGGTCTCAATATATGTACTTTAAAACTTGTATGTGCATTGGGTTTCTCTGAGAATGCAGTAGATTCAAGAAAAATTATCACCATCAAAGCCTATGATGATGAGGAAAGAGCTTCAAAGGGACTAATTGTGTTGCCAATTCAGGTGGGGCCAATTCAGGCTGATGTAATTTTTCAAGTCTTGGAGAAAGACTTGACATACAATATACTCTTGGGTCATCCTTGGATCCATGAGATGCAATAAGTTCCCTCAACTTACCATCAATGTCTAAAGTTCCCTTGCAATGGGCAAGAAATAACCATTCCAGCTGACTCCAATAGTCCTCAGTACTGTGACACCCTCAAGTTAGTCCAGGATGTCTTTGTGCCCCATAACAGAGAAGCTCTTGCTTCCCCATCTACCACCTCAGATGATTCAAGCCAATCAAATTCCTTGTCAAAATTTCTCACCATGTCCCCAAATGAAGAAAGCCAACCAAGTTCCTTATCTAAATAGCCTGAGAAAAAGGAAGAAGCTACCCCTTCTACATCCACAAATCATGAAGCCCAACTCAACACTTTGTCCAAACAATTTGAGAAAAGTGTCCAAGTCAAAGATAAAAGCGTGGGTGAATATTCTATTGAACAATCCCTATGTCTTTCACAATTATCTTCCCCAAAGTCCTATGTTCAACCATCAACCTCAACACAACAGTCCTCACAACCTGTCATGCTTTTTGATGGAAGATTCATAAAATCAAGTACCCAAGCCAAGGAATCTGATGATAAAGAAATTTTGAATTGGCTTTACAAGGATGAAGCCAAATCTCAAGCAGCAACAGTAAATGTATAAACAACACAATATGGAAAAGGGTTTTCAATCTTGGAGAAAATGGAATATGAAGGACAAGGAACTATTGGAAAGAGAAAATAAGGGATCGTGGAACCAATTCAACCCATCTTAACCAATCCAAAAGACAAGACAGGACTAGGATACAAAGAGGAAACAAAAGAAGAAGTCACCCAGAAGTTTGTTGAACGAATCCTACAACTGCAAGCTAATAATAACTATGAAACTAACTCAAATGAATGTGAGTGGGATTCATTATCTGAAGAGTCTTTTCATGACAAGGGAATCAATGTGATACAAAAGTATACACCCACACATGAGGAGGGACAAATTTCACGGTTAAGACCACTTGAATTTGGATCACAACCTATTGATGGCTTAAGTGAGGATGATCAGACTCCTAGTGAGATAGATCATTCAAAGGAGAGTTACATCATAGACCTTGACCTTTCTATAGGACTAATTGATGATGTCACCATCAAGACCTTCACTGCCTCTTACTGAAACCAATCTGTCGATTCCCTACCTCTAGTATATCTCAAACTTATTGACTGGGACCAAACTGAGCCTCTTGACATCCCCATCTTTTCCAACAATGATGCCATTATCAACCTCCTTTGTGCTGATAGCCCTAAGACTTGTTCCACCATTGAATCTTAGAACTAAGCTTCAATTTAGGGGAGTGTCAAATCTCTCAGCTGCAAAATGAATAATATAGGAAATTGATCTAATGGTGAAAACCATTCTATGGCAGTATTAGATCAAGAAAAAGTAAAAATAAAGTGTATCCAACGGTGAAAACCTCTTTGAGGCGCCAAAGGATGATAGATTTGACACTCTCCTCGAACACTTTCAAGAGATATCAAAAGTATTGATTGAGTCCACTCAATCCATCAACATTGGTGCAGTAAACACAGTGAAAACTCTCCATCTAGAAAAATCCTTGACAGAACAAGAGAAGCCTAACTTCATCAAGTTCTTTGAAGAGCGTCAAATCAACTTTGCTTGGTCATATGAGGAAATGTCAAGGATAGACCCAGATCTCATCATTCACCATATATCCCTCCCTTCAGGAGTCAAACCAGTAAAGAAAAAGTTGAGAAAAATGTATCCTCATATTGCCTTATTGGTGAAGGCGGAACTGAAGAAGTTATTGGATGTAGGATTCATTAGACCCATTGATTGTGTTGAATGGATATCCAACATTGTACCTGTTTCAAAGCTTGATAACAATATACGAATTTGTACAGAATTTAGAGACCTCAACAAAGCTTGTCTGAAGGATGATTTTCCCTTGCCAAACATTAATATCATCATGGATTTAATAGCGGGTCATGGAATTTTATGACTAAAGGATGGCTTTTTCGGCTACAATCAAATCAAGATAGTACCTAAGGACCAAGACAAAACATCTTTTACATGCCCATGGGGAACCTTCTGCTGGAATGTCATGCCCTTCGAATTGAAGAACGCGGGAGCCACATATCAACGATTCATGACAACCATCTTTCACGACATGTTGCATACCTTTATGGAAGATTATGTGGATAAATTTTTGGCCAAATATTTCACTAGAGAAGGACATTTGGAGAGACGGGACAAAATCTTCACCTGACTAGAGAAGTTCAATGTACGTCTAAATCCAAAGAAATGTGTGTTTGGGGTGACATCGGCAAAGCTATTGGGATATATAGTTTCAGAAAAAGGCATTGAAGTAGATCCTTCAAAAGTAAAAGCCATCATGGAAATGTTGCCTCTAAAAAATATCAATCAGTTAAGGTCCCTTCAAGGCAAATTTCACTCAATCAAAATATTCATATCACAATTGGTCGATAAGACCCATCCTTTTACCCACTTGCTACACAAGAATGTCTCCTTTAGATGGGATGAGAAATGTGAAGCCACTTTCAATCAACTAAAACAATACCTAATGATTCCACCTATCTTAGTACCACCAACAGAAGGAAAACCACTCTTACTGTACATAGCAACAACTGATACATCATTGAGAGCTTTTCTCACACAAGAGGATTCAACAGGAAAAGAAAGGGCAATATATTATATCACTAAAACATTAAATGGATATGAAATAAATTACAAATCCATTGAAAAGGCTTGTCTAGTAGTAGTGTTCGCCACTCAACAATTGCGACATTGTATGCTAACTCATACCATCAAGTTGATAGCCAAAATTGATCCATTGAAATATCTGCTCAACAAGGCAAATCTAATAGGAAAGTTGGCAAAGTGGGTAATGATGTTGAGTGAGTTTGACATCTAGTACATTGACAAAAAATTCATCAAGGGACAAGCCATCGCAAATCAACTAGCTGAAGCACCATTACATGATGATCATCCTCTACACATTGAGTTCCCAAATGCAGATGTCTTTACCATGTAATAGTCAAACAATGGATATTATATTTTGATGGATCATATACTCAACATGGATCAGGGGCCAGAATTCTCTTCATCACTCCACAAGGTCAGACTATTCAAAAATCATATAGATTGATGTTTCCCTACACCAACAACATTGTAGATTATGAAGCATTGATTATTGGCATCAAGAAAGTTGTAGAGTGGAAAATCGTAGAGCTGCAAGTCTATGGAGATTCTCAACTGGTCATAAATCAAGTCAATTATGACTATAAAACAAAGGATGAAAAATTGATGCCCTATAAAAGAATGATTGATGACTTTAAGAAATATTTTGTTGCCATCAAATTTGATCAAATCCCAAGAATAGACAACAAATTTGTTGATGCTATGGCCACTATTGCTTCTTTGTTACAAATTCTAGATAAATGAAGCCATTATGAATTCATGGTGGAACAAGTGTTTACCCCTACCTATGACGATCCCGAGTCCCAAGTCATTTTCCATTTACTTGACGTTGATACCTCAATCTATGGGAAGATCTATACCTACCTAAGAGATAGCACCCTCCCACCCGACCTATCACGAAACCAAAAATGAAACTTCATTCATCAAGCCGCCCAACACACCCTTATCATGGATGTAATTTATCTATGAGGTCTTGATGGAACTCTCCTTCGATGTCTAGAACGTGACGAGTCTGAAACAGCCTTACATGAAGATCAAAAAGGTATCTATGGAACACATTCAAGTGTTCTTACCCTAGAAAAGAAACTCCTCCATTTAGGGTACTACTGGCCAAATATGGAGGAGTCCTTCCAATTTGTCAAGAAATGTCAGAAGTTCCAAATCCATGGTAATCTTATTCATGCACCAAAAAAATATTTGCAGCCCTTCGCATCAACATAGTCGTTTTGTCAGTGGGGATTGGATCTTGTAGGTAAAATTCACCTGCCATCATCCAATCGACACAAGTTCATCATTACAGCCATGGACTACTTTACAAAGTGGGTCAAATTCGTGCCTTTAACTATCATCACAGGAAAATAGATCTCATTATTCATCCTAAACTACATCATCTGTAGGTATGGTATTCCTCAGTCTATTGTCACTGACAATGGAAGACCTTTCAAGAATCAGGACGTCTAAGAACTTTGTAAAAAGGTTTCATATCCAACATTGGTTTTCTACACCATACTACCCCCAACGGAACGGCCAGGAAAAGGCCTCAAACAAAAATATTTTAAAGATCCTCAAGAAAACCATCAATAAATCTGGATGTGATTGGCATACCCAGTTGAACCCTACTTTATGGGCCTATCGTACAAGCATCTGCACACTCACAGGAGCCACACCATATGCCCTTGTATATAGATCATAGGCTGTCCTACCTATTGAGGTTGAACTACCATCACTTCGAGTGTCCTTGAAGAGTATCATTGTAGATGAAGATTAGAGGGTGTCTAGACTACAAGAGCTAGAGTTACTGGATGAACGCCACCAGTCAGCTGTGAATCACCTGAAATTATATCAGCAAAGAATTTCTAGGAGCTACAATCGCAAGGTTAAACCAAGGACATTTTAGGTAGGTGACCTAATACTGAAGGAAAATCCCTATAATCAACGGGATCGAGAAAAGAAAGGAAAAATTGAGCCAAATTGGTTAGGCCCTTTTGTTATTGTATCATTCTTTGGATTGGGGGCATATCAGATGTCCACACTAGAAGGGGATCTATTTGAGGAACCAATGAGCAGCATTCATCTGAATAAGTTATACACATAATGCATCCAGTGCATGCTTAAAAGTCCTGAAAAAAATCATAAAAATCAAAAAAAGTCCTTAAAAAAAATTGAAAAATCAAAAAATTGTTACCTTGATGAAAACTTGTTAAAGAGGCATCTTGGTAACACCAAAAAAATCATATAATCTAAAAGGTGCAATAAAATAAAGTAGTGAAAACCTGGCAAACAAGCGCTATTTGTGAGGGATCGACTTATCTCTCTATTGGAACGTGTGTTCGTCGTCTGTTTTGGCTAGCATTACACGTACATATCCCGGTGTCGCAGTTGTGTTCCACTCTGGCTTGGTGATCATTGTACATATCCATAATAATTGGTTTTTTTCCACTAGGGGCAAAATTCTGAACTCACTGGAGGCAAATCTCTCTCTTGAGCTTAAACCGACAAACAAACAACAGAAAAAAAAATATGATAAACACAGAAATCTCACAAAAATATTACCAAGTGAACATGAATCATAGTCAATGAGACCAATCTAATCATCCAAATCAACTATCCACATCAATAAATAGACCAACAAACCAAATCTCATTGGATGATCTTTTGAATCACGGTTTAATCACTTTTGCACAAATGTTCAACTATTTGTATCATGATAGTTGTTATCATTTCTCTGAGCCACTCAAGGATGTCATGAAATAGAGAAGCTATGATCGAGAATGATATTGTCTTTGTCTCTTGTTTGTGAGTTACTCAATACTATGTAGATTCGTCACGGGACGTGATCCATGAAATATCACTGATGACATTCTGAATTTACATAGGAATGGATTAACTCTTGTTTGTTTTGTGCAAGCAATACTCAAGTCATCTCGGTTCAATTATTCTTAGATACTTGTATTAACTTGCAATATCAAAAACTCATGGAAGTAGTACTCAGGTCATCATGGTCTAATTACACCATCGATGTTTGTACTCACTTTCAACATTTTAAAAGCTCAATGATGATACCAAGCACAATGAATCGGATGGTAACATGGCATTATAGATTTTTCCAAGGATGGAAACTTTCAACATGATGTTATATCTCATTAAAAGATTGAGTACACTTGACATAACAAAAAAATTATTCATTTGCATTATCATTTTCATAATCCATACAATAGAAAGCATTATCATATCATCCATCTAATCCCGCATTTGCACTATAAAATCCAAAAAACAAAGCATCATCAAGCATACACTTATGCATTACATCATATACCTACATCATACAATCATCTAAGCATTAGATCATATATTTGCATCATGAAATCCAAAAGAAAGAATTTATCCTAAATCATTCATCATGCATCCATCATCATCCATCCATCCATGCATGTACATAAATTGCATTGCATAAATCCATAAATAAAACATTGTCATAATTCATGCAGTCATACATGTCATTTGTCCATCTATCCATTTATCATATAAACATCGGAAAAATCTAAAAATATAGCATTTTTCATAAACCATCTACCCATACATGTTATAATAAATTCACCCATTCATCCATATCATAAATCCATCCATATATACCATAATCAATAATAACATCATAATCCATACATTATCATCATCCGTACATTCATATATAGCATACATTTAGTCATACATTTAGTCATATATGTGCATTAGAAAAATACAAAAAAATAAAGTGCATCCCATATCATTTATAATATTGCATCCATTTTATACATCATAATACACGCATCATTTGTACCATATCATAGCATATCATATTTAATCTTTACATTTACATCATCATTTCAGTAATGCATCAATACACAACCATAAAACATTGCATAGCATAAACAATATAAATAAACATGCATCCATCATAAACATCCATCATAAAAGCATATAAACAACATGTGGATCACAAATCACCACTGCACATCATATATATAACCTCAAAATAATAATGACAAGTGTACAATGATATCAAGAAATGAGAAATGATACATCATCAAAAATGGTGGGACAATCATTAGGTCCCCAAATAAATCAATGTGTACATCAATATGTCAGTATTTCAGTCAAAATACATCAAAATCTGGCATCCAGGACACTATGTGGTACTACCCCCAGACATTGTCGATCTCGCTGCACCTATTACACCTATCCCTCTGGCACTTGCTACACCTACCCCTCTAGCACCTACTGCACCTGCCCCTCTGACACCTAATGGCCCTGCCCATGGAGCTCTACCTAGTGGACACCCCTGAAGTGGTTGCATGACACCCCTGTTGGTGGTACTTGACTGGGTCTGACCAGATCAAGACTATGCGTATCTCACTCGTTGATTGGTTAGGATTGCATCATGATATCTCCCTCTATAAAAATTTGCCTCATGGGTAGTACGGTGAATCTCTTAGAGATAATCAATTGTGGTGGTACCCTCATCTACACTCTATAACCTATCTGCTATGGCCACCTCCTACTCTCCTTGTCGTCTGGCTACATCCCTCTTTGTCATCAAAGTGTTAATCTGGGCATGTGCCTATCTCTATGCCTGCAACTGTGTCTAGGCCTTAGCTAGTTTCCCCTTTAATGTCTAGACCTATGTCTACAAGGTAGCTATTTGAGTCTATTACCACTATGAGGGTAGACGAATCACAAGCTACCACTATCCGTTGGATGCCATTGACCTCCTCCTCCTCGGTACTAAAAAATCAAGGATATCATCACCACCTCCTCTGCCACCCTCATTACCATCCCAGCCCCCTCCACCTCCATCATCTCCTCCATCATCTCCTTCGGCATCACCTCCATCCTCCTCCTCTACCTCCTCCTCTCCATCCCCTCCATCTCTCCTCCTCCTCAATGCCTATCCTAGTGTCCTCTCACCAACCTCCAAATGGGTGTCAGCTCATCCGGACTATAAATCCATGGGAAAGGATGCGTGTGGAAATACTAAGCATAATCATCTATCATCGAGCCATCTACAATCTCCAGATGATATGCCCATGCCACTGCCTATAGTCTGGAAAAATCATCGCAAGCAGCATCATAATCCAACATAGGCCCCCACTCTGAAATATCCTATCTCCGTCAGGCATAGTGGGCTACTCCCTGAGGCATACCCTACACCCTGCCAAACTATCAAAGCACCCTCATGGCTAAGAATCTCTCAATAACATAAGTATTATGGTCGATCAAATATCTAGTACTACATACAAAGGGCATCTTGATAGGATCCTCCTATCATGCCTCATAGTCCACATATGGTTGCCATATAACTGAATCCTGGTCATCCAACACACGCCACCAGTACTCTAACATTCCTAGCTTATGCAGGACAAGTGGAATTATATATCCAAAAACATAGCGTCTCCCTACTAGTCAAGCCCTCCTTGCCACTGGTCGTGTGATCGCTATGTGCTCCCAAGCCCAGAGTTGTAACAAAGTGCATCCTGCCATGAGACTACTAGCACCAAGATATACAACCTAATGAAGATCATGATACAAATTTGCAAGCATGAAAGAACCCCATGCATATCTCATACCATGCACAATAATAATCTCCAACACCCAACCTCAACCAACTGAAAATCCCTTCGACCTACGGTCAGGGCAAAGAAAACCACCGTTGAATCCTGTCAATACGCATGGTAATGGCTGGTGTGTAGAAATCATCTCTCACCAAGAAATCTTGTATCCACCAAGTCGATCATCTTAAAAAATCCTCTAGATGGAATCAATCCCTCCCTGCTCCTCATGGTTGTAAACAACTAAATCACCCACGACTTGAATTTGCAGAATCCGATATACATCCTTTGGGGTCACGGTAATCTTGTCGGTAGCCAAGTGAAAAGTATTGTGGTCACTGTGCCACCACTCTGTAAGCGCAGTCAGAAGCCCCCTATTAATCTAGTACTGGGGAATGTCAATGAGAGAAGTCAATCTGCACTGGGGAATGATATCCAGGTTATCCTGGACCAACTATGGCATCATGTCCCATGTCCTTGGGAAGCACTCCTGAATCTGTAGTACTCCTAAGCCATCCTCCTATGATCATAACATATCACAAGTCAGCATATCAATCAGCCTATCAATCAATCAAATCAGCTCAAAATAAATTTTTGATGAAATCTTGAGGAGTGCCTATCCTATCATCGATTCTCATTCATCATGAGATCGATCATCAATCATCCTATCACTAACTCTCATTTGTCATGAGGTCAATCAATAATCATTACCTATCCTACCATCGATCCTTGCCTATCATGAGGACGATCATCAACCTATCAATCAACATTATCATATCATCGGCTGACGCAATCATCAACCATCAAAAACTAGGAGGAAACAATAAAAAACCATCATTTTTGCCCAATGTGCTAAAATAGTGTTTCTATGCGCTAATTTTCCAAATGCGCTAGAAAATGTTCCCAATGCACTAAAACAATCTTCCTATACGCCAAATTCTCAAATGCGCTAGAAAATTGACTCTATGCACTAGAACAGTGCTCTAATCTGCTATTTGACTGCATGCGTTAAAGGACTGACTTCATGTGCTACTTTATCCACTTGATGTGCTAGACCTCCTATGCGTTGATTCAGACTCTATATGTGTTATATCAGTGACCTAATGCACTAAACCTGAACCATGATTTTTTTCAATCATATGCGCTATTTTAGTTTCCCTATGCACTATATCAGGTTCTAGACACGCTAAAACACCTACCAGATTAGACGCGCTAAAACACCTACCAGATGCGCTAAAACGTGTCTAAAACTGGATTTTTAACATTAAAAAGTGAGAAAATTCAAATTAAGATTTGACAAAAGGTGGTTTTCGGGGTACGTACCAGAGGTCCATACGCAACTGGATGCTCGTGGTGGCGGACTTGCTCGAATCTATGGGTGTGGCGTAGAATCTTGTCCATCTTAGCTCTCTCACTCACTCTCAATCTCCACAATGCAAATGCACAAATGACTTACCTTTTTACCTTTTCACCTATTTAAGTGGTTAAAAGTGGGTAATTAAGTGGCATTTATTTTATTTTTCAACATGGGCCTTTAATCAACTAATCAACACTATGGAAGGTTCACTTACAATTTTTTGGGAGATAAATCAACACACCATTATAAATTCGAAAATCATCAAAATATTATTAGAAAATCATTTAATCATCAAGATTTTCAAAAATTCAAAAATCATTAAAAATTCAAAAATTCCCCGATTTATCTTCCGAGGGGGCATACATTAATCATCCCTGAAAAATCATCATCTGGGGCATGTCGAAATTTTTATCATCATGATCTGAAAAAAAAATCTTTGAAGCAATGTGTCTGCGCATGTCACTTCAAAGAGGGGGAAAATTTGTACACATAAAAATGGTATGGAGCACAATTAATTAAATACTAGTTATTTAATTAATCTTAAATTCTTCTACTAGTCTAAATAAATTTATAAATTTATTTGTATAGTTCACCCCTTTAATTCTTCTATTCAAAAATCATCTTCCCTCTTGAATTAATTAAATACACAAATTTAAATAATTTTTTATTTGATTATTTCCCTCCCTTAATTAAATTTGAATTTTTTATTCAAATTTGTCACATTCTCCATAATTTCCTAACTTCCTCCAAATCACCCTCCACATCATCACATGTCACATGATTTCATTTATTTCTAATTTTCAAACTAGGATTATTCATCCAACCTCCTAACCTCCTTGGAGACACATGGCTCCTCCTTCCAATTGATGCTCTTTGACACTTGGATGATTTTCCCTTCCAAATGGAGCAGCCTCCATGAATTCCTCCAACCTCTTTGTGCTCCACCATGGATCTCTCAGGATCACAATCTCGATCGTCCATTTCTGACACATCATCAAAGGCTTGGAAAAATATATAAATAGGAGACCATTCTACAGCTTTTCAACAAAGGATTTGATCATAAACTTATACTCTAGGAATTATCTTAGCAATTGAGAGCATTTTAAAGTTGCATAGCATTTAGCATTGTTATCATGGCAATTTTACTTTGTAGCATTTTAGTATTGCATTAGTTTTTATTGTGTTTATCATAGAATTATATTTAGATTTGCATTACATCAATAGCAGTAAATCTTAGCATCATTTACATAGCAGCCATCTCATATTTTGTTCAACCTTCATATCAAAAATACAAAAATATGTTAATGTAGGCATGTAGATTTGCATTTCACAAATCTTCTCATTTCTTATGTTGTCATCTTGTGAATTTATGTGCAACACCTAAATAAATCTAAGAGCATGAATTAGAAGATCCTTAAGATTAGAGAGCAATGAAACGATTTTAAAGAGTAGATATGGTAGCTTTTTTTTGTTATTTCAATCTCTTTCATATAAGACGTTTCATTGATGTATGTTGGAGACACATGGCTCCTCCTTCCAATTGATGCTCTTTGACACTTGGATGATTTGCCCCTCCAAATGGAGCAGTCAGCCATGAATTCCTCCAACCTCTTTGTGCTCCATCATTGATCTCTCAAGATCACGATCTCGACCGTCCATCTCTGCCACCTCATCCAAGGCTTGGAAAAATATATAAATAGGATACCATTCTAAAGCTTTTCAACAAAGGATTTGATCATAAACTTATGCTATAGGAATTATTTTAGCAATTGAGAGCATTTTAGAGTTGCATAGCATTTAGTATTGTTATCATGGCAATTTTACTTTGTAGAATTTTAGTATTGCATTAGTTTTTATTGTGTTTATCATATAATTTCATTTAGATTTGCATTAAAACAATAGCAATAAATCTTAGCACCATTTACATAGCAGCCATCTCATATTTCATTCAACCTTTATACCAAAAATACAAAAATATGTTAATGTAGGCATGTAGCTTTACATTTCACAAATCTTCTTGTTTCTTAGGTTGTCATCTTGTGAATTCATGTACAACACCTAAATAAATTTGAGAGCATGAATTTGAAGATCCTTAAGATTAGAGAGAAATGAAACTATTTTAAAGAGTAGATATGGTAGCTTGTTTTTGTTATTTCAATCTCTTTCATGTAAGACGTTTCATTGATGTGTGTTGGACTTTACGTTGTTAATTCCCCATTTTATACCACACAGTTCTTAATCTATGTTTTGGGGTAATATTGGTGCCTATACATGTGGCAAGATTAGCTCAATTAAGAGGCCTCCCAATCCCTTCCTAAGAAAGTATTTTGACATATCTCACATATACTGAGGGTGACACTCGTCGGTATAGGACATTCACACCATTTGATTGAAGACTTTCCCAATAGTCAGGATAATTTATATAGCGGACCAAACAAAGTACCACTTGGGTCATTCCCTCTCACAAATTGGGATGTAGACCCTCTAAGGGTAAAAAAATAAAGACACGTATGTTGTTTTTGATCTCCCAAATCACACAAAACGCAAAGATAGAGCATACACAACACTTGTTTCTCACACTCGCATGGGGTTCATTTTAAAAATAAAATCCCAAAACCAAATGTGTGGGTGGTTATACAAATTCCAAGATATGTTTTTAATTCTCAAGATCACCAAATGGCGTAAGAGAAGAGCATACACACCTAGATGAAAAATGCAAACCATAGGATAGAGAAAACACACATTAATTTGAATCCAACTTATGGTGTCAAACAAGTACTTGAGTTCCTTTTAGACCAATGATGTGTGTTGCAAGTCAATTTTAAATCCCATGAGTGAAAATATACATGTTGTTTTTCATTTTAACCTTCATGAGTGATTATGCATGTTCATTTTAAAACCCTTATGAGTTTAATGTAAGTTGTTTTTGTAAGAAAATAAAGCAAAATATGATAATTGTAATGAAAATAAGAAGGTAAGCTCAATTGTTTTTAAAGAAATAGTTTTAAACTCCTCAAGACCAACACCACATGCTAAAAATAGAGGATTAGCAAACCAAAAATCCTACTCTAAAGAAAACCCAAAAGGAAAAACTTAAACAAAAACTCAAAACTGAAAAGATAAACCTTGACAGGTAGTTGTGTCATTTGGGTTGATAGTTGTGACTCTGTAATGTAGCTTAACAAGTCACGATTGCGGTTCTCCGTACAAAAAATGTGGCTCACTTTAGATCATTTGTGTCATTTCAAATGTGGATCAGGAGCTTTCAGTTGTGTCATTTTTTTTTCAAATTTGATAGCTCGCCTTCAATCGCATCGGTGCTCTTCACAATTGCGTCATTTTTTTCAATTTCACCAGCCCACCTTCAATTGCGTTATTTTTCATAGTTGTGGGTCATGAACCTGTAACAGAGCAAAAACAAAAACAAAAAAAACATGGGTTCTTTTCTAAATTTTGTACGCTTCATGTCGGGTTCACCAATGTAAGATAGTAAACCAAAATAGCAAAGATAAGTGACAACCAATGCACTAAATATAGAACCTAAAATCCAAATCTAAACAAGAAAGAACAATCAAACAAGAGGAATGAAATAAAAGCAATAAAATAGAAAACTCCCCATGCTTAAAGTTGAATAACCTTCTTTGTCTCTCCTCAAAACAGCCTTTGCAACTTCCCCTCAGTTTGTTGTATGCAAGTGCCTACAAATGATAAGCATGAATATTGGAGATATGTGGTTGTTAAATCAAAAATGCAGGAGAAAACCTTCTTTTATAGAAATTCATTCGAATGAATGGACGAGATCGATCTTCTAGAAAGATTCTTAGATCGACGGTTGAGGATTCATGCACCACAGAGTAGTGGGCTAGGGACAACTATGAAATGGACAGCTAAGATCAAAAGTTGACAAGAGGCAATCAATGGTTGAGATTCAAAAATGAGAGAGTGTAGGAAAATGGAGGAATTAAATAAGAACATTATTTAATTCATGAGAGGAGAATCTTTGACCAAATTATTTATTTAAATTATTTATTTATGGAAGAAGAGGAAAATGGGCATTTAATTAAAATGATTATGCAACCAGTTAATTAAATAGGAAGAAATAGAAATGGGATATTAAATAATTAATTTTAGATTAATTATCTAATAGTGGAAGAGTGGAAAAAGATAATTAAATATTTTCAATAATTATTTAACTATAGAAGAATGGAAAGATTAATGAATAGATAAATAATTAATAATTATTATTTAACTATAAATGAATAATGAAGAGCAAATAATTAAATAAACAATAATTTATTTAATCATTGAAGGAAAGAGTGTTAGCGATGTAATTAAATTTATTTAATTGATTAGAGTAGAAAGGAGATCAAGAGAATAAATTAATTAAATAATTGACATTATTTAACTAATAGAGGAATATGATCAAAGGAAATAATTAAATAAGTAAAATTATTTAATTATTCAAGGAAGAAGGCCAAGACAATGGAAAAATGATGCTCGCAAACCAAGACATTTTTCAGTGTCTACACTCCCAATCTATAAATAGGTCCTCTTGTAGGCTATTTTATTAAGTCTCATGAAGTGAAGTCATTTTCATTTGAAGAGAAGCCACATATCATCTTTCAAGCACAAATCCATTAGAACATAACCACATGCAAGTTGTGGGAGGAAGAAAACGTTTCTCATATTTTTGTTCAATTCAGTTGCTTAAGTGAGGTGTCAATTAGATATATAATAGAATGTGAATGCATAGTTTGATATCGTGTGTTGTGTTTTATATTGTCATTGTTCATATTTTAGCATGTTTGGTGGGACCAATGTCCCTCATCTAACTTTGTTTTGAGCTATTTGTGAATTTTTTCATCATAGGTTATCAATTTGACATGTTTATCCTTATTTCTGATGTATCTATTTCATAGATTGATGTTTCTACCTATAGAGTGATGTTTCTTTGACAATTTGGAAACTTTACTCCAAACTAGCATTTAGGAGAGAATTTAAATACTCTCCTATTGGGAGGACATTTTTCATTTGACTAATCTTGAAAGAACTTTCTACCTTGCAAAGTGATGGAGAGGAGTGGATTACCTTCCCAAACCAAATTATTAAACAAACCCTCTCATTTCATAAAATTTAGCCTTGCATACCTTTAATTATATCAAAGATATCACCTATTAAAATTGTGTAAGCCTAGAGAGCATTTATCAAAAAAAAATTGTAATTTATTTGTAAGTGATTAACCTCAAAAATTTACTCACCCTGTACCAATAAAAATGGGTTTATAGGTCATGTATTCTCTCCCCTTTATGCTATTAAGTGATCTTGGGTGATAAAAAATATTTATCACCTCATCAGGGGCCCTACACGCCTTGCCTAAACAAGGCATATTTGTGGGATATAACCACTCACTCTCCTAATCAAATAATATAGGTTGTTCTTGTGCTTATTGTGTCTTCTTGTAAAACCTATGATAAATACAAAAAATCAAACCTTTTCAATCATTTAACATCAAAGTCACAATCCAACCATTAAAGAAACCAAAATTAAAATCCAAAATCCTCTTGAAACCCAAAGGAAAAACAAATTTCAAAACCCTCATCCCATCATCCCAATCATAATCCAAAGAATCATTCATAATCCACAAGAATTCATAAACCTCAATCCTAAACCTAATCCCAAGTTCTAACCCAAAACCCTACATAATCTAAAATAAGTTGAAAGAAAAAACCAAAATCCTAGGTAATATTGACCAACTTCCATCCACTTCTACTAATCTGATCACTTAATCCAACCATAATACCGACCTATCTAGAAAGAAAAACCTTAATTCAATATCAAGAATTTAAATTGATAAATCAAATCCTCCTTGTTTAGGAACTTTTACTATCCTAAGTATAGCCATCCAAACTCAACTCCTTCTTTAGGAACCTAGCCTATCATAAGCATAAAATATCAATAAACTCAATTCATCCAAAGGTATTGAACCCTTGATCACCCCATAAAAAATATAATCCATGTCCTTGTTGAACACTTGGAATACTGAGATGGGGGGTGAATCAATATTCTTTGAAACCAATCAAACATGTATTCAAAACATTGCATCCAATTTGTATAAATGAAAAGAAGAAATTAAAAAATGCATCACATCACAAAACCCAAGAACACCAAATTTACATGGAAAACCCAAGAAGGGAAAAACCAGGGTAAGGATTAGCTCATAATACATTATAACAGGGTACAAGATATTACAGAAAGGATCACTGCTAGCTAGACTCGCTATCTGTAAGACTCACTATCCAAAAAATAAGAGAGAAAGGAGAAAGGGTGGCTCGCTGCCAAGATTTGAACTGATACAATTCATCTACAATATTTTGGAGGCAGTTCCACTTAAGCTCAATATACTGACTTAACACACTTCATGTTTCTCAACACTTACACCCACTCTTCTCTTCTTCACATCACATTCGCATCCTTTGCTTAGGAATTTGCATTATCACTTTATCTACAACATATGTCTAATTTGAAAAATACCAAAATGAACTTACATTTATATGCATTACATCCACAAACACCTACAACATCAATTAGGTTGGCCTAATTCAATGAAATATTTAATACATCAACCTGTCAGCTCAAGATCCAACCATGCATGCCTCAAAACTTGGAACGCATCAAAATAGTTTGGTATGGACCTATAATAGCTTCCATAAATCAGATCAAAAACTTCTTTTAACTCTGCATGACCACAAACCCTTTTAGGTTAGCACCGTTGGTGAAGCAACAATAAGATAACAAACTCTTCATGCATTACCTGACATGCGAACCTCCAAAACACTTGCCACTTGGACCACTCATACTTATGAGACCTGTAAGAACTCCCAAAAGCTACATAACCAAATATCCTTCCACAGTGGAATACGGAGCATTCCAATCATGTACTTTGCATCAATAACACTATTACTATCAAGCCTGATACTCTGCCATCATTATATTCGATACCAAAGGACATAAAGACATGAAACTTTGGATTTGGATTCCTCCAATAGAATCCAAAATTTACTTAGAACAACATAACTTGATTCTTCATGGTGAAGCAATACAGGCCTTAAAATGGTTCACTATACATTGAAATATGCACTCTAGGACTTAGACAAATATCCAATACATCAATGTTGACATCAATTAAAACACCATATCTGCTCATGCTTTCCAACAATCTCATCAATGATAAGAAAAATTCCAACAATCTCCCCCTTTTTCATTGATGGCAACATGCCCAAAATTCTTCTCCAAATATTCTCCACAATACTCTCCGACCATCTATTTTCTCAACTACTCTCCCCCTTTGACATCAATGGCAAAGGGCACATTGTTCAAGCATGCATAGTTACTCCCCCTAACTAATATATATATATATATATATACACATGAGAGTAACTCCCCCTAACAATTTTATCCATCAAAAATGACCAAAACTTGCATATATACAATGAATATAAAATTGCATAAACAAAATAGAAATGTACACAATCAACTAGAAGAAGGAAAAATGATTTTGTATGACACCTTCAAACTCTATGCATATCTTCATAGCGAAATATTTTCCACCTATGATTTCACCAATAGGTCAATCATGTCAACCTACACCTTGTACCAATGTGTTGAAGGAATTAGCACCATATCTTTGTCAGGGTATTAATGGTTTCTTGTTAAAACTCCCCCTGAGCCAAAGCTCTTCATTTAGTTTCTAGAGGAAACATCTGACTAGAAGGGTTCATGGACTCATTCTTAACCTCATTCTCCTCTTTATTTTTCCAAATCTTGATCATCTCTTTCTTCATCTCTACAGGATCATCCTTATTCATTGGATCACTCTTCTTTGTACTAGATCAGCCTTCATATTCTTGCTTCTGCAAAATTTGGCTATATGTCTAGGTTTTTTGCATTTGTGACATATGACAACATTTTGAACATGCTTACTTCCACCAACACTAGATCTACATTCATTAGCCTTATGCCCAAATCCATTGTATGTATAACAATAGTCATTGAAATATTGAAACCTCATGCCATTATTGTAACCATTCATTATCTTATTTTTGCATTCATCGGACTTATGTCCAAATCTATGGCATGTATAGCACTGATGAAGAAATTATTGAACATACTAATCCATTCTGCTTCTACAAAGTATAGCCTTATGTCCAAACTTATTACAAGAATAAAAAGAGCCATTAAAATATGGGTGATTGGATTAAAATGTGGTCTTAAATTACTCTTGAAATGGGTTTGATTTAATCTTTTTGAAATGACTTCCTCAGTTCACCCTAAAGTGTTAATCTGAGAATGTAGGCTTTTGAACCGTGTTGTGGCAGTATGACGAAGAGTTGCAATTAATAAACCAAGGTTTGATGGATGCAAACTAATGTAATTTGCATTTGAACATAATTTTGATTGGCAGACTTCCTACCACATGTGTGATAGGAACCCGTGAAGAAATAGTTCTAAAACAAAAAACAGATTACTGGCACACAATAGAACAGGACTGAAAATCTATATATAACAGAATGAAAATATTCTTTGAAATAAGATGTGCAAAATCAAAGTTAAACTATTGGATGTAAATATGCTTTCGATATCAATTGACAATTCAACTTTTAATTAACTCATAATTATTTTATTAATCAACATCTAACTATTCTTAATACTGATAATAAGTGACAAGTAAATTATACACACTGAAAATTATTAAACGAACCAATAGAGATTAACACAATTACATAGATAAACTATTTAGATAAGAATTTGGCAATTAACACAGTAATGAAATTAATCGAATAACTCC
The DNA here is from genome assembly GCA_007115665.2 of Sequoiadendron giganteum. NCBI lineage: Eukaryota > Viridiplantae > Streptophyta > Pinopsida > Cupressales > Cupressaceae > Sequoiadendron > Sequoiadendron giganteum. The sequence continues at coordinate 619,467,964 of CM021105.1, read as the reverse complement.
AAAATCACAACATACATTACGACATGCATAAATAATGTAAATACACCAAATCGAGGAAGTGGACCCCTTCTTCAGCTATTGAGTGATGAAACTCACGAACAAAAATTACTCCATACTAAATATCATTCATTCAAATTGCAATAATAGAGTATAAACACATATTTAATGCCAATGTTCCTTTAATATATATATATATATATATATATATATATATATATATATATATATATATTCCTGGCCAGATACACATATATATATCGTAGTTGCCTATACTTATAATAGTTTTACAAATGAAAGAAAATAATTATTTTGGTTGTTTGAGGATTTTATCCAACAACCATCAAAAGATAATCAAAAATAGCTTAAAGTCTTTTGACAGTATTTTGAAACAACATAACAACTCAAAACTGGTTTGTTAATCTTGACAAGTATAGCCAAAGTGACAAAATGACTTCAATCGATTAGTCATCCTTCCACCAACACCCTTCATGCTTGTTGTCAACCACTTAAACATTGCATGTTACCAAAATCACAAGAACTATCATTCATTTGAATTGCAGTAACAGAGTATAAACACATATTTAATTACCAATGTCTGATTTCTATTATGTATATATCTATCTCAGTTTTTGACATACACACATATATATCGTAGTTGCCTATACTTATAATAGTTTTACAAATGAAAGAAAATAATTATTTTGGTTGTTTGAGGATTTCATCCAACAACCATCAAAAGATAATCAAAAATAGCTTAAAGTCTTTTGACAGTATTTTGAAACAACATAACAACTCAAAACTGGTTTGTTAATCTTGACAAGTATAGCCAAAGTGACAAAATGACTTCAACCGGATTAGTCATCCTTCCACCAACACCCTTCATGCTTTGTTGTCAACCACTTAAACATTGCATGTTACCAAAATCACAAACATAGTTAGCAACAGTCAAAGAAATCGGTATTTTTCACTAGTTTTTACCTTTCCTTCTATTTCATAGAATATCTTCAGTTCATTAATGAAAAATGACAAGAACAACAGGAAATACTAGGAAAGATGACAAAGGTTAAATAAAATAATAGGTAAAATTATGGAATTTTTTTTCTCCATCATTTCCCGCCAGCTGAAGACTTTGCATGTCCTCATGCAAAAAGAGTATAGAATACAAACCGGAAGGAGAAGAGGCAAGTTTCTACAGAGTACTAGTTACCTCTGTGACACACAACTGATAAAGTTAATGCAACTATTTTTCATCCTCTTAAATCATGACCACATATGTCTCAGTAACCTTTGTTTGCTGAAGTGTTTCCTTCAACTGATTGATTTATATTGCTTGGGATGCGTTGAGTGACTCTGCCATTTGAACTTGTTTATGTAGGGTTTCATTTTCTTTAGTTAATTTGGTCACCAAACTCTACATGTTGTGGATTTCATCATTAGTGAGAAGGGGATGTTCTTCTTCATACTCTTCTTTTGTCTCTTATTCCTATTTTTATTTTTGTTCCTAATGAGGATTTGCAACATTTTCATGTTCCTGAGTATCCAATACATTCACTTAATTCTTTATTCTTTCTTCTTATTGATGTCCACCCTCCTAATTAGTGGCATGTGGACTTTGATCTTCAGGGTTATCAAGGTCATCATCACTTTTAGCTAGTGCAGACTCATTCTAAACAATTTCCTTGTCAAGAATTTCTTCTTGGTTGCTTGGTATATCTTCTAAGATAGGAGAATTCTAGAGTGGTATCTCAAGGTTTTGTTCAGTTTCCTCTTGATTTTGTGGAGATTCCTCAGAGTCCATCTGTTGCTTCTTCCTCTTACTCCTTCTTAATTCTCTGGCAACGGCTTTTGTTCTCTTAGTCTTTCGAGAAAATGTGGCTACTATTGTTAACTCTCCAACCTCCTCAGTTTGATGAGGACTTAAACCACTGGCTACATTAGCCAAATTCGCTAGCTTATCTTTGAAACCAGTTGATAATTATTTTTCTTCTAAAACAGTAGCTGAGGTGGACCCACTACGCCACTTCTTCTCACCCCTAAAGCCAGGTGTAGTGGTTTCAATATCTTTAAGTTTAGCTCGTTTAGTGCTAGAGCCCTTACCCTTATTACTACTAGACCCTAGGGTTTGTAATTTTCCTTTTTTAGAGCTATCAGGAGGAGCTTCTGACTCAGAACCCTCAGTGTGTTCATTTACCTCTTCTAAATTTTCATGACCAGACTCTTCTTCCTCTAAATTACCAGTAGATATTTTTGCATTATGGGAACCTTCTTCAGCAAAATGTTCTGAAGTATTAGGGAGGGCATTCTTGATAGAATATTCAAGGGTTTCATCTACAACAAATGAGTCCCAATCCCTAGGAGGCGAAAACTTCCTCAATTCCTTTACAATTAGCAGTTTCATAAGCCCATGATGGGCTAATGAATTTTCACTACCCCTTTGAACTGATTTTTGCATTTGCATTATGGAAGAATACAGAAAGAAAAGAATATTTACCAACGCACCCCATCTTAGATGTATCATGAGCCAAAATTGTTTGGCATAAACATATACATACCTTCCCTCGCAAGTCAAATATTGAATAACAAATTTTTCCACATCATTCCAGGGAGCTGGGAGTGAAGCTAACTTTGTGCCCTGACCCAAAACTACTTCAAAAAACTCCCCACGCTTTAGGAACTTCTTACGAAGGGATTTAAGATCTCTTTCTCGTGCAAAATTATCAAGAAAATAACTTTCCCCTATCAATGGAAATCTCATAACATCCGCTATGTTTTCAACTGAAACAAGAATCTCCAGACCATGAATTTGTGCATGTTTAGTGTTGCAGGTCGCTGCGAACTCGCGAGCCAACTTCTCATCATATCCCCTGAGCCTCTTAAATTACGCATCCCATCCTACTTGCTTGAATATCTTGTATGCCTCAGACATCATCAAAACCTTTACATCATCCATTGTCGTTGGCTCATAACGATGCCTGCGTTCTCCTGCCATATCTTTACTAGGAGGTGTAATTAGAACAGTTCACAGTTCAAGCTCTGTAAAGTGTATAAACGAAACCAGTTATCAGAAACAACTACCACAAAGAATAGGAAAAACTTAACTGGCATCATTTTTAGGTAGTAAGATATGGTTTATGGTAGGCGGGTAAGAAATGGTGGTTTCAATTCATTATTAAGGGTGAATAATAATAATTACTGGCGGTATTAAGAGGGGGTGATCGGATAATGATAGTTATGACAGATCACGCTTGAAATCAGTGGATATAGATATAATGGGACAGGGGTTTTTATGGAAAGTATGAGACATGACCGTTGATGTGACACTCCCCCCCAGCTTAGTAAGTTACCTGTCCACGGGTGATGTCACCATCATTAAATGAATGGCCGATATTAAATAAAATAAAAAGAAAAGAAAAAAACATGTGAAATACCAATAACAATGACCGTTGATGTCAAGGAATGGTGATGTGGTGACGTGCATGCAGAAATCGACGATGATGCAGACACCAACTCGACAACAATGATAGGACGATAAGAGTGCAGTGTAGGAGGTACGGTCATGACAGAGCCGAAATTGAAAGGAATTAGCCAGCTAGAGAGTGTCGCGTGTAGAAGAAAGCATGAGAAAATGTCAGGCAAAAAGTACGACGGTTAACAAGGCAGCATTCAACTGGTCGGAGCATTGGAAATGGTAAGTAGATCATGGATGCAACCATGGAGAAAGGAATACCACCCAGCGGATACAAAAAACAAAAATCTCCTAGCAAAGAAAAGACTGGAAATCCAGTCGAGAGATAATTGCAGTAGTTCCTATCACAAAGGAGATAGGAATGTAGAATCAATAGGAGCAATGGTTGTTGGTTTAAAGCCACAAAAAACCATTGTGACATGAATGGTGGAATGAGGAATGGAGGCATGTAGAAACTAGCCAAGAAAGAGTGATGATGGGGATGGGTCAAAGAAGCATGGGTGAAGATAGCACCAACCAGCAAAGACACTAAAGTAGAGGTTCCTAACAAGAAGATGACAAGAATAGTGTCAAAGTATATCGTCAGGAGACATGAAAGGACAGGTCATGGTTTTGAATAGGAGGTCAAAGTATGACCCCGAATGAATGGAATGAGGGATCCAACCACCTACAGCGCAAATTAAAATAGGTCCTGGTGAAAAAATGACAAGAAGGCAAGGTGCCATAAAACTACCACCCGTCTGCTTCACCCACTAATTCTAGCGGTACCTCCCAAGTAAAATCAGTTTTCACCACTAAGTTTATTCAACAGGTAATGCTTGTCAGAAACCGATTTTCGAACATTAACCGGCCAACAACGCCCAAAAAGGTTTTTCATTGTTGGATCTTTTATTGCATTTTTTTTATTTATTCACTCGATCAATTCTAAAGGAGGCGAAAAGGAACAATAGTGAGTTCCTACGCCACCTCTAAAAAGAAAGCTTCTTTAGAAAGAGGCTTCTTGTACAATTTGAGGCAGTGAGCATTGACAAGGAGAGCTCTTCTTTCGGAGTCCACTGTACAGAGATGAACAGAACCATTAGCATATATAGTCTGGATCTCGTAGGGTCCCATCCACCATTTGTGAAACTTTCCCTTGAAGTCTTGGAAGCAGGATACATATAAGAGTGCCCAATCTCTAGGTTGGAATGACATTGTCGGATGTGATGGTCATGCCATAGAGCACGTTGTTTCTGAACAACCTCGGTGTGAAAGAGTGCTTCCTATCACAATTAATCTAAGGAATGTAGTTGATCAATGTGTGCCTTTTGTGCATCAGAAAGACTCATACCCAATTGTAGTGTAGTGCAAAGAGTTTTTATCTCAAACTCAATGGGAAAAACTACCATCTTACCATAGACAAGTTCATAAGGGGTCAGACCAGTGGTGGTCTTCCACGTTGTTCGATAGTCCCATACAGCTTCAGGGAGTCATGTAGCCCAATCGCACTTATGAAGAGAAACTGTCTTGGTAAGAATATTCTCAATCTCTCTATTGGTGACTTTTACCTGCCCATTGACTTGAGGGTGATAAGGTGTAGACTTGCGATGGTGAATTTCATACTCATGAACCAAGGTAGAAATGAGCTCAGATGTGAATTATGGTCCTTGATTTGTGGTTATCTCTTGCGGCACACCAAATCTTGTGAAAATCTTAGAGTACAACAAATTTTCTAATTTTATATCTCTGGCATGCTTCAGAGCTACCACTTCGACCCACTTGGTTGCTTAATCGGTACATACAAGGATGTATTCCTTATTTCTTGATGGCGGGTTGATTGGGCCAACAAAATCAAGGCCCCACTTCTCAAATGGCTCTATGGACAACTGCGGGTGTAAGGGAATCTCATCGGAGCATGTGGGTCGGCACATACACTGACACTTGTCACAATGATGAACATAGCATTTACAATCCTTGTGGATTGTAGGCCAATAGTAGCCTACAGTGAGAATCTTCTGAGCAGTCCTCTGAGCAACAAAGTGTCCTTTGCATGGTTTTGTGTGGCATGGATGAAGTATGTCGAAGACATCATCTTCAAGTACACAATGCCGCATGATATTGTCAATACCAGTGCGGAAGAGCAATCTGTTGATCCATGTATACTATCCACTGAGTCCAACTAGCTTTCGTTGTTCCCTCAGAGAGAAATGTGTTGGGAACTTGCATGTAACTAGATAGTTTGCAATATCGGTGAACCATGGGCTCTTTGTTGATATAGCAAAGAGGTGCTCATCTAGAAATGCATCATCAACTGGAGTCGGTTCAATGTCTGGTTGTTGTAATCTAGATAAAAAGTCTGCAACCATATTTTCTTGACTAGGCTTATCAAGTATAGTTATATCAAATTCCTAGAGTAAAAGCAACTATCTAATAACTCTACCAGTTACCACAAGTTTATTCATTAAAAATCGAATTGTCGAATGATCTGTTTGGACAAATACTTTATAACCAGTAATATAATGATGAAACTTATTAATTGCATATACAACAGCTAAAAACTCTTTTTCAATTACTGTGTCATTTACCTCGGCCCATGTGAAGTTCTTGCTGACATAGTAGATGGAATAGAAGATATTACCCTCTTTTTGTCCAAGCATAGCTCTCATTGAACAATCTAAGGCATCAGTGTGAATATGAAACGGTTGTTCCCGGTTTGGACCTCTAAGGACCGGTGTGGTTAAAAGTTTTATCTTGATGGCCTCAAAGGATTTTTGGCGCTTGGGTGTCCAAGAGAAAGCAACATCTTTGGTTAGCAAGGAAAACAAGGGGGAGGCAATCTTACTAAAATTTTGGATAAATATCTAGTAATACCCTACATGATCGAGAAAACTACGAACATCTTTTTGGATAGAAGGTGTAGGCAAGTCTTGGATAATTTGGATCTTCTTAGGATCCACTTGAATACCTTTAGAGGAGATGTAATGGCCAAGCACTATCCCTTCAGTCATAAGTATATGGAACTTTTCATGACTCAATGAAAAGTTGGTATCTATAAAATGCCTAAGTTTCGTTTCTAAGTTTGTTTTAGCCTCTTCATAAGCATTACCATGGACAATAAAATCATCCATATACACCTCAACACAATCATTGACAAGATCAACAAAAATGCTTAAAAGTGCCCTTTGAAAAGTGGTAGGGGCATTACATAAACCAAATGGAAAGATGCTATAGGAAAAGGTACCCCAAGGGCAAGTGAAAGTGGTCTTGTACTTATCTTCTAGTGCTATGTGAATCTGGTTGTAACCGCTAAACCCATCCAGAAAAGAGAAGAACTTCTTACCTGCAAGAGTGTCCAATACCTGATCAATAAATGGTAATGGAAAATGATCTTTCTTAGTAGATTTATTTAATGCTCTATAATCAACAAAAATTCTCCATTTACTATTTTTCTTAGGAACCACAACTAAAGGAGAAACCCACTGACTATCTAAAATAGGATATATAAACCCGACATTTAACAGTTTTTGTAACTCCTCCTTAACTATTTCACACAAGGCAGGGTTGAGTCGACGTTATGGTTGCCTAATTGGATGAATACCTTCTTCAATGTAAATACAATGAGTTCAGGTGTCAGGATGAATGCCACACATGTCTTGCTATTCCTAGGCGAATGCATCTTTGTTTTTTCTAAGCATGGCGGTAAGATCTTGGATTTGTTCTGGGGTTAACTGTGGATTAATGTTAAGTGTGTGATTAGGAAAAATTTACATAGCTTCTAATTGTGTAGGTGAGTCAATGGCCAATACTTGGGAGGTGGATGGCATATCATTCAAATTTGCAGAAGATAAGAATGAACCATATAAGCAATTATGGGGCAACAACTAATGCTATGTGATAAAGTGTTGAACAGAACATGAACTACCCACCAATGGAAAGTTCCCAAAATAACATTGAGTATTTATACCTGAATGGAGGACCATGCTTTCAAATTTTCATTAAATTTATACCTTTTCTAAATAAAATTAACAAGAACATTATCCTCAGTAGGTTCCTCCATATCTAAGGCATTATCAATTGTCAGAATTGGCAATGACTCATCGAATTCACTATCAACCCAAACTGGGTCCTAGGTTTCCAACAAAGGTTGTGTTCACAGGTATAGATTCATTTGTTTCTTGTGATCACCATTAGAAATGACCATGTTCCATGACCAGAAATTGATAAATGCATTTTTGGCTACCAACCAAGGTCGTCCCAAAATCAAGGGATATCCCCCCAACTTAATTTTTGGCTACAAAATCACAAAGTCAGTGGTGTATTCCCACGAATCAATAGAAAGGATTACATCTTCAATCACACCTTCGGGCTTGACCAAAGATTGATCTACCATTTGAAGAACTATGCGAGTAGGCCTAAGTCCTTCTAATGATAGTCTTTCCTTTGTTTCATTTGTCATAACATTAATTGCAACACCCAAATCCACAAGGGTATTAGGAATACTTACTTTACCAATAGATGTGTAATATCTCGGAAGAGTTTGGATGAGTATTTGTGGGCATCTGAACAATAGTGGTCTCAATAGCACACTCCTCGAGATCAGGTGTGGGTAATTCTAATTATTGCAACTTAGTTTTCAGTTTCTCCTGAGTTGGGCTACTTCCTTTAATGGGTGATTCTAACTTGACTTGTGATTCTTCGAATTGTGGACCCTCAATGGATGGTTTTGATTTATTTTTGGGTTTTTCAGGTTGTGAACTACTTCCCTTTTCTTTTCTAATGAATCTTCCTCTACTATCCCTAGTACAATTCATGCACCTAAATGACTTATGACAAAGTAAACTAAGGGTACTTTCCCAAATGTGGTCGACTATCATGTGGAATTTCCCTTTAGCGCAATGCTCCTAACTTAGTTTACTAGATATGCAGGCCTTTAACACTATTCCCCGGCAACGGTGCCAAAATGATTGGATTAAACTGTGGTCTTAAATTACTCTTGAAATGGGTTTGATTTAATCTTTTAGAAATGACTTCCTCAGTTCATCCTAAAGGGTCAATCCGAGAACGTAGGCTTTTGAACCGTGTTGTGGCAGTATGTCGAAGAGCTACAATTAATAAACCAAGGGTTGACGGATACAAACTAATGTAATCTGCATTTGAACATAATTTTGATTGGCAGACTTCTTGTCACATGTGTGACAGGAACTCATGAAGAAATAGTTCTAAAACAGAAAACATATTACTGGCACACAACAAAACAGGACTCAAAATCTATATATAACAGAACGAAAATCTTCTTTGAAATAAGATGTGCAAAATCAAAGTTAAACTATTGAATGTAAATATTCTTTCGATATCAATTGACTATTCAACTTCTTAACTCATAATGACTTTATTAATCAACATCTAACTATTCTTAATACTGATAATAAGTGATAGGTAAATTATACACACTGACAAGTATTAAGCGAACTAATAGAGATTAACACAATTACAAAGATGAATTATTCAGATAAGAATCTGGTAATTAACACAGTAATGAAATTAATCGAATAACTACAAAATCACAACATACATTACCAAACGCATAAATCTAATGTAAATATCACCAACAACCGAGGAAATGGGCCCTGCCTTCACCATCTATTGAGTGATGAAACTCACGAACACAGAATTACTCCACACTAGCTATCATTCATTGGAATTGCAGTAACAGAGTATAAACACATATTTAATCGCCAATGTTTGATTTCTATTATCTATATATCTATCTCAATTTTTGACATACACACATATATATAATAGATGCCTATACTTATATCAGTTTTATAGATGAAAGCAAATAATCATTTTGGTTGTTTGTGGCTTTCAACCAACAACCATCGAAAGATAATCAAAAATAGCTTAAAGTCTTTTGACAGTATTTTGAAACAACATAACAACTCAAAATTGATTTGCTAATCTCAACAAGTATAGCCAAAGTGACAAAATGACTTCAACCGGCTTAGTCATCCTTCCACCAACGCCCTTCAAACTTTTTTTTCAACCACTTAAACATTGCATGTTACCAAAATCACAAAGATAGTTAGCAACAGTCAAAGAAATTGGTATTTTTCACTATTTTTTACCTTTCCTTCTATTTCATAGAATATCTTCAGTTCATTAATGAAAAATGACAAGAACAACAAAAAATACTAGGAAAGATGACAAAGGTTAAAGAAAATAATAGGTAAAATAATGGCATGTTTTTCCCACATCAATGGGTTCCTTGTGTACTTGGTTGTCTGATAGATGCTATTTGAAGTCTTTCCTTTGATTCTATACTTGCTTTTCATTGCTCTTTTTGTCTCCAATCTTCTTTTATTCATTATTTTTCTTTTCAGTTCTTGGTGTTTGATCTACTTTTGAACTTTCTCTTTTTTCAAACCCTAATCCTCCTTTGTCTTTAGAAGCCTTCTGATTTGTAAGCATATCATAAATCATCGTAGAGCTCTTCTTGATTCTTTTCTTTCTCCAGATCTGGTCTCAAAGTTACAACCTCTTCAAGTCTTGAATATTCTGCAAAATTTCTTTTCAATTTTTCATTCAGGCATTCTTCAACTTTTTTCATTCTTCAACTTGTACTTTTAGACTGGTGATTATCTCATTTGATTGCTTCAACTACTCATTAACCTCCTTATGTATTTCTCTGAACGTCTTGGTTTTCTCCCACAACTTTATGATGCATTCATCTACTTCTCTGACATTTTCTTTCAGATCTTTTTTCTCACTTTCAGTTCTTTCCAAATCTTCAGGGCTAATTTGATTTCTCCATTCATATCACCCATGCAATCTTCTTCAGTGATTCCTACCATAATAATTTCTTTTGGAGGGATAGGGTATCTCCTATTAGCCATGTGTTCAACCTCCAAGATCTTCCTCAAGTGGTTAAGCTTCTTCCAAGGAACCAAGCTCTGGTACCAATTGTTGAACACCTAGAATACTAAGAGGGGGGGTGAATCAGTATTCTGTGAAACCACTTAAACATGTATTCAAAACATTTCATCCAATTTGCAAAAATTAAAAGAAGAAATTAAAACACTCAAAAATCAAGAAGGGGTTCGTTGAATCCACACTCTGATACCATGTTATATTTGTGAATAAACACGAGATACAATATCAAACAATGAACAAAAACACCTTCCATACAAGAGATCTATAAACAATAATATGCTATGTCATTAACAAGAAACATTGATAGAATGAACCTCAAGAGTCTTCAAGGAGATCAAGATTTCTCAAAAGGTTAAGATAATACAATGAGGGTTGAGTGATTTATAGGAGTAGCCCTAAATGATAAAGGGATTAGATCATGACATTAAAAACACTCCTAAGTTTAGCTTAAGTGCATGAAATGAATTAGACTAATAATCAATTAAAGGTTAATTAATTATTATCTAATACATGATTAATCTAATAAAGAATACTAGACAGTCGACTCCAACTAATAAAGAGTGGTGGCAAGTTAACCTTCTCAAAACTCATAAGAGGTGATGAGTTAGCTATCTCTAACTAAGACACCTAACTAGGATTAATGACATGAGTATAACCATGTGCTATAATACATAAAATAATATATACACTAACACATATCCTCCATCCCAATACTAAATCCTTCAATAAAAATCCAAGCATCCCCATCTTGATAATCTTAAATATGTTTTGGGTCCCTACTTCTAAAATTTGCAACCTTAACTCCCCCATCTAAATCCCATACTCCCAAAATCCCACATCCTCATCTATATGTACAACTTTTGGTCATAGTTACCCCCAATCCCATGACACATTAACATTCCTTAACCATCCCATCCTTTTAATATGAGATTTCCATTATACACTATCCACCATACATGACACAACACCCACTATCCACTATCTAACATACATCCACCTGTATGAACATGAATTTGCACCCCTAACATAAATTCCCTTTTACCCCCTTACACTTTAGAAAATCAAAGGTGGAGGCTTAGTTCCACTTAAGCCCAATACTTGCATTCCACTTGGCGCCTTGCTTGTGTGTCGGTGGGGGCGTTTCTATCGGGGATGCCCGCACAGCGCGTAGACGTCCACGTGGTGCGCTTACATCCCTGGAAGATTCATGCGGCTAGAGACTACAGAGGCATTACATTTTTTATTGGAAGGCAAAGAGTAACATCCCTCTTCGGCTAGCCGACCCAAATATGGTCATTTTTCATCTTCTCCTTCATATTCTCCCTCCATTCTTCCATTCTCAAGTTTTGAACAAGTTGGCACACTCTCCCCATGCTTTGAGCATTCACTTCCAAGATTTATAGCAGCACCCTTCACTCTATTGCAGAAATCCACTACTCCATCACTCCAACAGGGCGAGCACAGGACAGACACCGTGGAAACAGAGGCTTGAATCCCTCTCGTTCTCTCCTTCACAAGCCTTGAGTGCTCTGGACAGAGGTGGTAAGCTCCTCTAATGTCTCCTATTGTTTTCAAATGAGTAAGCAAGTACTAATTGAAGTGTTTTATGTTTACATAGCTTGTAGTTTCCTTTCTTTATCATTATCTCTACTATTCCAAACTTGGTTGTCCGTGGAGGTGGAAACACCAAGACGGGGGTCTAACTAAGGCAGGCCCGTATACAGCCCCAACAATTTCTCCCTTTATTGTGTGTAGGTGGAGAGAGTTCGAAGCAAGCTGGCGAGGAGGATATTCTATGAGATCATCTTCGTCACCCTCTTAGTAATATACCTCTTTTATCACTTAGGTATTTACTTTTCTCTATTCTTAATCTCATTCTATCACTTCAGACACCTCTAGAGTAAGTTGATAGTCTCCCCTTTTGGGTTAGAATCTCGTCTTCCTGGTTCTCTGGCCATACGGACGCCAATGCACCTATGAGATGCCAGTGCATCGCGCTATCATCCTGAAACTATGCTTTTGTCCTCAGACAAAGAGCTGCTTGAGACACGGATATGACTCTAAAGGCTGACTCTCCTGGTATTTGTCCGGCATTCAGGTTCACAGAGTGGTTCAAGGGCACATATTCCACATCATTCTCATCCCTCCTATCCTAACTACCCCTTGAACTGAGGTAAGTTAGGGCAGCCTTTCCGCTCTTGGCCTTTCGTGACATGGGGCCTTGTAGTGGGCCTTCCCCCTATCTTACATTTTGGTGAACCCGACGTGAACCAAAGTCTATCCATTTGTCGGCATACTGAAATTTTTCTCATATACCTCTTGGATGTTGTACCCTAGTGTGTTGTGAAATTTTATGAGCTTCATGTCTCAGTCTATGACCTCTAGGCATATTTTTAGAAGAAGTCTATGACACCTTTCGATGGACAAGATGAAGGTCTCCTCTAGCTTCACTACCGGCCTTTTCTTTGGTTCTATGGTTGGTCTATCTACACAGGAGCACGTATTGCAAGGCAAACCTAGGTTTCTTGACAAAACTGATCGCATACCTACTCCTCCTGCATCGTTGACCTCTTCATTTTTGGACGAGCATGAGGTCATTTGTATCCCTTTCGAGTATGTCGTTAGTCTCAGTAAGGGGTTACGTGAATTAGAAAATCACTTGGAAGGAAACCCTAAGTTGGCTAGGTCTGCTAAGGTGATTGGAGAAATAAGATACATTGTGGAAAAAGATCGGGCAGGTGTAGAACTCTTGGCTAGTCTCGCTGGTCTAGTTGAAACATGTGCCCCCTCGAGCTTTGGTTGCATGATACGAGGTGGTCTCTTTGAGGAATGTAAGAGGCAGATCGAGATGTCGATGCCTCCTATATCCGTGTATATGGTTGACACAGTCCCCTCGGTCAATATACCCTCTACTTATGAAAGTTTGGATATTGTCAAAGTAAACAGAAACCCTTTGGGTTTCCACTTCACCCCTTCTATGGCCTCCAGTGGTGGAGGATTTAGCAGAATGATAGGTGAAGGCTTTGGCGGAAAAAACTTTGGAAGTGGAGGTGGCATTGGCAGAGGCGGTGCTGACGGAAGTCATGGTGGTGGCCTTGGCTCTAGCGGTGGCTCTGGCCGAAGTCACACTGGTGGCAGTAGCATCGATGGTGGCTCTGGTGGTGATCACAGTGGTGGCACTGGTGGAGGTCATACCAGTGGTGGTGGTATTTGTGGTGGTTCTAGCGGTAGTCATGGCAGTGGCTCTGGCGGTGGTTCTGGTGGTTGTATGTCTTCTAACGACCCTATTCTAAATACCCTTCTTCATAATATGGGGAAAATGTAGAACCAGCTAGTGAACCTTTCCTAGGCCTCAACCCAACCTATCTTCTAGCCCTTCATCTAGCATAGCCCATTGTCGGTTGCAATCCTAAACACTCCTTTCCCGCAAGGGATGGAGATTCCAAAGTTTGAAAGATACGGTGGTAAAGGGGACCCATAGACACATGTGTCCACCTTTGACACCTTATGCAGAGACTTTTTCCATCATGATGTGTTGATGGCTAAACTGTTTCCCCGATCCCTCAAAGATATAGCATTGGATTGGTACTTATCTTTTCCCGATAATTCCATCTTCACATTTGATCATCTTGTGAACCAGTTCCTACAACAGTTCCAAGCCAATATCAGACCAAATATGACCTTCTCAAATCTTGTTCAGTACAAACAAGGGGACAATGAAAATATTATAGACTTTATAGCACGATACCAAGTACTCTTCTCATAGATCGCGTATCCGTTACCCGATTTTGATGTACGGAAGGTCTTCATAGGGAACTTACAAAGGCCTTGGTGAGAGAAGTTCACCCTCATGAAGTATCCTTTTTTTGCACACTTGTGTGCGGCCTTACGAGAATACCAATAAATGGTGGTTCAATTTGAGGGTCCTCCCTCGTGCTCCCATTCCAAAGGAAGATCTATCGTATCGATCTTGGGAAGAGGTAAAATTATTGTGAATGTAGTAGTCGTTGTGGATAATAATGGCCTCAGACGCGACCGAAATTTTATGAAGCTATCAGAATCTTATTCTTCCATCTTGCAAAAGTTGGTGAAGGATAAGATCCTTACCCTGCCACCTCCTAAACCAATTAGAGAACCATACCCTAGCTGGTATGAAGAAAATACTTATTGTCAGTACCATTGAGTTAACAAACATGATACCGAATGTTGTATGTGCCTGCATCATGAGATACATGATCGCATCGAGGATGGCAGTATCAGTCTTGATGGAGGAAAACAAAACATGATTATCGGTCCTATTGATTCTGCTTCTCATCTTGAGGCATATGTTAATATGGTTATTGTTACTCCCTCTCCTCATCTTGTGATCGGCTCACTAGATGTGACATTTACTTCGCAAGACATTCCAGCAAATAGCAAGCCTTCTCTGCTTTATATTCTTGCTCGCCTCAATGGTAACATTATGACAGGTGTCTTAGTCGACCCCACGAGTAGAGTGAATTTCATCATGGAGGATACGTTACTCTTAAAATCCCTACAGAGGGAGGAATACAACAAAACAAAGTCCACCATCTACATGCATGATGGAATTTTTCTTAAACCCTATGGATCGATAACGTTGTCCGTCCTAGTGGGAGCTAGGAGTGTAGACACGGTCTTTGATGTCATCCCCAAGTCAAACCTATTTAGAGTGAAGCTAGGCATACCTTGGCTAACTTCCATGAATGGGATCGCCTTCATGATTCATAAGTGCCTTAAGTTTTCCTATGAAGGTGTCATGCATGTAGTACATGACACTAGATATCATCCTGTGGTATCCCGTGGAGGATACTCGTTGGATCACTTTTGGCCCACTCCAGTTGGTCCACTCCCGCAGAGAATGGACCTACTTTACAAGAACTATGTGAAGTATAAAACTAGAGACAAGGGACAGCTGAAGTTGACCCTTTTCATACCTGAGTAGCTAGCTACCTCCTCCTCCCAAAAAGGAAAGGAGAAGCTCGCTCCCTCTTGAGCTGACTCGTCCACTCCCCTCTCTTGGGAAGAGTACTGGATGAACAAGCTCGGGTTCTACCCACTAAGTCTGATGATGCCTCCCCGGTAGAAGCCCAAGGTCAGGATATTGGATCTTCCTAATGGGTCCCCACAACCCTGGTACTATTTGTATGGCAGAAAGAAAAGCTCGAGGAGAGATTTTTTCCCTCGACCTATTCATGTTCCCCCGAATAGGAAAGGATCCACCTCTAAGGTAGTAAAGTCAACTCCTCCCACCATTTCTAAACTTTCCCCTCCTTCCATTGAGGAGTCTACCCTTTCGCTCAAGACAGCCATGGAGGACACTCCCATGGTTGAGCAAGATCCTTCTATTTGTTCGCAAGTTCTGGCTTCCTGTGTGAAGATCTATAGAAACCGCCTTGTGCGAGAGTGTAAGCGTCAGTGAAAGGATCTCCTAGCTGAGCAAGCCTCCTTATAGAAGAAGAAGGAAGAGAAGACCATGTCTTTTATTATGTCCTCCTCTTTCCCTCCTTCCATCTCTGAATCTCTTTCAGATCCCGTTGTGAGCGCACATGTACCTGGAAGGGTGCAAGTGTTCATTGCTCCTTCGGTGGAGCCGCCCTTGTTGACTTGTGTCCCAGATGTCTTGCCTTTCCCAAAGCCCATGGACATGGTGAACACTTTGGTTGTGTCCACTGTGGTTCTTTCCTCTTCTTCCTTGACCCTCCTTCTTTCATCTGTGGTGAGTTCACCTCCTCAGATGAAGAAGAAGGTAGAGCATGGCCCCTCCAGCAATGGAGGACGTAAGAAGAGCCCACCTTCTCCGAAAGGTGGCCCCAAATTGACTTGTTCTATCTTAGTAACAGAACCATTCTTGGCCTCCCCCGAGTTTGTCACTGCTCTTGAGTATCTCGGTGAGCCTAGCGGTGAACCTCGGGTGCAAACTCCTCCATCCACCAAGGTGAAACATGGCACTCCCGTTAAGTGCATGTTTAACTCGATAGATGAAGTTCTAACCCTATCAGAGATCTTCGCTAGGTCGTTGACCCTAGACCCACAAGAGTTGAGTGACGGAGACCTCACAGGTCCCTCTGATTTGGCCCTTGTTGCGAGAGGATCGGAAGCTCCTCCCCTTAACATTACACCATTGTAGGCTCGTCATCCTTCCCTCTTTGATGATCTAGAGTGGGAAGCTGATGACCTCCTAGTCGACTAGTGTTAGGGGGAGACCCTCTTCTTGATCTTTAGATTAGATGTGTCTGTTGTGATGTGTTGCCCCATAATCGTGCTATATGTGCCTGGATGATCACCCATGTTGGTGTGTGGATACAGGTGTGGTGTTTGTGTTGTAAACCTTCCTCTATATGTGTCATCATTCTTCCATGTTTGTGATTAAAATTTGGTAAATTAGGGACGATGCAAAGTGTCGGGAGCATTTAGGCCTCCTTCCATGTTGATCCAATTTTTATTTTACTTTGTCTTTCATACATTCTTCCTAATCCAATTGGGGATTGATGATCTTTCACCTCTTACCGTGGTTACCTACATATATATACATAAAGGTAGATCTGACCCCACATAACTAGATCCCCCCATGCCCTATGTGCGTGATATGTTTTCTTCACTTTTCACTTTATCTTTCTCTCATCTTTGCTTGAGTTGTCCCTTTCATGTGTGAAAACACATCATCTACATCACTTGGTCTTCAGAAAACGCATTTGTTGCCAAGCGAATATTTTCTCGAAGACCCTCCACACACTTCCTTGTTAGAATTGCATTCTCAACTTGAAACCCTAGCAGAACGTGTTTCCCTCATCATGGATTCATAAAGAAAGGACTTGGAAATCTTCCTACGAAGCAGGAATGGTCTTAGTATTCCCCTCGCATGAGCACACCTCCTTCCTCTCGAATTCTTTGATGAAGTGAACATCTTTCAAAAGGATTCCTTGGTGATGAATTGATTCGAGAAGGAAGACATTAAGCTTTTTGAACAGTGTGTCCCTTGAGTGGACCCCTTCTTTTCACACTGGGTTCCCAAAGGACCCCTTCAAAAACTCTTAAAAAGTTTTATGACGTCTAGCCCGAGGGCAGCTCGGCTAGACCAACTTCACACCTCGACGTCTAGTCTGGGGGCAGCTTGACTAGACTATCTTTGCATCCTTACGTCTAGCTTGGAGGCAACCCGACTAGACTTCACTTTTCAAATAGTGCATCCCTTGAGTGGACCCTCCTTCCTTTTGAAGGGTTCCCAAGGGACCCCTTTGAAAGCTTTACAACTTAGTTATGGTCTGCGTGATTGTTCTTTCACTAGCCTGCGTGTCCGCTTCCTTATGTTTTATATCTCTAGGTAAACATGTCTCCATCTCTAACTCTACAAATTCCCCTCTACTCAGTCTCCCTCATGTGAGAGTTCTTGGGGGATACCTTCCTTGCAGGTATGCGGGTCTGTAAGGCACTTTCTTGGTTTCCTTCATGTGAGAGTTCTTGGGGGATACCTTCCTTGCAAGTCTGCGAGTCTGTAAGGTGCTTCACTCGGTCTCCCTCATGTGAGAGTTCTTGGGGGATACCTTCCTTACAGTTTTGCGGGTTTGTAAGGCGCTTTCTTGGTTTCCTTCATGTGAGAGTTCTTGAAGGATACCACCCTTGCAAGACCATGAGCCTGTAAGGTACTTTCATACTTCAGCTTTGTATTTCTGCAGAACTACGAAGTCCTCTCCTGCACTTCCGAGTTTGTCAAACTGTGCTTTGCTTCCTCGTCAGTTCAGGTATAAATCTCTTACTTTATTACTTATTTTCAACTCTACTATACCAAAGCACTCATCATTACTCATGCTCGCTAAAGTGGGGGAAAAATGTATGAACATGAATTTTCACCCCTAACACAAATTCCCTTTTACCCCCTTACACTTTAGAAAATCAAAGGCGAAGGCTTAGTTCCACTTAAGCTCGCTACTTGCATTCCACTTGGCGCCTTGTTTGTGTGTTGATGGGGGCATTTCTATCAGGGACGCCCACGTAGTGCGCAGACGTCCGCGTAGTGCGCTAATGTCCCTGGTAGATTCACGTGGCTGGAGACTGTAGAGGCGTTAATTTTTCTATTGGAATTTGAAGAGTAACATCCCTCTTCGGTTGGCCGGCCTGAATATGGTTATTTTTCATCTTCTCCTTCATATTCTCACTCCATTCTTCTATTCTCAAGTTTTGAAAAAGTTGGCACACTCTCCCCATTCTTTGAGCATTCACTTCCAAGCTTTACAGCAGCACCCTTCACTCCATTGCAGCAATCCACTACTCCATCACTCCAACAGGGCGAGCACAAGATAGACAACACAACAACAGAGGCTTGAGTCCCTCTCATTCTCTCCTCCACAAGACTTGAGTGCTTTGGATAGAGGTGGTAAGCTCCTCTAGTCTCTCCTATTGTTTTCAATTGAGTAAGCATGTATTGCTTGAAGTGTTTTATGTTTACGTAGCTTGTAGTTTCCTTTCTTTATTATTATCTCTACTATTCCAAACTTGGTTGTCTGTGGAGGTGAAAACACCAAGACGGGGGTCTGACTGAGGTAGGCCCCTATACATCCCCAACAATTTCTCCCTTTATTGTGTGTAGGTGTAGAGATTTTGAATAAAGCTGGTGAGGAGGATATTCTATGAGATCATCTTCGTCACCCTCTCGGTAATATACCTCTTTTATCACTTACGTATTTACTTCTCTATTCTTAATCTCATTCTATCACTTCAGACACCTCTAGACTAAGTTGATAGTCTCCCCTTTTGGGTTAGAATCTCCTCTTCCTATTCTCTAGTCGTACAGACGCTAACGCACCTGTGAGATGCTAGCCTACTGCACTGTCATCCCGAAACTACGCTTTCATCCTCAGACAAAGAGCTTCCTGAGATACGAATTTGACTCTAAAGGATGACTCGCCTAGTCTATGTCCAACATTTGGGTTTGTAGAGTGGTTGAAGGGCACATAGTCCTCATCATTCTCATCCCTCCTATCCTAACTATCCCTTGAACTGAGGTAAGTTAGGGCAGCCTTTCCACTCTTGGCCTTTCATGACCTAGGGCCTTGCAGTGGGCGGTCCCCCTATCTTACACCACCATCACATCCCTTTAATCCAAAATTTCATATAAATTATTTTCCATCCTTCATGCCCTCATGCCTTCCATTTCACTTGGAAGAATCCTACCATGCTAGATATATGATGTTATCATGTTTATTTTTTTTAGAAGCCAACTTAGCCTTCAACAAGGTTTCTACCAACATCTATGAGTTCTATGACAACTAGTGTGGCCTATTCAAAGTAGTTATGCAGCAAGGGATACTATCACATGACCATGGATAAAGATGCTTGATTCCTTAATCTACACCCCTATCCCCCATCCACATTAATCTATTCAAAATCTATTCTACATATCCTACATCCAAATCCCTCTAATCCCATCCTAAAATACAAAATTTAAGAAAATAATAGAGGGAAAAATCATCTAATGGTGAAAACCATTCCTATGGCACCTTGGACAAGTAGCATGATAAAAACCAATAAAAAAGGCATCAATCAAACTATGTTGATTGTCTATATACTCATTGGTGTTTAAATCTCATTAATTACTAAGTTAGCCTCTTTAAAATGTAAAAACTTTACCATCATAGCTATGATGGTGTAGGATATTTCCAAGGGAAATGGAAGGTAAGTTGGATGGAGGATTGGGGATTAGTAAAAATCTTAGATTAAAGGGGTGTAAAGGGGTATAATAGATTAGAATATTGAAAATGAGTGGATGGATGTATGATTTGGTATAAGATCAAGGAAATGCAATAGGACCAAGGTAAATAGGACCAACAATCACACATACCATGATGGATGTTAAAAATTTGGATGAGGATATGAGATTTTAGGTGTATTGGATTGGAATGGAGGATTTTTATATTTATATTTTTTGGATTTAGCGGCCTAAATTAATTTTATGATCTTTAAAACTAGGACTGGGATGCTTGGATTTAGACTAAGGGTTTCAAGATAGGGAATTTTGGATTTGCGGATGGATTTAGTTTATAGAGATACAAATTTGGTGCCCCACTTGGATCAATTTCTTCTTTTTTCCTTGGGAATCATATTGATTTTTTTCAAGTTCCTTTTTTATTGGTGGGCCTATGTAGCTTTTTTATCTATTTTAATTTTGGATCTGAATTTTCTTTACTATTGTATGTTGACATGTTGCGACATGGTGATCCTTGAATTCTTGAATATACTTTTCTTCATACACTCATGCATCCAAATAGGGAGATATAATCTTAAATCCCCCTTAATTTAGTGATAGCTTTATCATTTTGGAATAAATACAATGATGGGTGCATTGGTTGATCCTAACTAGGGATTTTGTGTGATGGATGGTCAAGGTTACTGATAGGAATATTATATTAATGAAAGGATTTTTGATGGAAGATATGGGTTATGAGTTTGGTGAAAGGATTGGTGACAACAAACTCTTAATAAAAGTGATGCGAGGCACTTGTTTGGATTTTGAAAGAAGTTTCCTTAGGATTTAGAGAGATGTTACCAACATTTGTAGAGTATTCTCCATGATATTTTTAGCTAAGGACCTCAAATTTTTATTATCTCTAACATGTGTGGGCTCTAAGATTCCTTACTCAAAAAGACCTAATTCTTTCCCTTTATAGTTCATGCTTTGGAAGGTTCGATTGGCAATGCAATGCTTGTTACTTTCAAAAAAAGATGTGAGTCCATTTTTAGGTGGGTAAGGATGAGTGGCAGTTGGTGTTTCCTCAATGGAAATAAAACTAAATCAAATAAAGATGGTGGAACCAAGGTGATAAGATTGTGGTTAAAGGATGGGCTCATAATGGTGATTTTCCTTTGAGAGGATATGTGATTGTCAAATGAATTGATGTGGATTATTAGATTTTGATTTATGTATAGATATGTTTGGGAATGATTTAGAAAAATATCTCAAATTATCTATATTTTCTTGGATGATGTACGCTAGCAATTAGTACACATATTGACTTATTGAATTGCAAAAACGGATAGGGGAGGTGTGTTTGAAATTTTAACACTTTTGATTTAATGGATTTGATGGTGTCAGGGGATTTTGGATGTTCTTGAGGGGTTTGAAGTAGGTAACTACATTGTCAAAAGTGTTCTTGGATGGCATTAGATGAGCAATGTTGTAGGGATACACAACTTTACTTATGGTTTTTTCTTAATATTCCTTAGAAATAGTCCTTAGAAAAATCTATGAATGTGGTGTTGTTGTATGAGGGAGGATTTGATTAAGGATGGTAGGTTTTATGTGGTTGATGGTTGCACTATTATAATTTTTAGGATGAAGGATTTGGATAGGAGGTGGAGGCTCTAAGGCACTCGTGCAAGGTGGGGATTTGAGATACAAATTATAAATGAGGAACTTGGTTGAAAGAGGGTTTTTCCTTGTCAAAGGTTACATAAGTATAACTAATCTATTAAGAGATGTGGAATAGCTTGTGGAAGCTAGTATTGGTCTATAAGTTCTTGATGGTTTATGATAGGGAAACTAGGGCTTATGGTAATATTTTTTTAGATAATATCATCTAAGGTAAAAAAATTAGTGTTTTTTATAAACTTCATAGTATCCCAAGGATCACATACAACCAAAAAACCATTCCATGTAAAGAGAGAAGAAAAAAAATGATAATGAATCTAGAGAATCCATTAGATGTTAAAATAAAATTGGTATAATATACAATTAAGAAGCCCCTATTATGAAGATAAGGATGAAACCCTAAGACATACTAAGATCATGAAAAATTTCTTAAATGATGATATGAAACATAAAAATTAAATGACCTAAATAAGCTTAAGTATGCAAGTGTGAATAGGACCTAATAAGAAACTTGTTAGGTAGTATACCATGTTCATGGCACCACCATCCCTTAAGTGCAACTTAGGGAGTGTGATAAAATATAAGAATGTAAGGATGTTTCCTAGCTACAAGCCCATGTCAAATACCCATATATAAACAAATAAATCTCACAAACAGAGTAAGGGAGAAAAATCCATAAGAAAAACCCCTCTCCAAAAGAGAAAAGATGCAAACCAACATGTAAAATTGAAAGAATAAAAGGACTCAACATGACCCCCCAAGAACTACTTTTGTCACCAATTTACAATTAGTATTCCCATATATTCCAAACAAACCTCCTATAATTTAGGATCACCTGTAGTGATGGTTGATACTCAAAAAAGGATGATGAAGAAAAATTCATGAATGTCGCACAATATTCCTCCATTTGGGAAGAAAATAAATTATATATTCAAGATGATTGATGATGATATTTTTGATGTTCTCTTTGATCTATGCTAAAATGATTCCATGTTTGTATGAAAGTATACCATCAAATTAGGTATAAGCCCAATAAATGAAGGTGACAAATTAGGACCATGTGAAAATGAATGAAGAATAAGATCCAAACATGTAGATTATGTGAAAATGAATGAAGAATAAGATATAAACATGTAGATTATGTGAAAATGAATGAAGAATAAGATCCAAACATGTAGATTATGTGAAAACAAATATAGTGGGGTTATCGTCAAAGAGGATATGGATGTCCTCGAGAGTGTCTGTCAGGTTTGTAAGATGAAACTCACAAAACAAACATGTAATATATATCAAGTAAGCATCTCAATATATCAAATATAGAAGACTATTATATACCTACTACAAAGAATGAATCAAAGAAACAGGAGATGGAGATGTGATCTCAATGTATGTCATCCAACTAAACTGTCCATCTCATGAGGTGTCCACACAAGATGTATAAATATGAACACTTGGAGATGAAGTTGCCAATGTTAGAATGCAAGAATTCTTAACCTTTGAATAGTGACTCAAAGATAAAGAAGATGAAGCTTCTTAATTTATATTAGGATTTGTAGAAGCATGAGAACTAATGGATACATATTAAGAGGAGAAGGAGCATCATGAAAATCTTCAATGTCATCAAAACTTTCAAGACTTTCTAAATAATCAAGTTGATATTTTATATCATCATGATCATAAGGTAGGTTATCACAATCATGAAGGGGTAGAATATTTTCCATAATAAGATCATTTCAGAATGGGGAGTGGCATGGGTCTCTAAGTATCTCTCAATTTGTAGGTCAAAGAGTGTGTACATGAATACATGCAGACTTGATACCAATCATGCATCATCATCTAGTCATGCAGATTTTCTCAATTTGTAGAGCCAGAAAAATCTGCATGACTAGATCTTTTCATCCCATTTTCATTCACCCTCCACTTCATAATATCCTTTTCACA
The DNA here is from genome assembly GCA_007115665.2 of Sequoiadendron giganteum. Lineage (NCBI taxonomy): Eukaryota > Viridiplantae > Streptophyta > Pinopsida > Cupressales > Cupressaceae > Sequoiadendron > Sequoiadendron giganteum. The sequence continues at coordinate 619,444,265 of CM021105.1, read as the reverse complement.
CTCACCATGGCTTGTGAATTGTTCGGCAATCCCCTCACTTGCTCGCTTTGTCATGCGTACTAGATTGGTCCTATTCCTCAGTGGGGCATTTCCTCAACCTTAGCCATGGGTTAGGATATTGAGCATCTCGCGGTCAGAGAAACTACCCTCTTTGTCTGTCTACTTGCTTGCGATGCATCTCTTTCCATTGTAAAAGGTCCTGAAAAAATCCATAAAAATCATAAAATGTCCTGAAAAAATCCATAAAAATCATAAAATGTCATGAAAAATAATCCATAAAAATCATAAAATGTCCTAAAAAATAATCCATAAAAATCATAAAATGTCTTGAAAAAATCCATAAAAATCATAACACGTCTTGAAAAAATACAAAAATACAAAAAAAAAATCCATAAAAATCAAATATCCCAAAAATCCCCCAACAATGACACTTTCAGCTCACCACATAGCTTTGAACTTCAGCAAAATCAAACTGCATCACGAGTAACAACCAAGCAAATATTGCGGCATACCTACCAATCCATCTTGCAAATCCAACCATCTAGTTACGCTTATTATGAAAAGATCCATACATCATCATGCAGATCCATATGTAGATGAATTTGTAGGCCAGGACTTGATCCAGATCTAGTCATGCATCACTTGTCTTTGCCACTGGGGACAAAACCTGTTAAACAAAAGTTGAGAAAAATGCACCTGCATATTGCTCTATTGGTAAAAGCCGAATTACAAAAGTTGCTAGATGTGGGATTTATAAGACCTGTTGACTATGCTGATTGGATTTCAAATTTGGTACCAGTTTCAAAACCTGATGGGGGCATCCGAATGTGCACGGATTTTAGAGATTTAAACAAAGCTTGTCCTAAGGATGACTTCCCCCTTCCAAACATTGACATGATAGTGGATTTGACGGCAGGACATGAAATATTATCCCTCATGGATGGTTTCTCAGGCTATAATCAGATTAATTGTTCAGTTATGCCTATCATCATCTAGTCATGCAGATCCATATCATCAATTGTTCAGTTACGCCTATCATCATCTTTTCATAATAAGCCATGGTGAGTGTGAAAAGGATATTATGAAGTGGAGGGTGAATGAAAATGGGATGAAAAGATCTAGTCATACAGATCTAGTCATGCAGATCCATATGTAGATGAATTTGTAGGCCAGGACTTGATCCAGATCTAGTCATGCATCACTTGTCTTTGCCACCGGGGGCAAAACCTGTTAAACAAAAGTTGAGAAAAATGCACCTGCATATTGCTCTATTGGTAAAAGCCGAATTACAAAAGTTGCTAGATGTGGGATTTATAAGACCTGTTGACTATGCTGATTGGATTTCAAATTTGGTACCAGTTTCAAAACCTGATGGGGGCATCCGAATTTGCACGAATTTTAGAGATTTAAACAAAGCTTTTCCTAAGGATTACTTCCCCCTTCCAAACATTGACATGATAGTGGATTTGACAGTAGGACATGAAATGTTATCCCTCATGGATGGTTTCTCGGGCTATAATCAGATTAAAATAGCTCCTGAAGATCAAATTAAGAGAGCATTCACTTGTCCTTGGGGAACCTTCTGTTGGAATGTCATGCCCTTTGGGTTGAAGAACGTCGGAGCTACCTACCAACGTGCAATGACCACTATCTTTCATGACATGATGCATACATATCTAGAGGACTATGTAGATGATTTGTTGGGAAAATCTTACACGAGAGCTGGACATCTAGAGATCATGGATAAAATTTTCACAAGATTAGAAAAATACAAAGTCCGATTGAATCCCAAAAAATGTGCCTTTGGGGTAACCTCTGGGAAACTCCTTGGATACATTGTCACATCTAAGGGAATTGAAGTTGATCCTGCAAAAATAAAGGCTATACTTGAAATGCCTCCACCTAAGAATATCAGACAGTTGAGATCATTACAAGGAAAACTTCAGTCTATTCGCCGCTTTATATCACAACTCGCAGATAAATGTCAACCCTTTCAACATCTACTACACAAGAATGTTCCATTCAGATGGGATGACAAGTGTGAACAAGCTTTTCAGAAAATCAAAGAGTATCTGATGACACCGCCAGTATTGGTACCTCCCATAGATGACAAGCCTTTAATTCTGTATATATCCACAACCACCACAGCACTGGGGGCACTTTTGGCACAACATGATTCTGAAGGAAATGAATGTGCTAATGTAGACACTCAAAATTGTCCCTATCATAACATTACCTAGTCGATACATAACCTTGAAAAATATTTTTAATATTTTACCCTAGGTCATTACATTATCTCACTTATCCCATTTATCCCACTTAATCACCTTCCCAATTAATTAAATAAATCTCATTTATTTAATTAATTCCCCTTTCACATGTCTCAAAATAATTCAAATTAAATATTTGAATTAATCCCTCTTATTGTCACATTACAACATGTGTCACATGACTACAACTCTTCACATGCATAAATAATTTAAATAATTTAATTATTTAAACTATGAGATTCCCACTCACATCCTATTTTTACCCTCATTCATTGTGTGTCATAAGCATCTTTTCTTCTAAAATAAATAAAAGAATCTCCATTATTTCCTCACATCCTAATTTGAGTGTCATGTCATAAGCCACTTAATGTGCGTCATAGACACTAAAATAAACTTTTAATCCTAGCCATACATATCACAAATTTGACTTTTAATCTTGGCCATCGAATCGAATCAACCTTCTCCTATAAATCAAGCCTTTCACAGGCCATTTGGAAGATCTTTCAGCATCCTTACTCTGCCAAAATTTCTTCTTATCTATCTATCTATCTATTTTTCTTCTATCATATTCATTTTATCATTATGCTGCGAAAATGAGCAATCAACATATCAACAATCAAACCTTCAAAATCTTGCATTCTCATGCAGGTGGAGAAGAGCAATGGAGATAAATCAAATCTAGCATGGAGATTGGTTTGCTTTGCTTTCTTATTTTGATTCTTATGCTAGTGTGTGCTCTATTGTGCTAGTTAGGGTTTTGATATCTTGTTATTCTAGTTTTATATCTGATTTTCCCTAATTACAGGTAGGTTATCACAATCATGAAGGGGTAAAATATTTTCCATAATAAGATCATTTCAGAATAGGGAGTGGCATGGGTCTCTAAGTATCTCTCAATTTGTAGGTCAAAGAGTGTGTTGGAAATCAATATGTGAGGTAGAACACATAATATCAAAATAAACAATACTACCAATCAATCCAAGCAAATGATCATTCTTAATATCCCTTTACTTATGATTAGGTGTCTCTAGTTGAGAAACAAGTCCATATAGATGTGGCAAGAGATAAAGCCACCTGAGATATTTAGGATGTCATCTTCCCAAGACTTATAGTTCCTTTTCTTTAGGATGGTTATAAATTTTTGACAAATAATTTTTGTAAACCCTTAAAATGCTCCAAATTTTTGAGCACCAAACCCTATTATTCCTTATATAGATTTATAGTTTTTAGGGTCTTTTGGGCTCAACTGTAAGGTATACTTGCAACTGGGATGTATCATATGAAATCATAGGCTAAATTTATCCCAAGATAGAGAAGATAATTATAGATATGGAGCTATTATAGCATGTAAGAGTTGTAGATCTAGAGCTATTATACCATCATCATCATCGAATGGGTTTTAATATTTGTTGTAATGAGAAAGCTCATCAAAATAAAATGGAATCACAATTTTGGTTTCAACTTTTGAACGATGGGTAGATGTGGATGCTTGGATTGGATTTAATCTTTTGAAGGCTTGGACCTTAAGATTTATTTTGATATCAAACAATTTCAAGATTTGGATTTGACTTTGGGCGAATGATCAAGGATCAAAACCTTGGGATGATGATTTTATTTGAGTATGGATGGGCTGATTTCTTATATGCTAAAGATAGGCTAATTCTCTTAAGCAAGGTTATATTTTGGGGTTGGATCAATGTTTGGATAGATTTGATTTGATGGGATTAATATACTTAAAATAGGATAGGTTCCTAAACAAGTTTTGATTAGGAATGGTATTTGGATGACTATACTTATGATAGGAAATTTCTTAAGGAAGCTAGAATTTGAGGATGATGTTTGATTTTAAGGTGTTGATCTTGATTGTGGGTTAATATTTAGGTAGATGTGGATTTGGATTTGGATTAGAATGGTGGATTTTGATTATTATTTAAAATTTGGTGTATGGTTTGATTTTTTATTTATGATTGTGGATTATGATTAAGATGATGCATATTGAATTTAAAGGGTGATCACAAGTTTTACATAAGAAGGCATGCCAAGTATAAGAACAACCTATTTTATTCAAGTAGGTGTGTATACAATTGTGAGCCCACCAATAAGTCTTATATAGTTGTGGAATGTAGGGCCCATGGGGAGGCACTAACCACTTTTTATCACTCACAACTACTCAAAGGTGCAAGAGCAGAGCATATGTGGCTTACGAACTTATTTCTAGGGGCACAAGATAGATAATTTTTTAGGGTAACCACTTACCAATGTATCACAACCACACATAGATGAAAGTCATATCTACAATGGACAAGATTTCTAGGGGATATCCTCTATATACTTGAGGATAGGTGAGTTCAATTTCTAAGAAGGTTAGGTCTATCTACTAGCATGTGCTTGGGTTCAGCTCCTTCCACTTCATCTTGAACCCTCAAGTCAAACAACAAGATTATGCCAAACATGATAGCCCTCCTTTGAAGTGATTATTTTAATTATTGCAATAATTTATATACCCCACTTGAACATGTGGGTTCATTTCATCCACTTATTAATGAAATTCAAGGGCATGCCTACTAAAGGAAAGAAGAAAGAGTGTTTTTGATTCCCAAAATCACCTTGGGAAAAAAGATAAGAGCATACACAACTCAAGATCCCCTTGGGATTTAACTAAACGAAAGAGAGCAAGATTTTTTTATCTCCAAGATTACTTTTTGGTGTGAGGATAGAGCATACACACCAAACTATCCTAACAAGCAAAGGGCACAATTGTTGATTGACCTTAGCATACAAATGTGCAACTAAGCTAGTGATAAAAAGATGGGTTATTCAATAAGCAAACCTACAACAAATAAGTTGGTAGTTTCAAGTGTCTTGACAAATGAGATGCTCCAAAGACATAGTGCTAGTTTCTATAAATTGTACATAATGATTAGGTGAAATTACAAAACCCAAGGAAAATGAGGAAATCTAAAGTATAATTCATACATTGATAGAAAAACCCAAATTTCAATCCTAGAAAGCACTAGAAGGAGATATATGTGGGAATTGTTAGTTTAAAAAGATTAGTTTTATTTAATTATGAATTGTCCCTTTAACTTAATCATGAATTATTAATTAAGGCTAACAAGATTATTGGAAAGATTAATTTTATTTAATTAACACTAAAAAGAGATATATGATGGATGAATCATATGATCAGATTTAGATGTCTACAATAATTTTGGACCCATTTTTGAAAACATGTATATTTATTTATTTCTAACATTACTTAAATTTATCCTTAAAACATGATCTCACACCACCTATTTTTTTAAATATTTAATTACATACTTGTTAATTTTAATACTTAATATTCTAAAAAAAAATATCATATTTTTTTAAAATTGCATCATGAATGATTAAAATCTCCACTATCTACTATAAAAATAGTTTAACCAAATTTCTTCAAAACACTAAATAATTCACCTATTTTAAAAACCAATAAAATGTATTTAACCAAATGCACATTAAGAATAGCCCAACCTTTAAAGAAACACACCACAGACAATCAAAGACCAGATGATGCAAACAGATCTATTTAGATTGGTTGTCAAAAGCTGGTGACTGTTGCCATTGACTGTGAACATATATTTATAGTAGAACAATGCACTAGTCACCTAAAATTCACAGATGCCATCATAAATCTTAAAACATGCTCTAGAAATAGATGAAACAAATAGTAATTGGGTGCCAGCTTTCACATCAGTAGAAAACATGTTGGTTGTGTATTGATGGAGAAAATGAAAAACAACTGTCACCTGATGTGTGCAGAACAGATAATGTTAGAGAGGGCCACCCACAAGATATGGATTTTGTATTTTTTAGATCAGAGTTACTGTCACATATACTTTTTCATAATTCGGTATGATGTTTGCTCTATTCATTGATTTCTGTGGGCCAGACATTTTACTATCACGGGAAGGTATGATATTTTTACAGTTAAAAAGATGCAGAAGTACGTTCTCATTGCTTCGTCAATTTGAACACTGTTGCAAATTGCAGGTGACATTTTGCATTAATGGTAGACAATGATTTTCCACTGTAAACAATTTTGTATTCCAACCAACTTTCAGTTGAAAGTGAAAGACATGATCTATCAGCTTTCAAAAACCTTATGATTACAATCCCACGTGATTTAGAGAGCATAGTGGAGTCTGCCTGCTTTCTTTCTGCAAAAGTACAATGCGTTGAATTTCTTTTTGAAAGCACTTGTAGAGCAAACTATAGGTATACCATCCACCTACTTTTATGATAATGAAGGGCTGGAAATCCCATGTGAACAACTATATCTTTTTCTTTTTCTCTTTTTTTTTTAATAGATGTAGGAATCGGGTAAACCTCTCTGTAAACTGCAGTGTATCTGGAAAACTTTTTTCACGGTGACGCTGGCGTGACACACCTTCCATACCACGAGGATGGGGGAGACTAGACCTTATGACCTCTTGCCTGCAAGAGAATGCTTTAACTAATTGAACTAAACAGATCAGTTAATATGATAATTTTAAGAATGTGTTTTTAATATATTTTATTATATGTTTTATTAGATTTTGTATTGTTTTGCATTTAATTGAATTAAAGTATAATTGATGATTATTTATTTATTACATATTTGTGAACTAATTTAAATTATTATAAGTGATGTGACATTTGTTTGGTCTAATGCATAGGTAGGCTTATCTGTTTTGTTTGGTATTATTTTTTATAAATTTAAATCATCAAAATAGTGACTTGAGTTTTAGGTTGGGAATAGATTAAGATAATAAACTATAAAATGTTGTCCTAACAATTAAAATAAACATTCAATTGTTTTCAAACATTAAAGATTTTATTAGTTAATTTTTTTTTTAATAATTAATTTATTATTTAAATTTTATAATATAAATAATTACTCTTTGTTAAATAAAGTATTATAAAATGTGGGTGGATGGGTGGGCTCCCCCTCCAAACTGGAGGAGGGGACGTGGCCATAAGGCCACGTATGCTGGTGAGTTGGGAATGGATGTTGACCTGGGTATTTGTTCACAGGTTGAAGGTGGAGGCGAATGTCTCATCAAATAGTACATGGTATGATGGCAAGGTGATGGTGGCCTTCCCGAGGCCAGCTAGTGCGCATAGAGATTGATGGACTTAGTCCTTCAGTTGGGTTTTGGCACGTTTGGAGGAGCCTCATTAGTTATAATGATGACAGTTTAGTACTTGGCAAGGAGCTTTGTTGGGTGGTTTTAAACCCATTTCAGGTGTTATGTTTCCTCATTCTTTTGTTGTTGGTTGCGGATGGTGAGATTTCTCTTGTCGACGAAGTGTTGTGTGCGATGGGTATCAATGGCCAAGCGCTCAAGGTTTGTGACCGAAGTGTCGATGGATGGGCTGGCAAGGTTCGGGGCAGACACCCCAATCTCTTTGAAGTCGTTGACTCGCCAAACTTCATTAAAAGCAATAACGGACCAAAGATTGAAAAGGGTCCTCCTTAACAATGACTCCTTGGTAGTGGTGGCGACCAAGATGATCCTGAGACTCGGACATTTGAAGAACGACGATTATGGAAGGGATAATTTTCAAATCTCTTCCAGGTTTATTGTGTCCCTTTTGGATAGCAATGTGGACAAAGCAAAGGCAAAACTATTGCTTGGAAAAATGTTTAAGGAGGAATTGTTGGAAGGAGTTGATAAGGTTTTGAGGGTTATGGTGGTAGGAAGAGGCACTCCACGCTCAAGCAACTTGGAGCTTTTGTAGGGTCCAGACGAGGCCATCAAACTGTATCTGTTCCTTCTTGATTTGAGCGGTTCCGCACTCATGAAGCATAGGATGATAGCGGCGATGGCAGTGGATTTCCTGAAGAAATTCTTTGGGCTGATGGTTGTTGGAGGAGTAGATTGGAAGAATGACTTTGTTGAATTTACAAAATTAAATCATTTTTGTAAGTATGGCTAGTGGCCCTGGTTTAGTAAGGTATTTTTTGTTATAATTGTTGGGTCGGTCTCAAGTTGAAGGCATTAGCCTTGGTGGTTTTTGGGTTTTGTTGGGGTTCTAGTTCTGGTAGTCTTTTGGTGGGGTGGTGGGTGGTTTTCCATATTGTCGTTGGGTGGTTTTTTTGGCATGGATTGGAGCTTGAAGGGTAATCATCATTCATGTGTTGGAGACATTTGTATTTCCAGACTTTATCAATATAAATCAAACCTTGTGTATCAAAAAAAAAAGTATTATAAAATAAATAAAAAATATTTGTTTTAAAACAATATTTTGAGATTTTTATAATTATTTGAGAAGTTGTCTAATTTCAATTATTTTGTATTAGAAAGGTTTGCTATGAGATATATGAAGCTAAAGCTATAAGAAAAATTTTACAATGTATTCATTTAAAATACATAGAAATAAATATTTATTAGTTGAAATTAATAAAATTTATCATTAATTAAGTATTATTTTATGTAAAATTATTGTATTTTAAATTTTAAACATTAGAAATCAAATGTTTATATTCAAATTCTTTCATTTTAAAGAAATTCAATTTAAGAATACAAGGAATTTTCTTATTGGTAATTTTAATGGTGAAATATGTATACTTATGTCATTTGCTATTTAATTTTATGTTTATTATGGGGGTCTTAATATATGTATATATTGACAAATGGGACAATCTTGTGTAAAGTTGAACTCAGTCCCCTAGCCTTCACCTATCTACAAACACATGTTCCAATACATTTAACCACATTTGCACATGTATCACAATGCATCCCTAAATTATCATGACATTTATGACTCCACATAGGCCTAAATATTCATTCCCATACAACCACAAATATTTTCCTACCCAAAATTATTTTGGTAGTCACAACATTGACTCTATAGACATAAATTAAACCCTTAATTTTTTTACTCCCACCTATTCCACTAGTCCGTGTGAGTTTTACTAAAAATATGTTTACTCAATTTGATGATAGGTGCTTGTATTTAAATACATTCATTTACATCTATTTCACATCCTCTCGCATTCAATCATCATTCCTTATCGTAGAAGCATTCAAGGATCAATCAATAATAAAACACTTTAGCTTGGTGCTTTAAAAGGAGCAATTTGTATTCCTCACTCAAAGTCTCTTGCTTCTCTTTAGATTTTACACACACATTTATAAGGTTTTCAACCTAAATGATCATGCCTCCTTGTGACATAATGATAATCCTTCAAAGATGTTTTAAATATTGTCAATCTCATATATCAAAAAAGAGTATAGAAAATAGACTAACAAAGCAAGATATAGAGGATAGCTATACATTAAGAAAGATCAAATTTCTATGTGCAAAGGATAGATTCATAGACATGGTAAAGATCCTAATATGTAAACTCGAACCTAGATAGAGATCAGGTCAAGTGTAAATTCTAAAGCATCTCACTAATACAAAGGCGTCATTTCCAAGACAACAATAATAATATTTAGAATCTACAACAAAGTACATTCATTCTTTAGCTACAATATAAATTCCAAATATTATTATGGAAAAAATGAGTGAAAACAAGGTCAACAAACTTTTTACATTAACAATTGCAACACAAAAATGTAACAATGCATGCATGCACACCAGTATTTTCATCACTCTTGACAACAATATACATAAAGACTTATAATCTCATGGAAGATGAGTATGTATGCACAATTAGAGAGGTGTTTTCACCTTAAAAAATAAAAGGTGGGACACATATCAACGTAGCACACACACAAGCACTACTACTTCACCAAAGTGAGACAATAAACCATAAGGGTAAAATTAGGAATAGTAGTAAACATCTAACTAATACCAATGACACAAAATAGGGAAGATACGGTCTCACCCTATACCAAGTAAATAGGTACTCATACCAACCATATTATGCAAAACAATAAATTATATCAAGGATAATTCATTTACCAATTACTATTAGGGTTAATGTCATTAACCTTACAAATCCTATGTATATTTTATGTGTCTCCATCACTCTTGGAAGGTGTACATGGATGCCTAGGGTATAATTGGAGAAACTATTTGTATTTAATACTTTCCCTATCCTCAAACAATCTTCACAAGATATATTTCTAAATTATATTATTGAAAAATGTCCATCCACTGGCCCCATCATTCTCCAAGATCACTCTACATTAGCATCACCTTCACTATAGATTTAGACACTATAGAAAATATTTTTTCTACCTTTTTCAACAACCCTTGTAAATTTGAATGCTTATTTATCTAGAATTGAGCACTATGATTTAGTTTTCCTAAGAGACAAGCTCATAAATGTCCCATCACCTTCTCCTTTCTTCTGCATTAATACTCCAAATTTTAATGCACTAAAATAAATGAATAAACAAAGAAGAGTTAGGAATAATTAGGGTTGATTAACACCAATTTTAGTGGCTACTTCCTTAATTTCTTGAAATTCAACTTGGAAATTTGGCATCCACTAAATACTAGTGACCTTCTTTAGCATATAATTTAAGGGATAAGAATATTTTAGTGAATTCAAATATAAACTTCATAACAAAATTAAACTTCCCAAAGAAATATTTTAATTCCTTTTTTATCTCGAGTAGGAGAATATTTAAAATTTAATCAATGTTATTTGGGTCAACAGATATTCCTCTTTTGAAAATGATGTGACCCATTTACCCTTGGTAAACCCAAAAATGTTTTTTTGGATTTAGTGAAATACTCATGGCACCTTTGGGGAACTTCTCTCAAATCACCAATATGGTCTCCCTTGTTCTTAGAGAATACCATCAGTTCATCCATAAATATGATAATGGATTTAGTAATGTCTTTCGTCTTCCAATGTTAAGTTAATTACATGCTAGAAATTGATGATTAGATTGATGAGACCTAATGGAATTCATAAATGGGTAAAATTTCTCACTTAATGGTAAACAATATCTTGTTTTTTTCCTGTAATCAATTGTTACCTAGTTTTATCTTAAATAGCCATCTAATAGAGACATTATTTGAGATCCATTCATTATCTATAATACTTCAATTCATAGGGTAATTATCCTTTTCTAATGTTTTGTTTAACTTTATAAATTCCATGTAGAGATGAATCTCTCCACTTTTCTTATAGATAGAAATAAAATTTGCAAGAAATTTTCAAAGTCTAATAGGAAATATGATTCAAGAAGATAGTGATTTTTGCACTTCCTTGAGGCTCTATGAAAATAATAATAGGCCTTTGTGTCTAGTGAAAATGATATGTCTATCTTGAGGGGAATTGTATCAATAATTATAGATATAGCATACACCTTGAGATCTTCATAACTCCATGTTATCATATCTCTATAAACTTTGAGATATTATGTTTCTCATCTTTCTCTTTCTCGATATGGTAAAATATTGTCCTGCATATACATTCTTAGGATTGAATCAAAATATCCAAGATTACAATATCAAACAACTTGCCAAGTAAAAAGGAGATAATTTTATTTTATGATCTAGATAAACCATATCAAAAAGATGCTCCAATAAGGCCATTCCTTGGGGATAGTGTGAGGAATAAAGGGGTAGAATAATTGGCTTCCTACACTAATCTTGAGAGGAGAAGTGTGTAGAAAAATTTTAATATTATTTTATAATTACATAGAATAAAGGAACACATAATAGCATAATCAACAAAACACTTAACAACAATCTTACATGGGAAAAACCCTTTCAGGAGAAAAAAACCCACACTCCAAAACCTACTTAATGTATTATTCAAATTTGATAAATTATTACAACATAATTGGAGAACAAGTCTTCATAGGATTTTCACCAACATGCAATTTATAAGTAATATCAATAGCATTCTAGTATCTACAAATTCAACATACATACTACAACTTCAGCACCCAATTTATATATGAAATGAGTAAAATAGAAACCACAAATGGTTTACAAAATGTTGGTTAACAGATTTGCACCTAGTTTAAAATATAAACATTTACTATATTTCCCATATCATATGCAACTCAATTCCCAACAATTGAGTTAGCTAACTCTAAATTTTTACAAGGTACAGCTACCTCTTATGATAATCAATTATTTTAGATAGGGTATGTTTTTAACCAGAAAGCGGAAAACGTGTTAATATTCAATACTTAAAAGCTTTTCAGTATCAAATGTAACGAATTAATTCAATAACATATTAATTATTAACGCACAAGCTAATTCAGCATTCCATATAAAGTAAATTTGAAAATATATTATTTGGAAACAACACCAAAACTGAAGTAAATCATACAAATGAAGACAATTATTCATTCACACAGAAATGAGATAATCCGTAGAAAACACACAGGTTTAAATTAATCTCTTCCTTCATTCAATGATCTACACAATACGCACACAAATGCAAAAAAAACAGTTATGTGTCTATTTTCCAAAAATTGCTAAGAGAGTTTTTAGTTACATCCAATTGCATATATAAACAAAAGATTAATAGTTTCTTGGAATAATTGTTCATTTGAAGAGTCTTTTTGAATTTCATAAAAACATAGTTATGAGTAAAATAAAGCAATTGAAAAGAGCTATTGTTGATGTGGCACGTTTTGAGCGACTCCTAGCTAACGTGGCAACGCTATCTTGGTAAGCATAAAATGCTTTCACAACAAGGGCCATGTCACCATGCTGAGGAATTAGCACATTTTTAGATCTCAACTTCCAAAGAGTCTTGTTAACTCTCATTGTCTCGATCCTACTTGTGTATGAAGTAGTGAGTCCATTGAGCCTCAACAAAGCTAAGTTGATTAAATCTTTTCATGCTTTCCACACTAAATGAATGCTTGTCATAGAGGCTTTTGACCATTTCCTTGAAACTCTTATTTAACGTTTCATCATCTTCATCATTATTAACCCCTTCTTTTCTAAGGTGAATGTCAATACCCAAGAGATCTTTTTGAATTTTAGCTCTTATCGTATCACACTCACTAAGTACTTTGCCCTGCTCTAAAATATTTTTCTTAAGAATGAAAAGCTTTCACTCAATACTTCTCTTCCACATGACAAATCTATTGTCATTGACAATCATTGAAATTTGTTCATAACCAACTTATTTGAACCCAATTCTATCATACTCTTCAAATCATTGTCAGTTTTTTTCCAAACTGATTCCTCATGCTTAGCCAAAGCAACCCCCTTCTCAACTTCAGCTTTCAAAACATCAATGTCTTTGCATAACTTTTTCATATCAGAGATGAACTTAGTTCCCTTAGACAAGATGTTTGATGCCCATTCTTCGGTAGCCCTCCCATAAGCCTTATATCCTTTCATTTTATCTACCATCTCTTTTCCTAGGAAGATGTTGGATCAAATGTTACACTGGTTTAGCTAATAGGTTGGGGAGAAAAATCTAACATGGATTTTAGATAATCAATTAGAGTCTTTACCTAATTCTTCAATTCATCTTTACTTTGCTTGTCCCCGATTGTTTTCTCTACCAACCTAGCTTTTGTCACTTGGAAATTGTGAACATCGCCATCTCTAGTAGAAGGCCCTAGATTTACTCTAGTGATGTTGAAATCACTAGTAGTTGCTTGGCATGCTTCCTTTTGCATTAAGGGATGGGCTACTTCTACATACATATTTCATGTGTTAGATTCCTCCAACAACCTAGATCTCGTTTTCAATTTCTTTGGCTTTGGGGTTCTTTGAATCAATTGGCCAACAAAATCTTTGTCAAGGAGACTCAATTGGACTATTTTTCTCTTCTTAGTCAAGGTCTACTCTAACCATGAGGTAGAAGTGGGTGTGGCAACAGATTTGGAACCAGGGGAAGTTAATTGTAAAACCCTCCTAAGAGGAGAAGTATCAAAAGCTCTCATTTCAGGAGAAGAGGATGGAGTAGGACCGACCGTAGGAGAAGCATGTGTTTCCCAATGAGGAGAAGACTCAGGGGAGGAAGGGGCACTTGTGAAGGAGAAGAGGTTACATTGATTGTTTCTTCTTCATCCACCACTTGTTTCTCCTTATCTTTCTACAATTGATCTAGAGCATCTTCTCCATAGGTCCTTTCTAGCAATCCCTTCTCTAGAGCCTCTTCATCACCATCACCTTGTCCTTGTAGGGTCATCTATTTGGTAGGTGGTGATTGCATACCTGATGAGGAGAGCACTTGTCTGCTCTCTCCTTGATGTTGAGTGTCTTGAGACTTAAGGGGAGGAGCATTTTTGCTTCTCTACAGTTTTTCTTGCCATCCAATTTTGCGTTCTCCTAAGGATTATTGCAATCATGGCTCCAATAGTCTCAACTTCCTTAATGCTCCAGTACATAGAGACAATTGGTTGAGTCTGAACATGATTAATATAAAGTAGGTCCAATAAGTCAGATTCGTCATCATCCAAATTTTGGATATGTTGATTTAGTCTGAATGTTACTATTTGTCTTAAAGTTAGTCTCATCTGAATTCTTCTGTGTACCCCATACTCATCAACACAATCATCCCAATAATCTTCGAAATGTGTGATATGATGGAAACCAAGACCCAATTGCAAATTGTCCTTAACAAAATTATTGCTATCAAAAGGGAATCTTCTTTCATAAAATTGCATTGTATAGCAAACTAGATCCCTTTCAATGTTAAGAGCACCAGACATAGAGTTGCAGGAATAGTAGCCAAGCCCAATGGGAAATTGTACACCTACCTTTTTCTTTCTTGGCATCTCATGTTTACATTTGTAATCTACCTATGCACTTCAATTAAGATGAACTTGTCTTCTACATACTTAGGTACCTTAAAAGGAATTCCATCAAAGCCCATGACTCTGATATAAATAAACCTCTAAAATTGTATGAAATGACTTCCATATGTATCTATCAACCGTACAACTTCAAGAGAGATCATCAAACCTATGTCTCGGATTTCTCTAGCCATCATCATAGTGAAAGCATCATTAACTCACTTAAAATGTGTGTAACTCTTCTCTAGCTGAAGTTTATTGTAATAATCAGAGATCTGAACATCTTGATCATGTACTCCAATAGGCCTCAAACCTGGCCACGGTCTTGTACTAGCAATAGCATAAAACAAGTAGAAAGACATGTAAAAAAAATTGTTCAAAGGAAAATGAATGAGTCATTGAATGTATTTGATCATGTATTAGCTGGTCCCAATCCAAGTACTGCTCACCACAAATAACAATTTGTATGAAAAAATACATCCAATCTTCAAAGTCATGTGCCCTTTCATTACCTCTCAACCTTTGGAGAAGCACAATTATATTTAAGATCTCATTTGCAAAATGAGTTATGTGCATTGTCTTGGGTAATTGGGACATGTCCTTTTTAGGCGTAGTGAACCATTCATGGGTGATAATATTCTTATACTGCCCTTTATTTTCTTGGGAAAGTTGGTAGGAGGAAGTGAAATCAAATTCTACATACACTTCCCTCTCTGGTGTTTTTCCCTCTCTGGTATTTTCAAACAAGAAGAGAAAGTGTCCCTATAAATCTTCACAACCAAATGGTTATTGCTTGTTCTAATCTCTCTAGTTTGCAAGTTGTAATGGTTTGTGCATTCCAATACCAAGTCAGTGCATTGTACTGCTACTAAAAAAGTTGTGGCTTGTAGTGATCCGCTCTCAATTAATCTTTGGGTAATTGGGGGCTAGTCTTCCTTTCCAATTCTCTCCCAAAACTCATCTAGTTTTATATGCCCTAGCTTTGTATCACCAATTTCAAGCATAATACTTGATAAACTCGACAAATGCTCATAAACCAAGTATGTAAACTTCATGATGAATGAGATCCTAAACATGCAAATGCAATTTATACTAAAAGCATCTAAAATTTTGTTTATACGAGCAATACAAATAGCATGCAATTCCTCCAAACACACTAGAATGCTTTCATATCGTTGTCTTAGTAAATTGTAGCTTAACAATAGAAAACACTATACCTTTGAATTGTGATTCAGCATCGTGAAAATTACTATTTGGCTTCTCTGCAATTTTGTCTCCTTTGCTTCTAAAATTTGTTCTCTAATAATCATAGAAATGAGTTCTTGAAGTATCAAAAATCCTCTAAGACGCTTGTGATGAATGCTTCAAAGGTGGTAGATAGCCATTAATGGTGCCTTAATAATTGGTGTGCGCGAGCTTTCATATCTCATGCTTCATTCAGACAACTTTGAAATTTTGCAAAGAACAACTATAAAAAAAATTCGACGAATTGATTGGTTTCAACAACCTCCTCGAAACCTAACAAAGGTTTTGAAACCTTTCCTACAAAACAAATTATTCATCAACATATTCTCCAAAAGTTACCCATGTAAAATATTTTGGAAATCTTCATGGTTTCGACAACCTTGTCGACGACCGATAGAGGTTTTGATGCAATCAGGGGAGGTTCTGCAACCACACAACACAATTCCACACAAAAACAACAACCTTCAAGTCACAAAGTTCTCAAATACTCTTTATCTCAACAATCCTTCAACATGCCTTGTAGCATAGCAAAATCAATCAATCGGGTATTTCTCCTCATTAAGTTCCTTTCAGACCAGGACCCAGACCTTTTCAAAGACCCATCAAGGCATACAATAACATACTCACAAACCACTATAGGCTTCTTTGGAACAATTTCAACAAATCAGGCTTTCTACGCTTTCTAGATCTCAAATTAGGTCATTACAAAGAGTCTTTATCTTAAACTTTCCCTTTCACTCCAAATTCAATTGGGGAGCATTTAGCATGTGACATAACCTAAGAATCTAACTTATTTGTGAAGAATTCATTTCCCAAAGCACCTAAACCTAAAACCCTCTTTTGTAGGCAAAAACCTAGGGCTTTAATGGAAATCACATTAGTAGGCCTTGTCTAAACTTGCCACCACCTCAAACAGGTCTAAAAAACTCTGCACAAACTTAATCAATCATGAAATTATGCTGCCCCAACATCATTCACACTTGTCCATATCAAAACCTCTTAATTTCACATGGAAAACTCCAATTTTCCACCTAGTGCTTCATGCCCAACACACAATCTGGCCTCCCCTACACTCAAACAGCATATTCTAACCCTACGCTAATTGTATCCACCCATTCCACCAAGGTACGGGCATCACAGAATGTGGAATGGGTCTATTTTCCAATTTAAGCTTACAAAACCCTTAACTTTGTCCTACACAGGCAGATTTAGGAAATCAACTCAAACTACCACCAAATAGAATGTTAGGCCCTCAAACCTCTTGCAAAACAAAGTTGATTCAAGCCACAAATGAGTTCACATATTTTTTGAACAATTAGCTACTGTACGGGGCCGTACAGGCCTGAGAAAGCATGAATTTACAGAAAATTTGTAATAAAACAAGGGTTTCTTTATTTAACTTCCTTCAAACTTCAAGAACAACCTTACATCGAAGCCTTTTCATCACATATATACCTTTTCCCCCTAAAACTAACTGTCTAACTTCGACAAACTTCCTTTTGAATTCTTGTGACCGTTGGACTTCTCTAAGAGTTCAAATTTTGCAACTTTTCAATTTTTTCTTTTTGCACAATTAGCAACTTTTCAATATTTTGCACTTTAAAGCACCTAGACCTCCTTAACACCTAAATACCATCAAATATGACTAATTAAAATAATAAATGATCTTAAATACCTTATTTAATGCATTTTCCCCAAAATCCTAAAGCCTACACAATATCATCCTTGATTGACAATTTTTGATCAAAGGTACACCATACACCCCAACTTTGAAGTTTTCCAAGTCTCTTGGAAATATTGATGTATCTTGTCCTCCTTTGTACTCTTCATGCTTCTGACCTTCTTGTTTTCTTTTAATAGGTTCACCTTGCTTTAGCTTGTCACTGTCTCTGTCACTCTTGTCCTTATCATCATTTGAAACATGCTCCAATTGGGCATACTGCTTTGTGGGGTGTTTCTCAACTTTCCCATCATCAAATATTGATGTCACATCTTCTTTTACCTCTGTACTCAACCTTCTATCAACTTCCATCCCTTTACTCTTTGCTTCTTGCTCAATCCTCTGTCCAATGCTCTTTTTGTCCTCATCGTTTTCACTATCGGACTTATTACCAACTGTACCATCACACTCATTAGCCTCTGTCAGACCTGCAACTATCCTCTCCACTGTCCCTACAACTTTACAAACCTTTGTCCTCACAATATCCAACTGCCTCTTTGTTGTATTCATAACTACAGGGCACATGACTGTCCCAACAAGTATTCCTTCACTCACTTTTTGCCTTTCCACAGGCTTTTCAATCTTATTATGTACTTTATCAGTCTGAGACTCATTTCCATCAACCTTCTTTTTCCACATGAAAGCATCTTTCTTCATCACTGTCTGCACATTATCTTCATTTTTTCCTCCTACTATCCCATCTTTGTCATGCCTTGCACTGGCTGCCAAACTCTTACCCTTACTGGTGCAGGAGCACCCATAGGTTACCATAGGTTGTCTAGAAGGTCATGTCTTGGGAAATTTGTTAGGCCAACTTATCAATCTATTCATGTTCATTTATGTTTGTGCCTTAGTGGCATTTTTGATTGGGTGTTGATCTGATGAAGGTCATGTTGACCATTGAATAGGCTTAAGGGTTTTGCTCAAGTGAGGTTTAGGACCTTTTAGACCTTTTAGGAGTTTCTTTTCAAATTTTTGAAAATAAAGCTCAATGGAAGCTACAAGCGGCCTAGGAGAGTCCAAAGGAGAGGATAACTGATTTACAAACCCTATTTAAGGGTGACCTCGACATGGGAGTGAGGTTGGAAGCATTCAAGTTTGTATTGAGATTTTGAATTCAAGAAAGCAATTGTGTTTTAGTGTGAATTTCCTGGTTTTTGCCTTGAAGTGGTGTGTTAATGGATTGATCATGGCATTGTTATGTGTGTAGGATGTAGTGTAATTTTTATTCAAGCATTGTGTGGTAGTAGTTAGCTTCTTAATTTAGTTTCAAGCATTGTTTATAGTTGGGTTTGGTTTCATACTGTTGCTGGTTTGAACCAGGCAGTTTTAGAAGAATGGAGTGTTAGCTCACATTCCCACCATACACATTGTACGGCCCTTTGGGAATTGTGACTAGACTCCATGGTTGTACATACTGTAGGGTTAGGAGTCCTTGACAGCACCGGAGCCACTATGGAAGTATTCTTCTAGGCGAGCCAGGAAGTGTCTGGCTAGGGAAGACCAAAGTGCAGAGCACTTGATTTGCAGGGGTGTCCATTTCCTGACAAGTCACGGTGTGGAGAGGGCAGGTATGAGTTTTTCCAAGTTTTAGTATGGAGGAGGAAGCTCCATCAGTCCATCTGGTGAGAGGAACACCTAACAGTTTGCAGGGAAGTCAGGAAAGGGCTTGAAAGGCCTAATTTTGCCTATTTTCATATTAGGGCTTTGTACGGACAGTTGAGGGCCAAGACCCCAAAAATCCTTGAGAGGAGGGAAAATGAATTAAGAAACCCAAGGAAATATTGGGGTGTCCTTTGGAAAGATTAGGAGAACAGACCTGATTTCTTGGAGTAGGAGACCTAATAGGGCTAATAGGGCTAGTAGCCTTTTAGGCCTATTTCTTTGAATTTTGTGAGAGTGACTGGCAAATGGAATTAGGTGAACCCTCAACACCCATAGTGGGATGGATTGAGGACTTTGGAAGCACCTTCACACCCCTGTAAAGCTAAGTTCAAGAATTGGAGAGTTAGTAGCCTTTAGGGTGGATTAAGGGCTAAAGCAAGTGATACAAAATAGCACCAAGTGTTGACTTGGAAGGAAGAACTTGATTGATAGTTGGGTTGGCAAGGAGAACCAGGGGAACCTTAGGAGGAAGGGTCCTATAGGTTATCTAAGGTGGAGTAAAACACCCTAGTGGTCTACCAAGCAAGACCTAGAGCATGAATCAGTGATTGATTCATCCAACCTCCCTATCACTTACCTTCCTCATTGCTCACATATTATTTTCTCCCAATCATGATGACCTCACCTTGTGCTTTTATCTCTTCAACCAATGGATTTAAAATGAACACTCCCATATTTTTCAATTGTATATGTATTTTGTCTTCCATTGTACATGGCTAACCTATCAAACTGACAGGGCCTTCCTAGCAAAACATGGCAACAACTCATAGGCAATATGTCACAAACAACCTTATCCCTGTACTAACCAATTTGAAATTCAACAGTAGCTTGTTCACTCACCACCATAGATTGATTATCACTAACCCATGATACTTTATATGGTTTTTCTCTAGGCACTCTTTCCAAATGCAATTTATCCACCATTTCACTTGACACAATGTTATCAGTGCAACCCGAATCAACTATTACCTTGCATACCTTGTTTTTTCATTTGCACGTTTTCCTAAACAATGCTCCTCTTTGAAGCAAATCTCTCTCCTTTGTTACCTTCACTACTTGTCTCTTCATCATCAAACTTTCACCTACTTCAAGAGCAGCACGAAGTGTATTGGAATTTGAACTTCCAGCTTCATCTTCATGAACTATTTGGGCTCTCCTATCATTCTTCTTTTCTCCACCACTAGATGTTGAGCCAATTTTCTCAAGGCACTTCCAAGAAGGATGACCATACTCTTGGAAATTGTAACACCTACCAGCAAAAATGTTAGGATTCCTTCCACCTCCAAATCTTCCCCTTGTGCCTCTAAATCCACCTTTAAAATCAGTACTTTGCTCTTTACTCTTGCTTGCACTTTCTTGTTCTTCATTGGTCTGCCTTGTACCTCTCCCTCTATTCATGTTACCTATGCCTCTTGTTTGTCTTTCTTGCCTTATCTTGATTTTATCCTCTGCCCTTACTACCATTTGGAAACATTCTTACACTGTCTTAGGAGGGTTCAAACTAATTTCATCTCTTATGTTCAATCTCAAACCACTCAAATACCTGGCCACTCTTTCAACCTCATCTTCATTATGACCTACTCTAATGCATAACCTATGAAATTCCTCAGTATAAGACATCACATCTAACTCCCTTTGCTTCAAATCTTGCAATTTCATAAAGGTTTGTATGGTATAATATGTTGGTTAAAATTGAACCTTTACCTTTGCTACCATCCTATCCCAAGAGCTTATCTTGGACTTACCTTTCTTGACCCTATCTTCTTGAACAAAGTTCCACCATGTTAGCATTGGGCCCTTCAATTTTGTCTTTGCATATTTCACCTTATTGTCCTCTATGTCTTCAAACTCATAAAAATTATCTAAGGCATCAATCCAAGCCAAAAACCACTTCACTATCCATCTTACCTCCGTACATAGGCACTTCAACTTTCACTTTTGGAGTGTTGTCACCTTTTACTACCTTTAGCATCCTAATCATTCTCTTTTATTCAGGGTCTAATTCATCTTCATCATCCTGGACTCTAACTGGAGGGTTCTCTCCTTCACCCTCATCCTCCTCATCACTTTGGTCTTCATTCACCATTCCTCTTCTCTAATTCTTCTCCAGAACTGCTATCCTGGCTAAGGTGGCTTCTTGAGATTCTTTATAGATCCTTTCCTTTTGTAACAACTGATCTTTCAATTCCTTTATCTCCTTTTCCATTACACTGGCCTTTGGAGGCATCTTTCCTTGCAAATTTTCCAACCTTTCAGCTTCTAGAGATCTAATCCCTAGGCTTTGACACCAACTGATGCAACCAGGGGAGGTCCTACAACCACACAACACAATTTCACACAAAAACAACCTTCAAGTCACAAAGTTTTCAAATACTCTTTATCTCAACAATCATTTTGCATGCCTTGTAGCATAGCAAAATCACTCAATCGATTATTTCTCCTCCTCATTAAGTTCCTTTCAGATCAGGACCTAAACCTTTTCAAAGACCCATCAAGGCATACAATAACATACTCACAAACCACTATAGGCTTCTTTGGAACAATTTCAACAAATCAGGCTTTCTACGCTTTCTAGATCTCAAATTAGGTCACTTTTACAAAGAGTCTCTATCTTAAACTTTCCCTTTCACTCCAAATTCAATTGGGTAGCATTTACATGTGACATAACCTAAGAATCCACACTTATTTTTCAGGAATTTATTTCCCAAAGCACCTAAACCTAAAACCCTCTTTTGTAGGAAAAAACCTAGGGCTTTAATGGAAATCACATTAGCAGGCCTTGTCTAAACTTGCCACCACCTCAAACAGGTCTAAAAACCTTTGCACAAACTTAATCAATCATGAAATTACGCTGCCCCAACATCATTCACACTTGTCCATATCAAAACCTCTTAATTTCACATGGAAAACTCCAATTTTCCACCTAGGGCTTCATGCCCAACACACAATCTGGCCTCCCCTACACTCAAACAGCATATTATCACCCTACACTAATTGTATCCACCCATTCCACCAAGTTACAAGCATCACAGAAGGTGGAATGGGTCCATTTTCTAATTTAAGCTTACAAAATCCTTAACTCTGTCCTACACAGGCAGATTTAGGAAATCAACTCAAACTACCACCAAATAGAATGTTAGGCCCTCAAACCTCTTGCAAAACAAAGTTGATTCAAGCCACAAATGAATTCACATAGTTTCTGAACAATTAGCTACTGTACGGGGCCTTATTGGTCTGAAAAAGCATGAATTTACAAAAAAATTGTAATAAAATGGGGGTTTCTTTATTTAACTTCCTTCAAACTTCAAGAACAACCTTACATCGATGCCTTTTCATCACATATATACCTTTTCCCCCTAAAACTAACTGTCTAACTTCCACAAACTACCTTTTGAAGTCTTGTGACCGTTGGACTTCTCTAAGAGTTCAAATCTTGCAACTTTTCAATTTTGCCTTTTTGCACAATTAGCAACTTTTCAATATTTTGCACTTTTAAGCACCTAGACCTCCTTAACTCCTAAATACCATCAACTATGACTAATTACAATCATAAATGGTCTTAAAGACCTTATTTAATGCATTTTCCCCAAAATCCTAAAGCCTACACAATATCATCCTTGATTGACAATTTTTGATCAAAGGTGCTCCTGCACTAGGTTTGGAAACCTATGTACGGCCACGAAATACCCACTTGATTATGTGATCTTTTTGGTGCCACTCTTTGAAATAGAAATGGGATTGAAACCATATGTTGTTGAAGAAAAGGGAGGTTTTGACAACCTTGTCGAAGATCGACAAAGGTTTTGACAACCTTGTCGAAGATCGACAGAGGTTTTGAAACCTATGTTAAGTTTTGAAACTGTAGTAACTTGGCTAAAGACTCGACATTTCTTTTTTATTCATCAATGTTTGCTAAGGTTATGAGAATCGCTTCGGGTTCCAACATGGTTTTGGAAACCCTTGAATAGACCAATCAAAAGGAAAACTTAGGCTTGATTATAAGACATCGAGGTAAAACACAATTGTGACAACCCAAGCAGAACTCGACGAGGTTCTAGAAACTAGAGGACAAACTAACACTCTAAGATAAGGAAAGTTTGCATAAGTGAACATGGCTTTTAGGGGATGACAAAAATAAGATAAGTGCAAGATCGTGATGAGCCAAACTATGCAAGAATAGAGTTAAGAAACTTGACACAATTTGAATAGGTTACTAACATAATTTGGAAAATATGTAGGAATGGAGTTTGTAATAATTTGAATGTAGTTTGTAGGCTATTAGTTTTTTGGGGGAAAAAATATAAATTTATTTGGTGAAAGTTTAAAATTTCAATGAAGCAGTACTATAATTTTTGAAAAAATAAATAAAAAGCATGTGTCATTCTAGCCAACCTAAGTATGAGCAAAAAAAATACATTTTTTCGAATCTTTCAATATATGTGAAGGACACATGCTGGGATGTGACGCATATTTTTTTGTAATTTTTTTGAAAGTAAATAATTAGTTATGAATTTTTTAGTAAGAATTTTCAAAAATATTAAAAACTAATTTTTTGGCCAACTTAATTCAGCCAAAAATATATGGAATTCAAAAAAAAAAATAACCTATAGTTTGTGAAGCATAGAGTGTGAAGCATCTTTCGGATTCAAAAAATGTGAAACCGTTTGAAAGTTATGAATATTTTTAAATCAACCTATCAATCAAGACTTCAAACATAGTGCATGTAGAAAATCAATAATAATTATCTTTTTAATTCAAAATAAAGCATATCTTATATTTGTAGAATGTTGAAAAATTTGAATAAACCCTTTTCATTTCATCAAAGTCAGATAAAAAAAAATCTTTAGCATGAAGGGTGAAGTCTGAAAAACCAAGGGAAACCTCTAAACACGTTGGGGTAGTTGAAATTACAATTTTGACACCCCCAAGCCAAATCCCAAAGCATTCTCGAGGCAATAACCAAGAAAAAAAATTGTCATAAAAATGGATGTCCATTTTCTACAGCTTGATATTAATATTGATATAATATATATATATATAAAAAATATATAATATATGATATTAATATTTAATATTTAATATATATTATTATATATTAATATTAATGTTATATATAATATAATATATCATATGTTATATAATGATATAATATATGATAAAAAAATATTCAATGGATTGTTGCAAGGAGCTAGGAGCAATATATAGCTCTCTACCTACCTCTCTCTTCATCTCTCCCATCCTACCTTTGTATATCTCTACTTACCTCTCTCTCATTCATTATCTCTCTCTATCTCTCTCCCCCTCTCTACCTCTCCATTCCTCACCCCTTCCCTCTCTCTCACTTTCCCTCTTTATTTCTCTTTATCTCCACTCACCCTCTCCCTCTATCCCTCCCACCCTACCTCTCTCTAACTGCATTTCCCTCACTCCTTCCCCCCCTCTCTCTACCTCTCTCCCCTTCCCTCTATGCTTCTATCTATATCCCCACACCCTCTCTCCCTCCCACCTTACCTCTCTCTCTACCTACCTCTTCCTCCCTCCTTCCCTTTGTCTCCATCTATCCCTCCCACCCTACCTCTCCCTCCATCCATCCCTCTCTACTTCTATCTATCTCCCATCTCTCTTCACCCCTCCTACCCTACCTCTCTCTACCTACCTATCTCTCACTCTCTCCCTCTCTACTTCTCTCTACTTCTCTCTATCTCCCCTCTTCATCTTTCTCTACCTACCTCTCACTTCATCCCTCCCGCATTCCCCCTCTCTCTCTCTTTAGATATCTCTATTCTCTCTGTCACCTTCCCTCTCTACTCTATCTCCACTCACCCTCTCTCTCTACCTACGTCTCCCTCTATCCATCCCACCCTACCCCTCTCTCTCATTACCTACCTCTCCCTCCCTTTGTCCCTCCTTCCCTCTCTCTCCCTCTCCCTCTCTTTCTACCTCTCTCTCCCCTTCCCTCTCTACTTCTCTCTATCTCCCCTCACCCTCCCTCTCTTTACCTACCTCTCCCTCTATCCCTCCCACCTTACCTCTCTCTTTGTCTCTACTTCTCTATATCTCCCATCTCCATCCCTTTATCTCTACCTACCTCTCCCTATATTCGTCCCACCCTACCTCTCCATCTCTACCTCTCCCTCCCTCCCTCTCGTTTCTACTTCTCTATCTCCCCTATGCCTTTGTCCCTTCCACCCTTCCTCCCTCTCCACCCTCCCCCCCTCTCTCTCTCTCTCTCACACACACACTAACTAATAACAAAGAAAACAAGAGCTAACCACACACGCAAAAGCAATAACAAAGAAAATAAGGGCTAATATCATAGGAAAATGACTTTGAATACACCACATGTACCATGGAGAAATCTAAATTTAGTAAAAAAATCCAAAAGAGTGGGATTGAAGAGCCCCTCACGGCACTATGTTCTAGTCTATTACAAGTGCACTAAACCACAAGACTTATACAAAGTTTTGAAATACATATACAATATTCCACACTTTTAAAATAGCCTCAACACCTTTATGTTGTCACAACTTATACTCCAAGACCACAAACATGAAGGTTTCAACACTGCCACCTATTCCAAATGTGCATCCCTTACACTTGAGTATTAACTCCAACAACCTTCCAACCCTAAGAAAAGGAAGATTAAACATCCAAAAATGCAAAAAGACCAAATTAAACACTTTAAATTCCATCATCATCGTTGATCGAAATTGTTTCTTCTATAGTACCAATTCATCATGGTATTTTACTGTTTGTCACTTTGTCTACACATTCATCGTGGTAAACAAAGCATGTGTCATGAAAATCATGTATTATTGTAGTGATTGTGCAATTACTACCTATGAAAACTAGCAATTGTGTCTTGAGGAAAATAATAATGTTTGTCACCTACACCCTAACTCAAACTCATATTTGTAATGTTCTAGATCACTACCAACACGAAACTAATGATAGTACAATCTTCCCATTGACAAACCCACCAAACTCAAGCTCAACACTTTGTTCTAGGCTCTAAGACTTCACAAGCTAAATGTTAGTGACACATAGACCACAATGGTCTAACTTCAACTATCAGCTTTTTAGATGATATAGGGTGTCATTAAGCAAAGGGATGTCAAGTGTCTAATCTATTGAGTGCTCCATTTTATAATATAGAGGTACTCTCATAGATGTGGTGAAGATGTCCCCACACTATGCTACCAATTAGCCTACCTTCCCTTACTACTTTGTCAATTGCAACATTTGTGTAGTGATCAACCTTTCTTCTAGGTTAAATCGTGAGAAGCACAAACCTTCCAATTCACCAATCACCCTTCAAAAATAATCAAAATTAATTGAAGGTTATTGTAGAAAGGGTTGCCTTAGGAAACTCGTTAAGAATATCTTACAAGGTGGTAGTATGATTACAAGGTTTTAGTTGATAGACATCATGTTATTCCACATAAAAGGTTGATCAAGCATAACATGTAAATTTCAATGGTCCCAAATCATTAAGGACCCAAGCTTTCGTGATCTATGAGAAATCGCACTTGTGAGCAACATGAATGTTCAAGGACTTTTATTTAACCATGCATTGGTGTACAACTAAGATTTTATATTCTTGGGAAGATTAAGTCTTCTAAGAATGTTTTTTGAGATTGAATTCTTTTGACTAGTGTTGTCAACTATGAAATGCATAGTTGTACCCTTCGCCCACATCTTGGAGTGAAAGAGATACTCCTCAAACTTTGATGGTAGGGGTGCATGTGTGGTGGTCATTGTGAAAATTTTATGTTCACAACTACTTTTCTTTTCTTCAATATCTATAGTGGTACGATCGTTGTTGAAGCTAGTGCAAAAATTGGAACTTGTGTCTCCACCAAAAATAATTGTCATTTAGGATACTCCCCAATCAAGTTTCATTTACTCACATGGATCTCACATTGTGTTAGTATACTTTGGCATCTAGAAAGAACTTCTCTAAAGTCCTTGGTTTATATTCACATTGTGAATCCTTGTTATGATTTTTATTGTTAGATTTAATGTTACCACTGTGTTTCTCAAGTTATGAATTGGGGTCAAACATTGTTCTTTTTAATCTTTACATTTTAAATATTTATTCTTGCTCAATTCCATATACTTTGACTTTTCCCAATGTCCTTAACTCCAAGAATTCCATTTCTTCTTAGTTATAGAACCACAAGCCATGACACTGTTGAGGGCTTTGTATCACGATATATCACATATGTCATCTTTATTCCAATGAAGCAAAAATGCATTGATATGATCTTACACTTGTGTTAATAGCTTTGTATAGTTTTTGTAACTTCTTGTATCAATCATCATAAGATTATTCCTAGCTTAGTAGTCCCCGCTCATCCCCATTCATGGCCTTTACCAAGCATGATAGAGGCATGCTTGTCTTTATCCTCTTCTTCAATCTTTAGAAGATGATATGATCCCCACCAAATTTTGACAAGGGAAGCAATTTTTAAGTTAAAACGTTTCCTTTTTGTTGTTGGAAAACTATTAATAGAGAAATATGATTTCACTGGATTGTCATCTACATCATTTTTTCTGTTATAGAAAGGGATGGCAAAATTCACTTATACCTTGAATGGTGTCTCTTGAGGTAGATGCTTAGGGAAAAATTCACAAAAGAACAATTGCAAACTATTTCATCATCTCCCTCTACACAAGAATTTCATTAGGATAAAATGTTGCCCCCTTGTCTCCCAATTGATACAGTTTAAACCAGCAAGAAGGTAAGTTGATGGATTGCATCTTTCAAGACCTTATTTTCTATGGCTAGACCCTATTCAATAGAACATACAAATGTGAGAACCCCTCCAATACTACTATGCCATATTTTAAGTGCAAACCTATAGACAACACACTAAATTGCAAAATCTTAAATGTATTATGAAAACAAAAACCAAAGAAAAGAAAATGAACCAAATAAACACACTGCCTTTTATGTTCATTGCTATTCCTTCTATAGATTTGCATACCATGTAAGGAAGAGACTAAAAATAAAATGTGAAGTAACCCCTCGACAATCTTAAGAACCTTCAAACGTGTTTCTTGTGAGTTGATAACTGTCATGAGGTAGCAACTAGAAAAAAGCTATGGATCACACATTTCTTGATGTTTAATTGGCTGTACATCAGCAGGGCACTGCCCAACACACTGCATGGCCATCAAGCCTCAACCCTACAATCCTCAGAGTAAGCTTAGGAGGTTATTTAATTGAAGATTATAGGTATGCAGAAAAACACACCTATGAAAAAATTTCACCTTGATCAAATGATGGTATTGCAAAGTAGGAAGGAATTGAATGGAGATGTTGTTTTGGCCAAAAGATCGTGTTTATCAAGATCAATTTTTTAAATACTTTGTAGGTTACTAAATCGCTACTCGCTTTGGCTATGCTGAGCGATTTGGCATGTTTGGTTCAACACCCAGTGGCTTGTAGGATAAAGGAGTTGACTTATTTTATGTAAATGTAACTGAAATGTGAACTGCTATGTTGGCTATTACAAGTCTTGCTAGAATAACCTTTTAAAGTTTGTACTTATGTAAGATGCTCAAATTGTAACAAAGCAAAAAGAAGATATTGAAATTGTCTGGTATGCTGAAACTGGGTATAAGGCAGAAGTACTTTTCAAACAAGAAAAGAAAGGCAATCTTTTTTGAACAGTAGGAATGACTGAAGACAAGTCCAGACAACACAATCTGAGGATGATTCAGGTTGAGACAAAGACAGTTTTTGCAAATAGAGCAAATTAGAATGAACCATTTCGCTTCCAACACCTACTATTTTGACTAATGATATAAAAGCCTACTCAATTTGCTGGGAATTCAACATGGTGAAGTTTAGAGAGGTCTTATTTTTATTAGAAATATGCCAAGACATGCTTTTCTTTTACAACAGATTCAAGCAGTACATCTCCCCAAACTCTTGATTAAATTTAACTAAGACTGGTTACATAGTAATCGAGGCATGCTTTTAATTTCTAATATTCACCACCTGTCCTGGACTTCAATTCATAGGAAAGTGATGGTTCACTGCACTGTCCAATTGCATGTGGGATGTAAAAGCGTTTTATTTGATGCAATACTAGCTATTGATGCAAGGTTACTACAGTATGGTTACCAGCTCCAGTATATGCATTAAGCAGCATTATTCAGAGACAGTGAGATCAGTTGACACTCAAACTGGCAGAAGCATACGTAATTGAGCTATTTTTGCAAACAACAGAATTCTATCATGTATTCCCTTTGATCCGTTCTCAGCTGTGGATATGCTGTGATGCATGAAGAATCCAATTTACTTTTACAAGGGATAAATCTGCATCACAAATATAGAAACAATATGCTTCCATCACAATTATTTTTCATGAAACCAGTGTTCATTGCACAGGATGAGGATTTTTCCCAGTATGGGCTCAGACCAACATGGCATGGTCAAATCCTTTTAGTTCCTATAACTCAAGATTAATCTGAGCTCGCAACAAGATGCAACTCTTCATCCATCAAGGACATTGCACGGATTTCATCACGATCATGCTTATACACAAAATGCAGAGGAGTATAGAATAGACAACATAGTCCAAATGGGATAACCATCATTGAAAACAATCCCCTAGATAAAGCATATGCTTCTCTGGTTGAGCCTGTTTCTGCAATAACAGATTTTGTATTGTACCCATAAATATTTTCTGCTACAATCCCAACTATGGGTGCAGCAAATGCTGAAAAAGAGCCCTCAAAGGCACGATCAAAAGCATATATCATGGTCCTATGTTTTGTAGGAACTACTTCTGCAAAAAGTGGACTATTAGCACATACTTGACACCAGCTAATTGTCAGACCCATACACAGAAGTGTAGCTCCAAACAAGAACCAGCTCTCTGTAGCCGGGGGTATGACTAGAAGTAGCATACAGGAGAAAGGTATACCCATGAAGGCACTGAATTGTGCACACAAGATACGACCTGAATGTGGAAAAATAGTTGCCACCTGATCCGCTACCCAGCCCCCGAAGAGTGAACCAAATGCGCATCCTCCAGCAAAAACACCCATCAGTATTGCTGCACCTCCATTGCTAAAACCTGCAGCGCAAGGGCGAAACAAGAAACATATATCTGAGTTCTGAAAATCGTACTAGAAACATCTCTATTTACAATCCTCTAGTCTTAATACAGTAGAGAGAACATCTGAGGAATCAGAAAAATCCAAGAGAATTAATTGTATATCATATCAGAACAAACAACAAAGAAGAAAAAAAATCTGACATTTATTTGCATTTATAATTCTATTTGAAAAAGATTCTTCATCTATATAGGGAATACATCAGAATTTAACAGCAAGAATTGTTCATCCTAGAACAAAACAGTAGTGCATATTATCATCCTTTGTCTATTTGCAAGTGGATATGCATAGAGCCTGCATAGATTTTGACATGTTGCAAATCCTCAGTATGTAAGGCCATATGATCACAGAGATGTGAACAAGAAACACTAGAAAGAACTGGGTGTAATATGAAACCCAATTGTTATGTTAAAAATTTTACTTTTTGGTTATATTATATTTGAACTGCATGTTATAACTTACTGTAGACAGATCAATACTAAAGTATCCATTGTTTACCAACCATGTTACATGGTTTTGTTGAACACTTGTCCAAACGGATATAAATTCTGAACTTTGGTAAACCTTTCCACTTCTCAAACCTACCAAACTTTCCTAAAATTGTAACTATGATCATATGTAGGAAAATGAGCAATTAGGTACTCTTCACTTTTGGCAGAAATCAGCTAGCTGGAAAAGGATAGAAATTCCATGAAACAATATAGTTTGCTGAACCACAACTATCGATTGATATGAAAACTTGTTTGGATAATCAATTTAAGTGAATACAAGATGCTACCCTTTTTCACTATCGAATCTAATTGCATTTTATGTAATTTGAAAATATATTTTAAGAGATTTTTCATTTTTGTGACTACTGACAGTGCTAAAAAATAATCTTAGTCTCTTCTTCATTTTTTGCCCCTGTATATAATACGTCAATTAATATATTTCTGTGAGCATTACAATGCAGGCAGTAGAATAATTGAAGTTCTTTCTTGGATTCCTTTATGGAAAGGGAAAATAAAAATTCCACGGTCTTGCTTCCCAGGAATCAACAAAGCCCAAGCATTATAAGGCATCTTTTTTCTTTCTTACTTTATCTCTATAATTACCTTCACTAAGATAACTCCAAATTACAAGCTTGAAATTGGGGCGCAATATAGACAAATGAAATGTATAATGCTCAGCTACTAGGAAGCAACATGCAAGATTTTCAAGTTTTTAACTATTCCAAATAATAGAAACACAAGAATCGTGTTTCTTTTTAACTTACCTATCAACTCGAACCACATGGTAAAAAATACCATTGCTGTCCATGGAAATGAACCTACAATTCCTTGCAATACTATGATCTGAAAAGTTTTTACTTTGACTATAGCCCTCATAGCCATCCAAGAATCTTTCCAAACGCTGGGTGAAACCACACCATTCTTTTGATCAAATAAATCCCTGAAAAAAAATTCAAAATCCCCTGTTATGCATGTACTTCCATATGCTGGTCTAACAAAGGCACAATACCTATAAAACAAATTTGCAAATTATAGCTCATGGTAAGGAGCTTCCAAGTCACTTGTTTCTGCTATTGACTCAGAACTTCTAACTCCAGCTTCAAAATCGTCACACACTCCTGAGCCATTAAAAGTGTAGGATTGGAAAGCTGCAAGTGCATGAATTGTAATTATTTTTTAACTCTAATATCCACTTTGTCATAATCTAAGTGTTTTCTTACATGTCTATCATAGAGAAAACAAAACACCCATGGAAAATCTTAAAGTCAATAAGCTTCGTCATGTAGAGTAGAGTTTCAATATAAAATATAAAATATAAAAGAGGAAGAATGTGACTTATAATGGTGACAATAATCAAATAACAGAGAATGCAGCAACTACAAGCTACTCAAACAGATTTAATGTTGGGAAAACCAACCATAAATGCAATTCCAAGATAGGCTTAGCAGTGATTTATTGGATTAAATAACTCTCCTGGAGATGCAAGAAACATAAAGCGGGGAAGAAAGTTACTCAATCAGTGAATATGACAGTTGCAAGCTACCTAAACAGACTGAATGTTGGGAAAGTCATCCTTTTGATAAGTGAGATATCAAGACAAGGAATAAGCCATGCCCAAT
Organism: Sequoiadendron giganteum; assembly: GCA_007115665.2. Taxonomy (NCBI): domain Eukaryota; kingdom Viridiplantae; phylum Streptophyta; class Pinopsida; order Cupressales; family Cupressaceae; genus Sequoiadendron; species Sequoiadendron giganteum. The sequence continues at coordinate 619,411,415 of CM021105.1, read as the reverse complement.
AACAAAGCTGCACAATATAAACATATGAGAGTCACATGCTTTCCCATGAGAAGAAATTGAGTAGAATAATAGAAAAGATTGGCACACTGTAAAAGACTATCTTTAGAAACTGTAAAAGACTAATTTTAGAAGTTCTTTTACTTGCTCCTTGGTGCAACAATTTATTTGGTCAGGTTAGCCCATATTTGCATTAATCCTCTGCAAACTCCTAGTACTAGTAATCTCCCCCACTACAAACTCTTGCCTTGCCACCTCCTACGCTCCCTGTAAGGAAAGCCTAAGTGCGGAATTACTTTCCTAATGCCAATTCTAAGAGGAGAATGCAGATAGTAAGGTTCAATTTCGAATTACAGTTCATTAAAGATGCACAATTGAAACAGAATAGACAATTAAAATCACACACAGAATTGAACACTAGTATTTAACGTGGGAAAACCCTTACGGGAGAAAAACCCACACACCAAGCAAAGTCACTTTGTATTGCAGTAAACAATGTTCACATACAGAGATTCAGACTCGTGCTCTTCAGATGTCAAATTACAATGTCAACTCAGGCAGCATAACATTTCCCTGATCAACCTTGTTCACTCATTGAACTCTACAACATGATCACTATACAATCCATCACACATTAAAGCATTACCAAGAAGGAATACATCCGTTTTACATCTCAGAGCATACAGGAAAACCAATCGTTTCAGTTCCTGTATGCAACCGCAAACCGTCACGCAGCAGTTACCATATCGGGCCATGTCGAAGAGAGAACCAGAAACCTCTCGCCGATCTAATCGAGTCACACCAATACGTGCTTCTCACGATACACTATCGACCAAGTCCATCATCATGTCGATGAGAGATTTCAGCTTCTCCTACCAATACACAAATGTCTCATCGATGTCCAGTTTACCATTCCAAGTCTTTCGGCTTATCGGCTCATCGAAGAGACATTGCCCAAAGTCACGACAAACACCCAAAGTCACATCGACAAGAAGGTTCAAGACTTCTATCAGCATGTCGAAGAGACATTTCACAATGTCTCGGCGAACTCACAAAGTCACACCGACAAGAGTCTTCCAGCCTACCATCGGGATGTCGAGGAGACATTGTCCAATGTCTCGGTGACAGTGCAACCTCCTACCGACAAGATACTCCATCGAAGTTTTGATATGTCGAAGAGACATCTCAAAAACTCTCGCCGAAGTGAGCTACTCTCACCGACAATGTAAACACGACGCCACAGCAAGGTATATCGATCTATCGAGGAGACAATAGGTGAAGTCTCGCCGACCACGCAATGTCTCACCGATGAAGTCGGACTATCGGAGATTTCATGAACTTCACAACCCGCAACTCATAGGTTTCAAGGTTTCAACTTTTCGCGATCTAGCGATTGGTGTGTCGAAAGTTTCAAGAATTCCAAAACCCACGACATGTAGTTTCAAAGTTCGGATTTTCAGCAATCCCACGACATATAGGCCAACAAAGGAAAAACACGCCAAGTTCGAAAGTTCCAAGCCAGTAAGTTGCACATTTCCCCAACATGCTCCCACTTGATGAAGACTTACTAGCTTCTTCCAAACTCGAAGATTACTGAAATTCCAAGGCCCGTCGAACTGGCACACCACCTGTACTTGTCTGTGCTCACTGGTTTCGTTAACGCATTTGCAACATTTTCCAAAGTATCCACTTTTGCAAGACTGACCTTTCCATCCTCCACCATATCCCATACAAAATGATATTGCACATCAATATGTTTCGTCCTAGCATGGAAAGTTGCATTTTTCGCCAAACAAATAGCACTCTGACTGTCACAGCAAATGGCAATTTCCCCTGCATTGAACCCAATATCAAAACACAAAAGTCTAAGCCAAATGGCTTCCTTGCAAGCGTGTGTTGCTTCCATATATTCTGCTTCCGTAGTAGATAAAGCGACTAAAGTCTGCCGCTTGCTCATCCAACTGACTGCACCACCATTCAACATGAAGATGTATCCACTGGTGGATCTCCTACTATCAATGTCCCCTACCCAATCAAAATCCACATAACCTCGAATGCTGATGGATCTCTGTGATCCAACCGAGTTACCATGATAGCACAAAGCGTACTGAGAAGTATCTTTTAAATATCTAAAAACTCTTTTCATTGCATCCTAGTGTGGTCTACCTAGATTTGCCATAAAACGGCTAAGAACTCCCACTGCTTGGGCAATGTGTGGCCTTGTACAGACCATTACATACATTAAACTGCCAACTGCACTTGCATAAGGCACTCTAGTCATGTCTTCCATCTCGGTGGAAGATTTTGGACAATCTTCAACATATAGCTTCGTTCCCTGCAACACTGGAACAACTAGCTACTTGCAATCAGTCATACCAAATCTCTCCAAGACAGTATTGATATACTTACTCTGGCTAAGCCAAAGCTTTCTACTTCCTCTATCCCTTTTCCATCCCCAGAATATACCTTGTTGACTTTGCTGACAATTGAGATTTTAGATCAGAAATCATAGTCTTACTATTTCCTATGAACATGTCATCAACATACAGGGCAATAATAAGAACTTGATCATTTTTAGTTTTGAAGTATGCACAATGATCAGATTTCGATCTTACAAATCCCAATGACAACACAAACATGTCAAGCTTCTGGTACCACATTCTAGGCGATTGTTTTAAGCCATACAGAGATTTCTTTAACTGGCAAACTAGATTTTCTTTACCTTTTTCCACAAAGTGCTCAGGCTGGGACATATAAATTTCTTCTTCAAGATCTCCATGAAGAAATGTTGTCTTCACATCCATCTGTTCAATCTCTAAGTCATACGCTGCTGCAAGTGACAAAAGAAATCTGATAGATGTCAACTTAGCTACAGGAGAAAAAAATTCGCCATAATCAATTCCCTCTACCTGGGAATAACCTTTCGCAACCAACCTAGCTTAATACTTTTCAATACTGCCATCCAGACCTATTTTCTTCTTAAATACCCATTTACAGCCAACAAGCTTTCTACCTTTAGACGAGGGCACCAAATTCCAAGTTTCATTCTTTTTCAATGATGCCATTTCCTCATTCATGGCTTCCAACCAAGAATCTGAATCAAACATTTCAATTGCCTCTTTCACAATCCTAGACTCATCAATGCTTGTAATCAAAGCATAGGCACAATTTACATCCAACATGGAAAAACCATACCTTTCAGGTTGTCGTCTTTCACGTGTAGACCTCCTCAAAGGCAGAGGCTGAGGTTATGGTTCTTCTTCTTCAGAACTCTCAGAGCTACTAGAACTCTCTTTAGTTTCAGGTACACTTCGTAGTTCCTCTTTATCTGGAGTTTGAGGAATTTCAACTACTTTTTCTTTCTTTTATTCTTTCATCTCTAACTGCAGATCCACTGAAAAAGGTTTCAACTCACGAAAGATTACACTTTTGTTGTATACAACCTTTTCAATCACAGGATTCCAAAGCTTGTATCCTTTCACGCCAGTGTCATGGCCAATGAAGACACATTTTATAGCTTTATTTTCCAATTTAGATCTTTTCTCCTTCGGCACATAAGCATATGCTTCGCAGCCAAAGACTCTTCCATGTCTTAAAGAGGGCTTCTTACCAGACCAAGCTTCCATAAGCATTTTGTCAACAAGTGCCGAAGAGGGAGATCGATTTATTAAATAACATGTTGTAGCCACAGCCTCAGCCCAAAACTTCTGCTCCAGACCAGCATTGCTCAACACACTTTCTGCCTTTTCCATATGTGTCCTGTTCAACCTTTCAACAACTCCATTTTGTTGTGGAGTGTAAGGTGTTGTTTTATGCCTTTTTATTCCATGGTCTTTGCAATACCTTTCGAAATTTGTAGAACAAAACTCCTCGCCATTATCTGTCCTCAAGCATTTAATTTTTCTTTCAGTCTGATTTTCAACCAAGTTTTTAAACTCTTTAAACTAACTGAACACTTCTGATTTACTTTTTTGAAAATACACAAATGCTCTTCTCGAATAATCATCAATAAATGAAACATAATATCTTGATTTCAATAACGAAGGAACATTAATTGGACCAAAAACATCAGAGTGAATATAATCCAGAACACCAGAAGATCTATGAGGACTAGAATAAAATGAAACATGATGTTGTTTTCCATATATACAATATTCGCAAAAATCGAACTCAAGGTTACAATCATCAAGCCCTTCAACCAAGTTTTTATTTTTCAAAGATTTTAAGCCTTTCTCACCAATGTGGCCGAGCCTTTGATGCCAGAGCATGGTCTTTTCTGCAGGGAGTTTCACCTCCAAAGAATTTGCCCCCAGAGGAGCTTTGTTCTCCTTCTCTATACGAGCAGCCATGCTTGACTTCACAGACACTGTTACATTGAACAGTATGTGTGTCTAGCTTGAACAGAGTACCAATCCGAGCACCCCTAGCCAGCACCATCGAGCCTCTAGTCCTCTTACAGCCACCATTCGAGAATGAAATTTGCACGCTGTTGGTGTGTGTTTTGAATACACCACCATACACAGAATAAAATGCCCAAGGACACTTTATCCTCTCTTGAAAAGTAATTGCAAATACCTAGAAGATAATACAATGAGTCCAATGTTTCTTTTGGCCAGGTTATGACATATGGACAAGGTCAGTGGGCGTTGTGATTTGCTGGTAATCACAAGGGGACTTACATAAAATTCATTTCTTGAGTTGAGGACTTAGACAGTTTTATCATTGAAGCTCCTTTTGATGGGTATTTCAGATTTTCCAAAAAAAAAGGCAAAAGGATAAGGGTTTAGAAATCTAAACTACACCTAAGAACTCAAGAGACGGCAGTGACGAGATAAAATAGGGTAACCACACTTTGTTTCGCCTCCTTTGGACAACTACGCAAAGTGGGTGCAATCTTCAAAGGAAGTGATAATAATTTTCATGTTTGAATTGAAAACAAACAGAAGTTAAGCATCCACAAATCAACGGCTCAGACTAACTTTACACATCAAATGCAAATCATCCATTTGACAAAAGTATGAGCTAAATTTTATCTACCACTGCTATCAAATCTATCATCCACTTAACAAACATATAAATGAAATACTAATCTAATTCTACTCTAAGTGTTGAAGGAGAAATATTAAACCTTGCACACTATTTGAAAACAAAAGTGATTCTAAGCAAATCATGCACTAGAGCTTTTATTGACGGAAATAGTCTTGTCGCAACAATATTATACTACTCACTTCACAAATTACAAATGAGGGGCGAGCTCAATTTATAGGCTCCCCAATTACAATTCAATGGCCAAGATTGATTTTGAATCAACGACCGAGATTACAAAATAAAACCCTAATTAGGGCTTGCCACAATTAACTACCTCTCGACCAATAAGAAAATTACATTTTGGGACACTTGTCCCCCTTGCTAAATATAAACCAACTCCATAGATAAGTCGGGTTCATTGAACCTAGACATGTTGACTTGGAACAATTTGATTGGTTGGAAGATGATGTGGCGCCACCTCAGCGTGCTGGATGTCCTCCTTGGTCTCCTTGTTATTTTTCCATGCACTTGCCTTAGAATATCTTTCTTTGCCAATGACTCTGTCCTTTGTGCCTGTTTCTTCCTGGCTTTGATCTTGGATTTCCTTCAAGTGCCTTGAATTTGGAGAAGAGCTCTCCTGTGCTTTCGCCAAAATGGAGGAAATTGGAACTTTCTCTGTAATTATTTCCCATACTTAGCCAAATTTTGGCTATTCAACTTCATTCTGTAATGCCTTCATGTGGACCATTCAACACTTAGCCAAGATTTTGGCCATCTCTATGCTCGAATGAAGTTTGCCTATGGATTTGTCTTCAATTCTGAGTTTGGCTTGCGTTAAGTAGGGCAGACTCCATCCTTGGGCAAGAATTTTATTCATTTCCTCTTTATTCCTCTTCATTTTTCCCGTTTTCTTTCCGACACTTAGTCAAAATTTGATACTTTTATTGTAGGAAAATTCCACACTTAGCCAATTTTATGAGTTTTCCTTGGCGGACTTCATAATTGTTGCACCATTTTACTCATTTGTTAAGGCGGAGTTTGTCCTCCTTATGCTATTCCCATCTTGCTCTCAGGCGGACTTCATCTTCTCTTGGACAAGGCGGACTTTGAAGCTGGCTGGACAAGATGCATTTTCCTCTAAGAGTACTTGATCTTGTGGCTGGACATCTTCATGGCGGGCTTCACCAACGCTTGGACATGCTTCCCTGTTGGAAGGCGGACTTTGCCTTTTGCCTGCCATTGCTTTGGGTGAACTTTGCCAATGCTTAGACACTTCCTTTCTTGTGGCGTACTTTATACTTAACCAAACATCCGACTTAGTCAAAATTTTCAAATTTTCTCTCTCCTTCTGGGTTGGACGGACTTGGAGGTTTCTTTGCCATTTTGCATTTATGTCCATGCCTTAGAAATTTATTTCATGTTGAGTTGGGCGGGCTTCGTGTTTGCCTTGCCATACACTCTTCCTTCCGTGCCAAAGAATTTTATTCCGTCATGCCGAGGAGTGAATTTCATGCTAGCTTGATCCCCTCTCTCTCTAGGCATATTTTTTATCCATGCCTTAGAAAAATTTCCTCTCCCAAAGTTGGGCGGACTTCAGCCTCTCCTTGACATTGGCGCACTTTAGCCTTGCCTTGTCCAAGGGCGGACTTGGACATCTTCAATTTAGCCTTGGCGAACTTCATGATTGGTTGGCCATGTTGGGTGGAGCTGCTCATTGCTTAGAGAATTTTCTTGACACTTAACCAAATTTTGAAAATTTATTCTCAACACTTAGCCAATTTTCGAAGTTTTTCTTGGCGGACTTCCTGCTTGGCCGAACACACTTGGGCGGACTTCCTGCTTGGCCGAACATTTTTTTCTTTGTGCTAGGCAAACTTCATCATGTTCATGCCATTTTTTTTTCCTTGCATGTTGCTGGGCGGACTTTGACCTTCTTGTGCCAAGGGCGAACTTGGCTTCTCCTTTGCCATGGGCGGACTTGCCTTCCTTCTTGCCATGGCGGACTTGGAGGCTTCCATGCCATTCCTTCCTTGAGGGCGCCATCTTCACCCCTTAGCCATTTTCAAATTTTTTGCTATTTTACCTTGATTCTTTTGACATCTGGAGGTGTGCTGATTTCTTGCCTGATGGAATCCAAAAATAGAAACTTTCCAAAAATAAAAACTTTCTTAAAATAGAAAAAGCAAAAAGCATCCCTAAAAAATAGGAACTCCAGAATGGCCTAAAAATGCCGAAAATCAAAAAAGCAGAATCCCTAAAAAATAGGAAGTGTCAGAATTGACCGAAAGCAATGGCGTTCCTCATCTACTGGGTCTTTTGAGCATTTCCCTGGCGTTTAAGCTTTCAAATGGGTTCAAAATTTCAATTTGGCCGGACTGACTCAAAAGTTATTCAAATTTAGGACTCTAAACTGGCGATTCAGAGGACGACACCAAAACTTGGGGGTCCCCATTTGCAATGGGGCGATGTGTGAAATAGGTCACAACACATGCCGGCATCATTCAACTTGCTAACAGAAAGTAAATTTCGAGCCAGACCTGGTATATGCATTACACCATCAATTCCTTTGATTCTTCCGTTAGGAAATTGAATTTTGACTCTTCCACGGCCAACAATTTCAAGAGATGAATCATTTGCCAAATACACCTTTCCACCAGCATACTTTTCGTACTTCGAAAACCAATCTCTGTGAGATGTCATGTGAAAAGATGCACCTGAGTCAATTAGCCAGACATCATCTAATGCCTAAGTTGCCAAGGCTACAATGAAGGCATCTGCATCGCTCTAAGAAGAATCATTATCCGAAGAATTGTTTTTCTTCTTCTTTTTCTTCTCTTTGCAATCATTACGGACATGACCATGTTGCCCACAATTCCAGCATTTCACCTTGGACTTCTTGCCAAGAGACTTTGATCTCCCTTCAGACTTTGATTTAGACTTCTTGTCTTTCTTCTTGCCTTTCTCCTTCGATCTGCCTCGAACAGTAAGAGCCTCCTTTGCCATCTCAGAAGATTTCCTTCACATCTCTTCTGATAGCAATGAAGCAACCACATCTTCCATCTTGAAAGTGGTTGTCATACTTCCAATAGCCATCACTAAATGATCCCACGAGTTGGGCAAAGAACATAACAGAAGCATACAGCGATCCTCATCATCTATCTTCACACCTACAGATGTTAACTGAGCAATGAGCATTTTAAAGGTATTCAAATGATTAGCCACAGACACCCCTTCCTCCATTTTCAAAGAGTGCAGCTTCTTCCTCAAGAACAACTTATTCACCAAGGACTTGCCTTGATATGTGTCACCAAGTTTCTTCCACAAAGAAGATGCAAACTTCTTCATGAACGTTCAGGAGAACAGAGTCTGCTAGACAAAGTCTTATCAACCCTTTAGCTTTTCTATCTGCGAGGTCCCAATCTTCTTGCTTCATGCCTGAAGGTTTAGTTCCAGACACAGCAATCCAAAATCCAAAGATCTCTATCTACCAATAGGTCTTCCATTTTGAGTTTCCACAAACTCAAAATTGCCACCATTGAATTTTTCAATTTCTATTCTTCCTATGTGCCTACCATCTTATTCTGCAATCGAAATTACCAGATTCCTCTACAAGACTCCTACTTCAAAATTGGCACAAAAAACCCGTCCAACCCACAAGGATAACACAACTGGCCAGGCTCGGATATCACATGTAAGGAAAGCCTAAGTGCGGAATTACTTTCCTAATGCCAATTCTAAGAGGAGAATGCAGATAGTAAGGTTCAATTTCGAATTACAGTTCATTAAAGACGCACAATTGAAACAGAATAGACAATTAAAATCACACAGAATTGAACACCAGTATTTAACATGGGAAAACCCTTGTGGGAGAAAAACCCACACACCAAGCAAAGTCACTTTGTATTGCAGTAAACAATGTTCACATATAGAGATTCAAACTCATGCTCTTCAGATGTCAAATTACAATGTCAACTCGGGCAGCATAATATTTCCCTGATCAACCTTGTTCACTCATTGAACTCTACAACATTATCACTATACAATCCATCACACATTACAGCATTACCAAGAAGGAATACATTCGTTTTACATCTCGGACCATACAGGAAAACCAATCATTTCAGTTCTTGTATGCAACCGCAAACCGTCACACAACAGTTACCATATCGGGCCATGTCGAAGAGACAACCACAAACCTCTCACCGATCTGATCGAGTCACACTGATATGTGCTTCTCACGACACACTGTCGACCAAGTCCATCGTCATGTCGATGAGAGATTTCAGCTTCTCCCACCGATACACAAATGTCTCATCGATGTCCACTTTACCATTCCAAGTCTATCGGCTTATCGGCTCGTCAAAGAGACATTGCCCAAAGTCACAACGAACACCCAAAGTCACATCGACAAGAACGTTCAAGACTTCTATCAGCATGTTGAAGAGACATTTCACAATGTCTCAGCAAACTCACAAAGTCACACCGACAAGAGTATTCCAGCGTACCATCAGGATGTCGAAGAGACATTGTCCAATGTCTCGGCGACATTGCAACCTCCTGATAGCAATATCATAGTGCAACCTCCTGCCGACAAGATACTCCAACGGAGTTTTGGAATGTCGAAGAGACATCTCAGAAACTCCCACCGAAGTGAGCTACTCTCGTCGACAATGTAAACGCGAAGCCACAGCAAGGGATATTGGTCTGTCGAGGAGACAATAGGTGAAGTCTCACCGACCACGCAATGTCTCACCGATGAAGTCGGACTATCGAAGATTTCGCGAACTTCACAACCCGCAACTCATAGGTTTCATGTTTTCAACTTTCCGCGATCTAGCGATCGGTCTGTCAGAAGTTTCAAGAATTCCAAAAACCGCAACATGTAGTTTCGAAGTTTGGATTTTCAGCGATCCTGCGACATATAGGCCAACAAAGGAAAAACACGCCAAGTTCGAAAGTTCCAAGCCAGTAAGTTGAAGCACATTTTCCCAACACTCCCCACACCCCCACCACCAACCTCTCCCTTTCAATACTAATTCTCATACCAAAGATTTATAAAGGATCTGAAATGGGTCCCTTCTGATAGGCAGATCTTGACAGAAGAAAGATATGGACATCCACACTATGTAATTGTTGAACTATATACAATAATGGCCCTCTACAGTTACTTTAAAGGATATAAAACATGGGTTGATTGGTGGCTATTATGTGGCCGATAAAATTATACCTGTATTTGTAAGGAAGCAATGTAGCATCTAAAAAGACCATTTGTGAACTACAACCACAGCAGCAGCTTGTAGTGACTTCTTCCTTACCTTTGGATTTTAATCATTTTATTAGAATCACAAGGAGCATGAACATATTATTAATTTATCATTTGTTGTGTACTTAATATAAAACTTCCCCCCTCCCCCCCATGTGAGGAGTGTGGACCAAATTATCTAAAGAGATGTCAAGTTTTTAAGTTTAGTGTGCTAGTTATTTTGGTCCTTTGGATTACCCTATTTAATCAATGGTTAAGATTGCTTTCTCCTTTTTTGACAATATATAAATATAGGGTTTCCTCATTTGTAAACATCCTTTTGCTCTTGATGAATGGAAGTGATACTTGTAGCTTTGTTCTTCATCTCTCATCTCGGGGAGTGCCCCTTGGTTTTGATTTCATGTGTATTTTGGTTGTCTGATTTTGGCCCCCAAGTGGAAGCCAGTTGAATCAGCCTTGGCCACTACCATTAATGGTTGATTGCTCATGGTCCTCTAGTAGAAACAGATTGAGCCAGCTCCAGGCTTAATCTTTACATTTTCATGTTTGATAAATTGATGTGTTGAAGGGAGAGCTGATTGATAACTTGTGCTTGGCACGTCACCCCATTTTTATTTTATTTATCTTACCCCTATCTCTCCTAACCATGTGCCTCTTCCTACCCCTTTTCTCTGCAAGAATTAGTTCAGTTTTTACATTAGATAAGAAGTTGGCCTTCTCCAGAGGTTGGGCACATGTTTGAAGTTGTGCACATGGGCATCCGAGACTACTTGCCTCCCAAATCTAGCATTTCTGGCCTTTTCAAATGGTTGTGTCGATTTGGAGCAACCAACAGTTTTTCGCCAGACCCATTGGAACTTCCTTCTTTAATTTCTTGCAAACATTTTGTTTGTTGGGACTTCTCTTTTGAATGTAACCCTCGAACAACTTTGTAATAGCTCAAGATTTGGGTGGAATCTTGAAGAATGTACTTTTAAAACCAAAATCTCACACCTACTGCACTTATATTGTGGGTTTTGATGAAGAAATCATGGTTATTTGCTCTAATGGAGTGGGTTTTATTCACCTAAGCGACTCCATGTTGTTGAGCCTAAAAATTTAATAAGTGTTGGTACTTTTTATTTGTAATTATTTGCAGACCTATGTGTTGCAAGAATGATTGGTTTTCGTATCCATACCCCCTGCTGCTATGGTCATATATACAGTATCAATGCCTCTGTGTGTTGTCATGTCTGTCAAATGGGCACATCTAGCTATATTTTCACCACAAACATTTTGCAAGAAATGTAATAAATGACATACAAAAGAAGAATGCGACTTTAATAGATCTGATGAAGCAGTATGCCTTCAAAAGTCTCAGTTTGAAATATTTGTTGAAATGCAAAACTGAGGGAAAGAATGGATGAGATAAAAAGAAATCAAGAATATGAGGCTCAGATTGCAAAAGTATATGAGTTGAGAAATTTGGAATAGAAAAATACCAAATTACATGCTTGAGAATGGCCTCATCATGGTTGTCCTCATTAAAGTAAAAAAAACCTTTTAGTATGGTTTTGAACAATGTCAAGCCAGACCCCATTCTTGTTATTAACAATGTTATCAATGGACATATCTTTCCTAATGCTTGCATTATTCTTGTCATCAACAATGAAATTATTATCATCATCATCAATCCATCACTTCATTTTCAACTTGATTAGAGGCAACATCATATTTATTTTTGTATCCTTGGTTTGCAATGCGGGCAAACAATTACTTTGGAGCAGACTAATGCAGTTATGCTTGTTAAAATGCATAGGCTGAGACATGCCTTGAATGAGACAAAGAGGAAGCGAACATATAAGGCATACCGATGGGAGCAAAGACATGAAGAAGAAATGGAAAAAATACTGCTCTTTGTTAAAAAATTGTGCTCTTGATCATCTGTACCTCCCATAGAGGGATTTTCTGCTATTTATTATGTGCTTTCTTAGCGAAATGTACATAAAGAGGAACTCGTTTTTTAACAGATCTTTGGTGAACCTCTCACCATATCATTTGTTTATGTTGGAGACTTCCCTTTTCTCAAATGAAAAAAGTGATAATGTTGGGTTGCAACCTCCTTCAAAGGAGTTTTTCCGGCCCGGTTTCTTTGTAGAGGCATTCATTGAAATCGTTGTTGAAGAAGAAAAAAACACCTCTATGGAACCATATTTGCAATCAATAGCATGCTCCTTAGATTTTTCTGATAGTAGCATTAGATCCATGAAAAATTTTGGTAGTATTGAGGACCTATATGCATTTCAAGCCATTTCTAGTTGGTTCCCCTATTCTTCCCCGTGAGTGGAAGCTAAAGGAGAGAATATATTGTGACTCACTTCAATTTTCAAACCTTCCAAATGCGTACCCACTCAAAATTGATGGGGCCCCATGCACAATATTTGAACAAGGATTAAAAACCAGGCAGTTCATGCAAGTGGTGCATAGAGCAGCAAAGAAGTTCAAGTTCTTGTTGTTCTTCATGCATTGCCTCTAGTTATTTATGGGAGCTTTCAAACTCATTAAATGAATCATCCGCTAAGATGAGGTAGCTACTTTTCCCTTCATATTAAAAACTTTGTTCAAAGTGTTGGTAGCTAGTTTTTCCTTTTTGCTATAAATGATGCTCACACATCATGTGTATAGCTCTACCATACATTTTTTATCTTTTGCTCATTATCCACTAGCTCTTTCTCAAGCAGATCCTCTTTTATTGGCTAGCAAACCCTAGTTTTGGTTTCTACTTTGTGGGTAGGTAACGATGGAAGCCTTGTTCCTCCTTGCAAAGCCATTGATACCAAGTGCATTCATATTTGCCCTTGGAAATTCCTTTTATGGCATTTTCTATGTTGGAAGCTTTCATTTTGGTATGTGCAAGATGATTTTAGTGAAGTCGGAAGCAGTTGTACATGGCAGGTCTCTCTTGTGTATGTTGCTGCAAGTATACAGTTTTCCTTCATGGTAGATCTCTCCTTTGTGTTGACTCTTTGCATTACATTTCTGAAAAGAAAATTTTGAAGTTTTGTGCATGGGTCTTAGATGGCTTTGTCTTAATTGCAAGATCTTTCTAAGTTTCCCATGCTATCCACTTTTGGTTGCAGCTCCCCTTTCTGGTTACATGGATTGATTTTTTTATCATGGCAGAGATATGTGTGTTTACAAGTCTACATTTTCAAGTTGGACCCTCTTTTATGCTTCCACAATGCCTTTTGTCCACAAAGACCTTAGTTTTACCCCACAACCTAGGGATTTTGATTGTGCACTCAATCCAAATTATCCTCATTTGTTGTATGGATGCCTTAAATTTCATGGCATTTTCCTTTATTGGTCAAATGCTTTGCTTTCTTGTGGATCACCTTCTCTATTGCACTCAGGTATTTGGATACCTAGTTCATGGCAGGTGCCTATGAGGCTTCCGCACATTCATTGAATGGTCATGGGATTTTCTTTTAAATTGGCAAAGTCTTTTCATAGTGGTGGATTGCTCCTTTGAAGGCTGCAAGCTTCCCTGTTATTCTTCAGTTCACACAATGTTTTCTTGTAAACAAATCCTTCCACAAGATTTTCTTCAATGATGGATCCAAAGTTTCCTTCGGTGGAATTTTGCAACCATTTGAAGCCTCATCCCAATGAGCATCAAAAAATTCTATGAGCCATTGATCTTTTCTTGATCGAATAGTGCAGATTTCTTCACATCTGAAGGTGACATTGATGTTTGGCCCACCATATTCTCGGTAGCTTTGGTAGTTGTTGCTTTTCGCAACCTTTTGGAGCCACTGGCCAGTCGGCACATGAAATGTGTGCAGACTGTTGACCTCGTTACAAATCAAACAACAGAGACTAATGCCTTTTGGGAGTTGATGTTGGCAGTGGAGGACCCACCTTGGTTTTCAAAAAGCCTTTCAGCTTGATCCCCCACAAACTGTTGATCTCTCTCAGATCTGACAATGAGGATGTTTTCTTTGGGTTTTCTTCAGTGCCAGTGATGGTCAAACCACGGTTTCCAATGCCTACGGTTCCCCTTGCTGGTTTGTTCTCTTTGTTGGCAGAGATTTCCAAGTAGCATTCTATATCACCAGTGGTTTCCTCTACCAACATTATTTTTAAGCATTTTTTGAGCCAATTTTTCTCTTTTCATCCATGACCAAGAGCTTTGAAATCTTCAATCCACATAGGCTTCAACACACTTCTAGCAGTAGATTTGTGCTTGGCAACAAGGGGCTTTGCCCCTAACTCCACTTGTAACATGAGAGGAGCATGTCAGTGGCCACCACCCCCAAGCCCCTGCTTCAATGTTGTGGAAAACAAAAATTACCTAGGGGGACTGCACCAATCAGCAATATTAACTTTTGAATTTGCACTTAATGAATTCTAGTACCTAGTCTTCTGGATTCAATACTTGCGAGCAAGCTTCCTAGGAATTCACTAGAAATGTCGTGAATTCTTCACTACCTTCAAATTTTATTAAAATCTCATGGAACATTAGCATGTTATTTAATTATAATTTGTTGTGGCTTCCTTTAATATTTAATGTAAAACTTCCCACCCTCCCATATGAAGAGGAAGGGTCAAGTTATCTGAAAGAGATGTCTATTTTTTAGGTTTAGCATGCTAATTATTTTGGTACTTTGGATTACCCTATTTGATCAATGGCTAAAATTGCTTTCTCTTTTTTTGGTAATCTGTAAGTATACAGTTTTCTTCATTTGTAAACATCTTTTGGCTCTTGATGGATTGAAGTGTTATTTTTGGCTTTGTTCTTCATATCTAGCCCCCAATTTTGATTCCATGTATGTAACTTGTTTGCCTACTTATGGCACTCCAATGGAAGTTAGTTGAACCAATCTCAGCCACAGCAATTAATAGTTGCCTACTCATGGTCCTCTAGTGGAAGCGGTTTGAGCCAGCTCCAGCCACAATCTTTATGCTATCATTTCGATAAATTGATTGAGTGATGAAGGGAGAGCTAACTGATCACTCGTTCTTGGCACATCATCTCATTTTTATTTTATTTCCCTACCCTTTATCTCTCATTCTAACCCTATGCATCCTACCCCTTTTCTCTACAAGCATTAGTTTAGGTTTTAGATTAGATAGAAAGTCGGTCTTCGCTGGAGGTTGTTCACATGTTTGAAGCTGTGTGTGTGAGCATCCAAGACTGCTTGCCCCCCAAATCAGGCATTTATGGCCTTCACGGTCAAGTGTGTCAATTTGGAGCAACCAACACAAACATCCCACTAACGATCTAGAATTCTACTGCTATTAATTCTGAGTACATGAAGTAACCATATTGTTGGCTAAAGTAGGAAAGTATTGACCATAAGTCTTAGTATTTTGTACACAAAATATTTTAAAGATGGAGGATAACATATACTTTGGTTAAAGTCTATTTGATAGAAAGTCGGTCTTCTCTGGAGGTTGTTCACATGTTTGAAGCTGTGTGTGTGAGCATCCAAGACTGCTTGCCCCCCAAATCAGGCATTTATGGCCTTCGCGGTCAAGTGTGTCAATTTGGAGCAACCAACACAAACATCCCACTAACGATCTAGAATTCTACTGCTATTAATTCTGAGTGCATGGAGTAACCATATTGTTGGCTAAAGTAGGAAAGTATTGACCATAAGTCTTAGTATTTTGTACACAAAATATTTTAAAGATGGAGGATAACATACCTACTTTGGTTAAAGTCTATTGAATTAAATGCATAGCGATTTTGTACATGTGGTGGTTTATTTTATTCATGCAAAATGAACTATGAAATAGATATCGAATCACAAATAATTGTCTAACATGTTGGGTCAAAGCAGTTTGTACTATTTGTAAAGACACTGCAATCTTAGTTCATGGAAGGGAAATCCTTTT
>CM021105.1:619307653-619395147 GCA_007115665.2 Sequoiadendron giganteum | reverse complement strand
AATTTAGGTTTCTTTTTGTATTAAAAAATTAATATTTTGTGTTTTCACTTTGTACATGTAGGTTGTCGTTGAATACATCATATAATGGCAAATAGAGAAGCTTTTGGATCAGGTTCAACCTCAGGCTCCACCCCCCACCCAAGGAAGGGATTAACAAATCAGAAAGTTGCATGAGCAGATTGAAGAAGGTTGGGTTGATAGCTCGATGGGTGGGTGGATAGCTGGATTCGATGGAGAGAGAAGGATTTGGGTTGTTGAGAGCTCAATTCAATAGATGTCAAGATGGAAGGTCAGGTTGCTAGCTCGATGGGTATCGACGCCACTGTCCATTACAAGCACTTGTCTTGCTGGAGCTAGAGACCCTACCTAGAAATATGCATATCAAGGACCGATACTTGGGTCAGTTATTTGCATTAAATGCATAAATTTATATCATGGAGGCATAAACCGCCTCAAATACCATCTTGCAGGCATTGCTCATCGTGATGCCAAGCCTTGTGCACACACCACTAAAGAGATAAAAAGAGAGATGAATGCCTTGCTTATAGTTGAAGAAGAGAAAAAATTGCAAAAGGAGAGGACAAGGGCAGCCATAGCAGCATCCATAGCCGGTGGTCATGGTGCTAAAGTCCAACCAGAAATCAGATGAGGATACATGTCAAGGCATAGTGGGCTCTCTTCATGGTCCTTGCATCTGAAGCACATCCAACACTACCACTTCATTTTCTTCTACTAGAGTGCCAATAGCAATGCCTACATCTTCACGCACACCACATAGTTTTTTTGTGCCCAAAAACACACCTGGAGCACAACCATCATTAGAAGCTACAGGGTGGAACAAGGAGGTGCATGAACATGCAGATATGACATGTACAGATTTTTGGTATTTCAACAACATTCCTTTCAATGTGGCGAGTAGTCCTTATTGGGAGAATTTGGTAACTACATTGACAATTACAAAAAAAGTCTACAAGGCACCTTCTCACAGAGACTTGAGTGGGAGGTTAGTAAATTTTAATTTCTTATGCTAATTTATACTTATAGTAATTTATGTTGAATTTTAGGATAAATTTACGTTGAATCTATGTCCTTTTTGTGTTTAAAAATTAAAATTTTGTACTTGTAGGTTGCTCACCAATGCAACTAAAAGGACAAGCCTAATAGTCAAAGAACAAAAGAAGGAATTGAAAAAATATGGCTGCACCATTCTTTCAAATGGGTTGACAGATGGGAAAAACCGCACCATTATAAATTTTTTGATAGCTTCAAATGGTGAGGTTGTTTTTTTGAAATCGATGGAAGCCTCAAAGTAAAAAATGTTGAAACATTGTGTCTAATGTTGGAGGAAATTGTAATGGAGGTGGGCATAGAAAATGTGGTATAACTGATAATGCAGCAGCATATGTGGTGGCCGGGAGATTGTCCCAAAACAAACATAAGACACTTTTTTGGACACCTTGTGCAGCATATTGCCTTGACCTTCTTTTGGAGGACATACGCAAACCTGATTGGGTGACACCAGTTGTAGATGATGCAAGGAGCATCACAAAATTTATCTATAATCACCCTTAGGTTCTTCATTTGATGAGAGATCATACGCAAGGGAAAGAGTTGGTAAGATTGGGTGTCACAAGGTTTGCAACGATTTTCCTAATGTTGCAAAGCATTATTGGTTCTTTGACTACTTTGAAACAAATGTTTGTGAGTCAAATCTTATTCGAAGAAGCCTGAAGGAGAGAGGGTTGCAAGCATAGTCTTTGACAACCTTTTTGCACAAAGAGCTACAAAGATCATGAAGGTGACCTCTAAACTTTGAATTTAAATTCAAAATTGAATATTTTATTTTTAAATCTAAGTCTTTCATTATAAATTTGTATCTTTAGTCTTTTTGTACTTGTAAATTGTAGGTGTCGGATCCCTTGGTTAGAGTTCTCTGTTTGGTAGATGGGGATCAAAACCCAATGGGGTATTTTATAAGGCCATGGATTGGGTGAAGGAGTCTATCAAAAATTATTACAAGGGGGGACAGCCTCAAATTTGATCCCATATGGGAGATCATTGATAGGAGGTGGAACAATCAACTCCACCAACCCATTCATGCAGCAAGGTACTTCCTCAAACCTAATTTTTTCTATTCAAACACCTTCTCAAATCCTAATGGAGAGGTTATGGAAAGCCTCGCCACATGCATTTAGAGGATGACACCCCAGGTTGAGGTGAGAGACCTCATTATCAAAGAATTGGAAAGTTATAGGGCTGGAAGGGATAGACTTTTTTCTTTAGAGCTATCTATCTAAGGAAGAACCATTCAATCACCAGGTATAAAATTTGGAGTCTTTATTTGACATGCATCTTAAAAATTACAAATTTTAAATTAATAAATTGATAAAATGATTTTTGACTTTGCTTTCTAACTCTTGAATATTTTATTTTGTAGAGTCTTGGTGGGCAAATTGGGGTGCAAATACTCCAAATCTCCAAAGATTTTCCTTCCGCATTCTATGCCAACCTTGTAGTGCATTCAACTGTGAGCACAATTGAAGCTTGTTCGAGGCCATCTACACAAAAAAGAGGAACAAATTAGCCCAAAAACGCCTCAATGACCTTGTCTTTGTGCAATACAACCTTCAACTGTGCACATGAACGGTAGAGGACAAATCAGAGGATCCCATTGATTTGGATGAGATAGATCCTTATAGTGACTGGACAGGGCAGGATGAGCAGCCTCCATTGTTTATCAAGGATGAGATTTTGGATTTTGAGAGACAAGCATTAGAGGATGTGGGACTGAGTGCAATTGGAGATGTAGGGTTGGATGACATTGATGAGGCTGAGGAGGAGTCATTTCCATCTACCACTAGGATGGAGGTCGAGCCACTGCCTTCCATGCCAACTGAGTAGCCAAAACAAACTTCGAGGACTAGGACCTCTACCTCTCCCGTAGTTTTCAATAGATTAGGGAAGAGGAAGATGTAATATGTTGTATTTACTTTTAGTTTTTCAATTTACTATTTTCACTTTGTCAACTATCTATTCTATCAGGCTATCAGCCATCAGGATTCTGCATGAGGATGCAATTTTGTACTCAATTTGCATTCAAATCAGTCAAATTTAATAGAAAACAATTTTGTACTCATTTATGGGCTCATTGGATACATTTTGTCAATGAATTTTGCAAAAAAAATGTGTTTCTAAAGTAATTTAAGCAATTTTTTAAGTTGTCGAGTTTTTGCCAAGTCAAGTTTTTTGGGCCTGTCAAGTCTGAATTTTCCAACCACAGACTAAACACACTAAAGGATCAGAAAAATACCAATTTAGCATGCTATTGTTGCCATAACAAGCACAATAAGATCCATCTCTAAAAAGTGAAGAATGGTGAGTAGACAAATACATTAGTTGCAAAACACAGTATGGTTTTTGATGCACATTTAAACATAGCTGATCAGTAACGCACTTCTTTTCCTGAATTGCATTTTCAAAAGAATTCCATTCTTACTTGCTACTTAGAAATACAATTCACTATCCTCATTCCTTTGATCTATGGGCTATTGCTTCATTTAATCTCTCTTGCTCACTAAGATATGCTATGACTTGCTCTAATGAAATGGATACCATTCTTTCCTAGGCAAGCTTTGATGCTCTCTCCAGGAATGCCACGCAAATGCCAAGTCTGGAGTTATTAAAAAAAATTGGACCTACCAAGTAATTGTTCAGTCCGAGTTTTTCAACTATACATTGAACTTTGGACTGGCAATCACAAATACTTGACGAACATCATTTTCAGAAATACGTAGGCATGAGAATTACAATTCATTCTTTTTCCAAGTGTAAAAAGGCACTTATACTATTTACAAAGTTGCACGAAAATAAATGAATAAATTAACTATTACCTTAAACATAACTACAACCACTTGCATGATCTACAAGCTTTATTACAAATTATCTGATCCACTAATTCTAATTTGACATTATGCAATTGTCAATTTAACTGATGATTAAAATATTAAAAATATCCCTTAAAAGCCCTCGTCGCTCACATGATGAGATAGACTCTAAGCTAAAAATAGAGATTGCTAGAAATAGTGGAAAGCTATAAGTAGCAAGATTTGGCTAAAAATAACTTATCAATTATCATGGAATATGATCTTGTTCTAAAAAAAGATGATAAGTTATTTTTAGCACACACTAAAAATAGACTTTTGGAAGGCGGCTCTAGATGATTTAACGATGCTTTCTTTTGTTCCAACAAAGTCTAACAAACCCTTTGATGAAACTCTTAAACTCTAAACAATTTTCCAATTTTGGTGCCTTGAATCTGAAACTCTCTGCATCAATTGCTTCCCACAAAGCATTTGCAATCACTATGTCACATTTTCGCTTCATTGTATCAATTCCTTTTATGTGACTAATAAGGTCATCTTGTACTCAAAAATATCTACAAAGCATTTAACTCTTCCCTTTTCCTGATCGCTATTCTAGAACTTGTGTGACTACAATTTTTCACACTATCAAAATTGTATAAATGATGCGTCTGAGTCTTTTCCTTTGTCTGTTGCTACTGATTGGGCACTGCCTGGGGAGACTTTTGAATGCCGACCAGACATATTAATCTTTGTCTTTTCTAAGCTGACCGAACACTTTGACCAGGCTAGGTTCATAATTTTGTAGATCGTGGTTTTGACTAGCCATGAAAACTTGAGATAGACCATAGCTTTTATCTTCTCCTTGTTGACTTTAAAGTTATCAATCTAGCCACAATTTTTTTTCTTTTGTTTTGGTTTTTTTAAACATTAATAAAGGCAGGATGGTATGAAAGGTGGGCAACATCTATCCAGCACTCAAGATGCACATTTGACCATATTTATTAATTGAAAATCAAAATCATATTATACTTTTTAATTTTTATCAATTAATAAATACAGTTAAATGTGCATCCAGAAATTTGCATTCACAAAACATGAAAGGTGCCTCTAAGGAAGGTGCAGCCTACATACCGAATGAAGTTTCACATGGACTTCATTGCGCACTAAAAACAATGCTTCATATATATATATATATATAGCATTGTTTTGACCTCTAATTCTTTATTTTGAATTTTTGAATTTTAATAACTATTATTAATATTATTTTTTTTTCTTCTTTTTCATAATTTTAGACAATAATAACAAAAATTTAAAATAATTATTTAAAATTGATACTTTAAGTATACTAACAAACAACGTGGGTGGTTGGGCAAGTGGCTTTCCACAATCGAAGGTCTGGAAAGCCAAAATCAAAATTGTCGCATAACGGTTGTGGTTCTTTCATCTGGGAAGTTAAAGGGATGGTGTGTGGGCATCCTCATCTTGGCTCGGCTCGCAGCCCAGGGCAGGTGTATCAAACAGAGTTAAGTTGGTCTCCCATGCTTGGTTGCAGTTGATCTGGTGGGTGGATGGGTGAGCGGATCTTTATAAACATTATTCTGGTGAGCCAATCCTCAGTGAAATAAAGCCAAATTGGGACAACACATGCAGTCGGGGGGCGGGGGTCGGGGGACGGGGGGGGGCTAACAATGCAAATCGAGTTTGCTTTCCACAATCGTTGGTGTGGTAAGCATTTCAAATAACCTTCGAGCGACAAGGACTATCGACGTTGAGTTTTCTTCCTGTGTAAAGTTTA
This sequence comes from Sequoiadendron giganteum, assembly GCA_007115665.2. NCBI lineage: Eukaryota > Viridiplantae > Streptophyta > Pinopsida > Cupressales > Cupressaceae > Sequoiadendron > Sequoiadendron giganteum. Next base: position 619,389,489 of record CM021105.1, on the reverse strand, counting down.
GCGGCAATTTGGCGGGAGGACAATTTGTATTTGAATTGGGAAGTGGGATTTGTTGGAACGGCTATGGTGAGTTGGCAGCAGGTTTTGGATGGTTGCCACGTTGTTGTGGTGTTGGCAGTCCAACTACTTCAGCGATATGGTCTTTCAATACATCCGGCCATCTCACTCATAATTATTCGGAGTTGGCACTCAAGTTAGGTTTGATGCGAGAAGTACATTACAATTGCAATTTAGCATATTCAATTTAGCTATGGTTAAAGGCCGAGTGGATAAACTTAGTAAGGCTTTTATCGAATGCTTCGAGGAGGACTGTGAGTGTAAGCAATTTTTGCCAAGTTTAGCAAAGAATAAATGACGGCCTTCACGCATTGACAAGGTACTCATAGCAAGGACATTTAGATCGGTGTTGATTACAAAACAACGGCATGGAAAGTTTAAGAGCAAAGATCATTTCACATGCATAAATAGATTAATTTTGCATTTAAGCTGGCGTTGGTGCATAATTTTTTCATTCCATGGCAAAGTTATCAAAGTTTGTTGTGTGGTTATCAACAAACACCATTGTATGTAGTGGTATGGACACTCCTATTCGTTTAACGAGTGAGGTCCATCAGATGGCATTCCTTGGTGAGGTAATTAACCAAAGGCTCAAACGCATTATGCTAGAGGTGGATTTTATGTTAGTTGTTGCGGTTAAGATGATTATTGGTAAGGCTTTCTTGGCTGAAGGTGAATTTTATCGTGTGGACACTAATATTGTTTCGAGGTTTCTTGCAATGCTTCTAGATATAAATGTTCCCAAAACAATGGCAGATGGTATCACCCGGAAACTATTCAAGGCGGATTTGTTGGGGGGCCTACAGGAAATCCTTGCTGCTGCGACTCTGAGGGTTGGGGTCCCTCGGACCCGAGACATGAACGCGCTTGTTGTTCTGGGGAAAGTGGTTAAATACCACCCTTTCATCCTAGACCTGAAAGGTATGGAGTTGATGGAGCAAAGAAGGTTGGCATCAATTGGTGTGGGTTTCTTGAAGAAAATTCTACAACTCGCCGTGGTGCAAGACTTTGTTTGGATTCCTGAGTTTAGGACATTTGCAAAGGAACATGGTTTCATGTGATTGGGCAATGTAATGGATCTAGTTCAGTTAGGGAAGGGATATGTCTTGTTACGCCTCGTCTCTTAGTTACCAAGTTACTTTCACCTTGTGAGTAAATATGATGATTAATGTAAATCAGAACTTTAATATGTTCAATAGGTGAATGAAATACCGAAATATGCATTAAATATGTTATTGCTTTTGAAGGAATGTTTATGTTTTATACTGATGGAAGTGCGATGTATGAATATGTATTGCAATATGAATACTTTAATGCTTTGATGATACAAATGATTTATGATGCAAATATATTTCATGTGAACGGCTAACTACCTATGTGATGCACTAAGTTGGATGTAGGAAGGAGTCAAGCCCTCAGGTACAAGAGGGGAAGTATCACTCAAGAGAGGAGCTTGGTCCGGTAACCCTTAATGAGCCTAACTAAGCATTCACACACTCACACCCTAGTTGGGTCTAGTCGAGTCAAGTAAGATTGGGATTTGGTAAGTACACCCTTGGACATAGTTTTTGTGATGAGTTAAATGGTGGCATGTGTTAAACCATGTTGTTGTTCTTTCCGGTTGATAGGAAGTTTGGGTTGATTGCTTTTTATTCCTTTTGTTCATCTTGACGTTTGAAGTTAAATGTCTTTGATAGTTTCGAGATATTTGAATGTTGTGAATAAGTATATAGGTACGTATATACATGTGTATTGAATATACATGTATGTATACAATATACATGTATGTATACAGTCGATGACCTACACATAATTACAAAATATGTGTGATCAATCAATATGTATACATATGTATACATTTGATGTAATTATGTATATATGCACCCATATATTTATATAAATCGTTATACTAATGTTAATGCTTAGATATATATTAATACTTATTCATAATAAACATATTATAAATGATATTTATATATAGTAAATATATATGTATATATATTATAGACCCACAAGTTACCCTTGGAGAGGAAAGGGCTATGGAAACCCTAGTTTCGCGAGGAAGGGAAAGACAAAACCGTGGGGCGTTAAAGATCCAGGAGGAATGGGATGGGAACAAGTAAGATGGAGGATGAATCCAAAAAATTTGAATCCAGATAGAAGAGGAACTGGAAGGAAGAAATTCCAAGGAAAAAGGAGTGGGAAAGACATGGAAGCCAATATGAGGCCATGAGGGAGTAAGTTGTTCGCAATGCCATCAGAAGCGAGGGTCGCCAGGCTAAAAGAAAGAGCTCTTCTTGCAAAATGGTGCGGACCGGGATGCCCTAAGGAGGAGATCATGGCTTGGTGGCAAAGTAACTTCAAAGATCGGGTAAGCATTCACCAATTACCGAACTCCTTTTTTCTCATAGAGTGCATAGACATGAATTTGAAGCAAGAAATTGTGTATGGAAACCCCCTATTTTTAAAAGGATATAGTTTTCATTGCTTAAACTAGGAATCAAACTTTGATCCATGGAACTACTCCATCAAAAAGACCCCCACATGGATCAAATTGGTAGACCTCCCATCTGAATATTGGAATTTGGAAGCTTTGGTGAAAATAGGGGATGCTTTAGGGGTATGTTTAGGAGTAGATCAAGATTTTATAAATGGCAAAAAAGAAGCAAAGGCCAACATCTCGGTGGAGATAGTGAAAGGAGTGGGAATCTATAATAACTTGGAGATCCTGACGAAGTTTGGAAGCTGGCAGCAGAAAGTGGAGGTATGTGAAGGATCACACATGGGGAAATGCATCTTCAGGAAATCAATTCAGGAAGGTTGTTTTGGAAGGATGGCAGAAAACAAGGAAATAATTTGGGAAAATGAGAGATAGGAGGAAAGACAAACCATAATGAGCAAGGTCAAAACTAAGAGAGGTTAGAACATATGGGTGAATCGGGATCTAAAAAGAGGAATATGGATTGGAATTGCCTGGGTGGAAGAGAGGAGTGATGTCCAACGCCAGCATACTCCAAGGAGGCGGCGTCACAAGTAGAAAAAGATCTAAATATGCTGCTAGAAGAAGCCAAAGAGCTACAAAAAGACATCAACCTTCAAATAAGAGAGTTATCAAGTGAAGCAAATAACTTGAGGGTGGAAGTACAAGAGGAGACTGTAGAAGAATCGAAGGTGCTGCCAAATGCAAAAGAAGATGGTGAAGAAGAGAAAGTGGAGAATGAAGGAAACATTACACAAACTCGGGATGAAGGGAGTGATCAAGGACTAGAATCAGAGGATGAAGATCAACAGGAGGCTGAGGAAGGAGAATTGATTGAGGAAAGGATGCTTGAGTAGACTCAATCAAAAATCAAAAAACCAAACATTAAGAGGAAAGGAAAAAAGGGTCCGAAATCGAACAAAGCCAAGCTAGAAATTGCAGCCAATGTGGCAGGACAAAAAAACTTAGGTCTAGGAAGGGCAATGAAGATCATTACATGGAATGGCGCATGGTCAAGCGCCAAATTGACCAATCAAAGGCGGACATAATACTAATGCAGGAAACAAAATGGAGCAAACGGGAAGGTAAAAGAAGGATGAACAATTGGAAGCAATGGAGGGGGCAATTCAAGGAAGTAAAGGGAGCGTCAGGGGGTCTTGGCACCATATGGAACCCATTATTAGTAGGAGGTGAAGTAGTAGTAGAAGAAAGCAATTGGCAATTAACAAGATTTAAGGGTCTGATGAGGAATGAGCAATTCTTCGTCATCAATGTATATGGACCAATTTCCACAATGGAGAAAAGACAAGAATGGAGGAGGATGTCAAATGAGCTTGAAAACCACAAGAATGAAAAAGGCATAATAGCAGGAGACTTTAATGCTACCCTGAACAATGAAGAGAAGCGAGGGGACATGGGCAAAATCACCATCGGCCAGCGTGATTTCCAGGAGTTTGTAGACAACAATCAGTTATTGGACATTCAAGCTAGAAATGGAATATTTACCTAGTCAAATAGGAGGAAGGGCTTCACCAATATAGTTGAAAGGCTAGATAGATTTTTGATGTGGGGAGATTGGGGGGAAGCAACGGGCACTCATGAGGCCCAAATTCTGCCATTCACAGGCTCAGATCACTTCTCGGTGCAGTTACTCTTTAGGCAAGATGATCGTCCAAAAGGTAGTCCATTCAAGTTTGAAAACATGTGGTTAAGAGATGAGCAACTTCCAGAACTATTGGAGAAATGGTGGAATGAAGTCAAGGTTGGAGACCAATCAGACTTATATAAAATTAGCAAGAAGTTGACTTCATCAAAATCAAACTCAAGGAATGGAATAAGGCTCATTTCAAAAACATATTTCAGGAGAAGGAGAGAGTGGAGCAGGAACTAAATGCTCTAAATGAACATGTAATCCAAAATGGGATGGAGGCAGACGACTTTGAGAATGAAAAAAGCCTAAAAGAAGAGCTAGCAAAGATTTTGAAGAGGGAAGAACGCTTTTGGCGCCAAAAGTCAAGAGAGACTCGGCTAAAGGAAGGAGACAGGAATACTAAATATTTCCACAAAATAGGAATTGCCAACCGCACTAGGAATAGAATAGCAGAAATCAGAAAAGAGAATGGGGAAACTGCACAATCCTCAGAGGAAGTAAGCAAAGAGACTGTCAGATTCTTTGAAGCAATCCTAAACAAGGAAAGCCTAGAGAACAGGAAAACAAGAGAAAGACTGTTAGGCATAATCCCAACCATCATAGATGAAGAGAAAAATAGCAAGTTGTTTCAAAAAATCAGTAAGGAAGAGGTTAAAGGAGCAACCTTTCAGATGAATCCAGACAAGGCCCCGGGATCAGATGGCTTCCCGGCTGGATTCTTTCAAAAATTCTGGGATATTGTAGGTTTACCTGTTAGCGGCCGTAGAGGAGTCAAGAAGAAAGATGGTGATGTTGGGGGCATTAAATCACACATTCCTGACCTTAATTCCCAAGAAGAAAGATCCACAAGTAATGAGCAACTTCAGGCCAATTGCATTATGTAATACAGTGTATGAGGTGGTCACCAAAATCATAGCCAATAGGCTCAAGAGTGTCCTAAACGAGGTCATATCAGAGGAACAAAGCGGATTTTCCCCAGGAAGATCAATAGTTGAAGGCATAATCATTGCCCACGAAACCATTCACACAACTAGGAAGACCAAGGAAGCATGTATGGTGTTGAAGTTAGACATTCTAAAGGCTTATGACATGGTGGACAGACAATTTTTGCTAGAAGTATTGGGGAAGTTTGGTTTTGATGAAAATTGGATCAACTGGATAAAGAGTTGCATCTCAACTGCCAAATTTTTTGTATCGGTGAATGGAGCAGCACATGGCTTCTTCACATCATCAAGGGGTCCAAGGCAAGGTGACCCTCTCTCACCTTTCTTATTCATAATCATGGCAGAAGTATTAGGAAGAGGCATCCAAACCTTGAGGAGAGAAGGGAAATGGGTTGGAGTTCATGTTGCAAATGGTATGGAACCCACCACTCACCAACAATTTGCAGATGATACCATCTTGTTTGGTTCGGCAAGTAGGAAGGAAGCTAGGATGATCAAGACCTTTCTAGATGACTACTGCAAGGCATTCAGGTAGAGCATAAACTGGGGAAAGTCTGAAGTTTTCTTCTTCAATACTCAACCAAGTCTGCAAAGAGACTTGGCAAAAATCTGAACTTGAAGGTGGCATCTCTTCCTGGGCGTTTCTTGGGTATGCCTTTGTTTGCAAGGATAAACAAAAAGTGCTACTAGGAAAATTTGATAAATAGTTGCAAAAGCAAACTGGGAACTTGGAAAAGGAAGTGGCTTTCATCGGCAGGAAGACTGTTGATGGTAAAATCAATGTTATCGGCCATCCCAGTTTACTCAATGTCATGTTTGAAACTACCAAAAGCAATAGAGGAGGCCCTAAACCAAATTTTTCGGAAATTCTTCTGGAGTGGAACAGGAGAGCAGAATAAATTCCCTCCGGTAGCTTGGGACAAAATCTGCACTCCAAAGGAGGCAGGAGGAGCAGGACTAAAACAGTTAACAATAATGAACCAAGCTAAGGGAGCAAAATTGGTATGGGATCTATATGCAAGAGGAGAACAAAAATGGGTGACAATCCTGAGAAGAAAATATCTGGATTTGGATGATCCCACCCACATCCTCACCACGATAGCACCACCAAAGGGATCTGCGATTTGGAATTACATCTTAGAGTGCAGGGACATAGTATCCAAGCATGTCACCTGGGAGATCAAAGATGGGAGAAGTGCATCCTTTTGAAGTGATTCTTCGTGTGGCAAACCACCCATTAACAATGCTCCAGGTTTGGCTGAACTCAAGGCAGAGTCTATGCGAGTATGGGGACACAAGGTCTGCAATTATGGGAAGGTAGAGCTCAAAAATGGAGTACCCAACTGGAATTGGAATGCTATTCAGGAACTCAATGCCCCACAAGCCCAGAAAGACATACTGATAGAAATTCTCAAGAACAAGCACTTTAAACCTTCTAATGATGGGGATGTTGTTCAGTGGTGTGGATCGACCACAGGTACATATAAAGTGAAGTTTAGATATAAAATCAAAGAGTTAACCATTGCAAGGCAAGACTGGCCATGCAAACCGCTATGGAGGAAAATTTGCCTTCCCAAAGCAGGAGTATTCGCCTGGATGGCAATTCAGAAGCGAATTCTCACCGAAGATAAGCTAGCAACATTTGGAATTCAAGGTTTAGGAAGATGTGTGATGTGCAAAAATAGCCTAGAGATAGTAGATCACTTACTCCTGACATGCCCATATGCGAATTCTTGTTGGAACCTTGTTAGGAGTAAATTAAATCTGCAATGCCCCATGTCGGCAGATATTGAAACTTGGTTCAAGATGTGGCCATCCAAGCTCAAAAATCGGTTTTTGGAGGGATATGGCAGATCACTCCATCCACAGTTATATGGGAGATTTGGAAGGAACGAAACAAAAGGATTTTTCAAGGTAAAGAAATGGGAGAGGATGGGCTATGGGCCAAGATAGAGAAGGCAATCACATAACTCATCAACGAAGATGCTTGCAGCAAGGCTGTCAAACAGAGAATTTTTACCATCTGGGATGACAAAATGACGAAGCTACTTAGTGGATTGAAGCCTCCATTGATTAGTAGAAGTAGTGGACCCGACAGTCAAAAACAAAAAAAGAAAAGAGGTAGTGTGGTTGGCGCCGGAAGAAGGCTAGGTCAAAATTAATTTTGACAGAGCCTCATGCGGTAACCCAGGCCTAGGAGGGGCTGGTTGCATAGTGCGGGATGAGCAGGGTAAAATCTTAGCAGAGAAATCCATCTCTCTGGGATTGTGTACGAATAATGAAGCGGAATTTCAAGCAGCTTTAATCGGATTGCAATTGGGCTTGGAACTAGGTGTGAAACGCATCCATTTGGAGGGAGACTCTCTCATCACCATCAATGCAATCCGCAAAAATAGTGCACCGAATTGGAAGCTAAACCACCTACTGCAACCCATCAAACAATTGACAGACAAATTCGAGCCCCTTCAAGTAAGTCACATATACCGAGAAGGGAACAACATGGTGGATGAGTTGGCAAAGCGAGTGTCAGAAGGAAACACGTAATCAAAAGATGGGGAGATCGAAATATTCCTGAACGATGGGACATGAAATCACAAGTTGAGGAAAAAAGCCACTGTCGATGATCTAGACAAGCCGGCGGCGGAAAGAACACATACTACAATGAGGGCCAAACTCAAAGTGGGAAGGAATGATAAGACAACAGCCATTAATAAAAGGAAAGGAGCAGGGCACGGTAAAAAATTCCAAGGTAGAGGAGATGATAGGCAATGCACGACCCTAAACAGGTAAGCAAATTTGTATCCTTTGGCCTGGACGCAGATTTCAAGGCACGTTCTAAATGTCATGGACACCAAGCTCGCCATTATGATGGGGTAAGGTCGTCGCTTATTAAAAAGCCAAAGTTGGTGGTTGCTTAAACAAAGTTGAGGGCGAGCTAAATTGGCGTGGTTGAGAGAATAGTCTGAGTGAGTGAGGAATGGATACCCCGTTGTTTTTTAACACAACAAGACAGCAGTAGGCCATCCATGGAGAGGTGACAGACAAAAGGTTGAAAGGAATTTTGGCTTCATCCCACCCAGTGGTGCTCTGGGCGACAAAGAAAATTCTGGGGAGGGAATTCTTGCTGGCATACCACACATTCAGGGCAAATACAAGCATTTCCGCCATGTTCTTGGCAATGATTATGTACATGGGAGTGCCCAAGACAAGGGCTGAGAATTATGCCAGATGGTCTCCATTCATGCTATGTTGGGAGAAATCGACGAAGCCATAGATAATGTGGATGGCAATTTGATGATGCTGCTACCACAAAACTATTACATGTCGCTTGGAAATGGAGCAGAGGTCAAGAAATTCCCAGTGGTCAAGTCTCTCAACCCAGCAGAGCTGGCGAAGCTGTGGGATGAGAAGGAACGAAACATAATGTTCCTACTTAGGGCGGCAAAAATGATGAAAACCCGCCCAAGGGGTGGGTGCAGCAATACCTGGCAGAAGAAGGGCTGACCAGTAAAGTGGTAACGGACGATGATGAAGACTGGGAGCTCAGAACGGGAGAGGAATGGATGTCGAACGACAGCAGGGATCCGATGGCCAAGGTGAGCAGCCCAACGCATGTCAAATGTGGTCTGGACTGCCCAGTGATTGCAGACTGCATGGCATACATGAAGAGGGAGGAAATAGAGGAAGAAGACGACGAAGCGGACGAAGCGGACGAAGCGGACGAAGATGAAGAGCAAGGCAAGGCTCTGTAAAAATCTATGGTATAATCCAAATAGTCTATGTTTATGAGTAATAATGGTATGAGTCAGTCCGTCAAAGGTAGTTTTTTGTCGATTATGTCTAGTAGTTGTTTCTAGTAGTTTTTGGCTGCTCGGTCCATGGCCATTTTGCAAATTGTAAAGGATGGGATAGGGTTGTTAAGCCGTTTTGATGCATGAAAAGGGTCGAGTCTAGTGTCAGAAGGGAGATTGAATCTGGTGGATACACAGAAAAACATGAAATCAATGTAATCTCTTTTTGAAAGCAATACAGGGTGCTGCCCCTTAGCAGTGATTTACCGAGAAAAAATATATATATATTATAATATATATAAATATATATACATATGAATGGTGGCTATTTTCTATATATGAAGGTATATGCAGCAAGTGGCTAAGGCGTGGACCATATAAGGGAGCTAGACTTGCATTATAAACCAACAACATAATAACAAATATAGCACTTAAGCTAAACTAGAAACCAGCACATAGGGTATAGTAAATGAAAGTGCAGATTATAGGGCACATTTAACATAAAACGCATAGTTTATAACATGCTGATTATGCAAATATGTGTAGCTGAATACATTGTGACCGTAGTGCTAAAGTCAGCACTGCCATGCAAAGTGGAATGGTAAAGCCAACGCGTGAAAGACTATTCCTTTGTAACAACGCATGAGTGGCAAGTGTATGATGCGTATAAAGCAAACATAAGATCAAGTCAACAAAGAGAATGAAGTGTTGTGTATACGTTGTAAAAGGAAGTGAATGCAATTTTTAGCAATATAGAAATAGTCAAACCCACGCTGTCTTAGAGGGCGCCAGTTTATGAAATTTGGCACGCAATGTTAAAGTATGTGAAATGCATAAGAAGTCTGTTTACTGTGCATAAGTCTGGAAAAGCAACATCTTGGCCATGAGACTTCGTCAATGTAATCTTGGCAGCAATATAAGAAGGGATTCGATATGTAAACCAAATAGGAAACTTGCTAATGAGCTTGTTGTTCATTTGACTCAGTAAAAGAGTCTTGTTGTCCCTTGAAACAAGTTGACGCAGCCATTTGAAAGGTGAGTACTATTATGTGTTGCAAACCTGTAAGTTAGTTTGATGAGTCATTGCATGTGGTTAGAAATGTGGCAGAAGTATTAGCTTGTTTGTAGCCTTTGGTTGCTCACATTTTAGTATATATAGAGGTGCTCATTCTACCATTTGCTACACTCTTCATTTTGATTACTCCATTGTTATTCTGCTGCAATTTTTGTGCAAGCGAGTTGAGAGCTTGTGAGTTAGTGAGTTCCTTTGTTATTTTGCATTAGTGTTTGTTGAGAGATTTGGTAAGAGTCTAGAAGTGGAAATTGGGTTGATCTTAGAGGAAGTAGCAGGCAGGCTTAAGAGATAAAGCTAGAAAGGAAGGATTATTAGTTGGAGCTTTTGTACAGGCACGCTGACTTCTATTCCCTTGTTCTTTATGTTTGAAAGGTTATTTATTCTTGATTGTCTTGTTTGAAAAGGATGGATTTAAATGTGTTATAAACTTATAATGCTTGGGTAAGCTTGCATGTTCTTGATTGAATCTTGCTTTGGTAAAACCTTTTTATTTGGGTTGTTCTATATATACCCTTTATGGGAATTTATATGATTGTGTTTCTATTTAATCTATACGTAGCTAGTCTATACTATACATATGTAGAATGAAATGTGAAATGTGGAATATATTCGATGTCTTGAGATAACTTGAATTTGTTAGCTTATAATGCAAGATAAACCCTTGTGAATAATGAGGTTATCAATACAATAGTAATGATGGTATGATAGACATATCGTCGTCGATAGGAAGTGACATCATGCAAACCATATTGATAATCTATACTTGATTGTTACTTTACTTTCGAATGAAACCCTAGGTTGAGAATAACCTACTTGGTTGGGATGTTTACTTTATTGATTAAAGCACATATGTTGGGATTAACCTATTTAATAGGATTGATCATTTGATTATTGATTATATCTTTGATTGAAGTCATTTATTGTTGAAGGTTATACTTTCGATAGAAGTCATTTATTGTTGAAGGTTATACTTTTGATTGAGGTAATTTATTGATGAGATTATACTTTTGATGGGAGTCATTTATTATTGAGATTGCACTCTTGAATGGAGACTTTTATTGTTGAAATTATACTTTTGAAATAAGAATCATTTAATGTTGTGACGTTATGTTTATCCGTATGGTTAATTGGTAAGATAGAGTTGCCTTGAGAAACTTAGTAGCAATGTCATTTAGATATGAGTTAATGGGAAGGTTATTCCTGGGGTTAGGATTATCCACGGGAAAGGGGATAACCTTAGAATAGAATAGTAATGGTCAGTACAAATTGAGCAATTATTGTGGTGAACTGATGACCTCACTCGAAGTAATTGGGTGATGAATCTTTGGCCAAAGTAGTGTAGGTAGCCACTGTTTACACTATCAATTCACTGTGATTCAATTAACATTCTAAGCTAAGGAAATCATACATGTAGAAGTAGACATTATGGTAGCTGTAGATATGTAGGACGCATCACTCTACTCAGAAAAGGCTATTTGAAGGATGAGGTTACCAAACCAATCTCTTTGTCGAAGGGAGGGTCATCTTACCAAGTTTGGTAGATGTGCGGGGGACCGTTGTAAGTCCAAGGTTGGCGGAAAAGCGCTTGAGTGATGCTTCTCCTCATGCAGTTGGCAGCCAAGATTTGGGAGGACATTCTGGACCATTGGTATTTCTAATTCAAGAATTGAAGATGTACACGCCAATATTGGGGACAACTAGAAGGTATGCACCAAGGAAAGGGGACATCTAGAATGTATGCACCAATGTTGGGACATCTGTATTAGTTTGTATTTCTAGTTCATCTCAGCTTGTTGAAACTACATATATAATCATGTATCCATCTATATGGAAATTGTAAATGTGAAATGTTATCTTGAATATATGAAAAGTGAAATCATACTTGTATTGATGAAATGATTCTTTGATTATGCAATGGAAAAGTTTGGGAAGGTTATGTTTCAAACGATGCATTCATTATTGAAAAGAAAAGAAAAAATTTATTGCTCATAATGTTAGATGCATAAACTATTCACTTGTGGGTAAAACATAGAAAAATTATTGGGTAGAACAATGGGCATGTTATATGTCTAGTGTTTTGTAGTGGCTTTGGATAGTCTTTGTTTTGGGCTTTCCTCTTTTGCAATATAACACATAGTGTTTGCAGTCTGTTGGTCATTTGGTTATGTATAGTTAGTTGGTATCATTTGCCCTACGTGGCCATTTTGGTAGCAATTGAGTGGAGATGGATATAGTAGTGTTTTGGCAATTGGGTCTCTCAAGTATGCAATCCTGAACTACGAATCAAATGCCAAATGGGCAATATTGTAACCCCTATTTTGATAAATTAATATAAAAATCATCCTTACATATCAAAAAAAAAAGTATACCAACAAACAACAATAAAATATTAATAAATAATTAATAAGTTATTAGTTAAAAATTAATATTTTAATTAAAATTATTAATTAATATTTAAAATAAAATTCAACAAGCAAATACAAACACTTGACAATTAGACGTTTTGGATTTTAACAAGACCTACAACTTGACTAGAAATTGACCATTTGGGACTTTCACAAACAATTTGACACAAAAATGATGATTTGACAACGAAGTTTCATGTATCACAATCAAGTTTCAGATTAGATACAACATAGAGCAAAATAACTAATGAAGCAATCACTACAATTAGAGGTGGCACGAAAATTTACTCAGGAGCCTCATCCCATCCAAGCACACCACATCCACAAAGGATTTGGTGGAGCTTTTCTCTATGATTTTCCCATCCCTAGTTTGGATGATGTTCATTCCCCTATTTTCTATGCTAGATGTTCAGAATTTAGGAGAAGTGGCCTCCAAATCATGGGAAGGAGCCCTAGTTTTGGCATGGACACAGGAAGCCACTACAATACTTATAGTCAAAGCCCTAAATCCAACACCCGATTAGGAGTAGTTGACCATGAGTGATAGGTGAATCAATTTTTTTGAGCCACAGAAACCCTATTTAAGTGTTAAGCATGGTAGCAATAGGAGCCATGCTTCAATATCTTAGAAATATATATATATATATATAAAGAATAGGCACCGAAGACAAGATATTGTCCAAAACATCTTGGGAGCACTCATCTGAAAGAGGTAGAGCAATATCCCCCAAGCCCACATTTGGACTCGCAACATTTTGCCTATCTGGTTTCCCTTTCATATTGAATTGAGACCACCACTTTTACAAATCACATCATTTAGAGTATTCAACTTTCTTTTTAATACCATAGTATGTTGGCTATTGTTAACAGACACAGGGGTAGTGGTGTATGCCTTTGCCACAACAATATTTTTGTTTGCATTTTCAACGTTGCTAGCTATCCCCATGCCAAAACTCTGGGAATTAATCTCTATGATGTTATTGGAAAGCATATTGTCCATAGGGACAAAGATGTCCGACAAAGAATTGGGGACAGAATTAGAAATAATGGCTAATAGAAGGAGAAGTAGGGGTAGGGTTAGAGGGACATTGGCTACCAGCAAGATTGGGTAAGCTCTCAAGACCAGGACCGAGAGAGGACTCAAGGACAAGAGCACCCGAGCCAATGAAACTCAGATTAAGGTGGATAGAATCATAGAAGGGTTAATAGCTTGGCCGACCCCCGGGCTAGATAAAGCAGTCACTGACAACAAAGCCAAGGGCATGGAGCCCAGCGAAATCTCTCGATGAGCCTATAGAGTCCACATTGTCCATTGAGGCCCCCAATGTTGGTTTATCTCTAACTACCTTTGCAACATTATTCTCATTTCCATCAGCATTATTTGAATCACCATTAACTATATTAAGTTTGACTTTAGGGTTTCCTGTCTTGCTTTTAATGATAGGACAATTTCTCCTAACGTGCCCTTCTCTCCTACACAAGAAGCAAGCATTGAGTCCTCCAAGTATTTCTATGTTGCAGGAAGAAATCTTTCCACCAAAATTTATGTCTATCACCTCGGGGATTTCAATTCCTGGAGACAATGAGACAAGGACTCACACATCCATATGGAGGAGAGTGGCCTTAATCTCCTCAATTCTCAATATATTTTCAATTGGGGAAATCAATTGTGGCAGAAATGCCCACAATAATGGAGGAACATTTTTTACGGTTACCCATCTAGGGTAAGATAGTGCGAGCACCTCTTCATTTAAGGCTTTTGGAGACTAGTTTAGGGCACGAAACATACAATTCCCAATATTCCAATATTGTTTGTTAACAAATTTCTCCTGCATACTATGTTCTTTGAAAAAAATTATGAATAATCCATGTTGAACCATTCTATAGAAAGAGATTTGTAACCCTGATTTTTTAATCCATGCATTGTTTATCCACTCATCTAAAAACTTCCTAGCAGCACCTTTTTGCAGTCAAGTGCAACGAGGAAAATAACAATATTCTTTAATCTAGCATCCTCTTTACCTAATGCATTGATCATATCAGAGTTAGGAGATACAAAAATTCTTTTAGGACCGTCAAGAGGACACTTACTTTTTCCTCCTCACTCCTTCCCTCCACCACTACCCCCTTCATCTTCTTGTGTTATGAATTTTGCAAAGGGAGAGCTGGTTTGTTTACCTTTTGCAACAATAGCACGGAAGGACTTGTCCTTGCCTTTATCTCCAGATGACCCCTCCAAGTCATTGGGAGGCTCACCAAATGCTTTAGCACTCGCCTCCATTAATTAGGTGTGTACAATCAAATGCAAATGCTAGGGGACAATAAATGCAACCCACCATGAAGAAACAAGCAAATAGATATGCAGGGAAAGGAAGCAACATAAATCAAATAAAGCAAAGTGAATGAAAGGTTCCAGGAACAAGAAGGGCATCGATGAGATAGGATAACAAAACCTCGTTGGAGGATGGCCAGAGCCTCCTCCACCGCAGCAGTGCACACAAGAATCCTCTAAGCCCTGAGACCTCCCTCTTGCCCTCTGAGCAAGTATATTCAGATCTAGTTGCCTCAAGAAAAATATATTAATCGTTGGTATATATGTTATTATTCCTTTAATTAAGATTTGCAAATGGTGTGTAAGTATTTCCCTAACATAAACCATGAGTTTACCAATCCATTTCCCAAACTCTAAGCTATGATGTTATAAAGGAAAATTGTTCTGCTATGTTAAATTTTCTATGTACTGTAATATGTATATATGGAATGCCTAGGAAGCTGATAAGGATCTATGTACCAGTTGTACTTGTCTGAAATTGTTATCTTTGTATAAACGTAATCCATTGACTTTTGTGGATACGAATGGATTGAAATGAAAGGCAGGAATGATTCCTTTATTAATGTGACTACGGAAATGCGATCTTGTTGCATAACTGAAAAAATATAATTCAATGGTTTTGCGTGCCCTGTTACTGCAGCATGGTCTTATCCTTTAAATCAGAAGTGTAATGTTGACAATCTGATTTGACTGATTTAAATAATCTATGAAATTTATGCAGGGTTGCGCTAGTAAAGTTTGTTTCTTGATTTCTCATATATTTCTTCATCACTAGGTAAATCTGATTGAGTAAACATTGAAGGTGAATATATGTTTGGATGTTTAATTGTAGGGATCTTATTATTCCTTTTGTCTTAGCTGAATTCAAAATGGGAAAAGTATGCATTATAGTGGAGTTGTGATGGGTTAAATGAAAAAATAGAGAATGTGTGACTAAAGGGATTTCTTTAATTTAAAAGATTAATGCTATGTACTTCATTTAATTTGTTACTCTTCCAAACTTTGATTTTTTTTTCCTTCATAGAAAATTCTTAAAGATAAAGAACCATGGTTTATTAATGACATTGATAATTGAAAACAACAGGTAAAGTATTCCAGCTTAATTTACAAATTATCTTCGACAATTAATTGGTAGATGTATATATCAAAATCTTAGAAAAACTCTAGTTTGCAACTACAGGTTGTGACAATAACAAAATAGGTCATTTACATTACAAAGCAAAAATATGTTGCCTTTAGGAACACAGCAAAACACCACCACTAGACACCATTTTCTAATCGGCATTGTCAACAGAAGTGCCATCAACTAAGACTCGAATGTTGCCAAAAATATGTAATGGTGGAAGGTGAACTGCTGCATCTTCCCAACATCCTTTTACATTCTTCCACACTTGCAATTGTATCAATATGCAATGTATGACCTGAGAAGGGTTTGGCTTTTAGAGTTGTATTATAAATTCATCTCCAATTTTTGCATCTATCCTCATAGAATGCTATATGAAACTTCAAATAATATGCAATTCCGAGTTACGGGTCATATATTATTTATGTTACCAAGGATCAGTAATGTTATTTATGCATATGAACAAGAATTATGGTTATATTCTCTCTGTATGCACTCTAATTGCTTTTCGTAAGTGCTGTTACGAACCACGTCGTTTCTTTAACTCTTGCAGTTCAGTGTGTTGTCTCCAGAATCTCTCCTACAAAATAGGTCAACTAGACCCCAAGAAAACTTAGTACAATATCAGCAACTTAATGAGCATTATAAGAATCGAACAAGAAGCACTCTAGCCTTGAGAAAGATTTTACAGGCGAATGCTCAAGAGCCTCCCTGCTGAAAAGAAGGAATTATATTTGTATTCTCTTGATTTTGTCTGCTTTAGATCCTAATAAAACAAAGAATGGATGATTTTCTGCAAAGGAAAGCTGTGAGTTTCTATCTTAAGATCTTGTAGAAAAAATCTTTTCTGATAAGCACATTTGGTTACTATAACATAAGCTTTAGAAACAATAATGCACATATACATGCACTAGATTTATGACCTAATGTAATTTGTTCAGAGTTTATTTTTGAGGCTAATAAGGAAGAGAAAAAGCTTTAGTTATACACTCATTTGTCTCAGTCCATGAGAATCCAAAAACCTATCCCTTTACTAAAGTTAAAAAGATTCTGCAAAGATGTCACCTTCCTACATATGTGCACCTCAATTTAATTCTCTCTCAATTCTCTCAACTTTCAGTGAATGTAAAAAGATGACATCATGATGGACAAAAGTGTAGACAATTGCAAGAGAGAGAGAGAGAGAAACTTACCCACTAGAATATTTCTTGGTCTTGGAAGAACATGGCAGTGTTTTCTTTGGATCAACAACAAATGTAAACACAAGCAATCCAATTAGGGAACTCAATAGTGCCATTAAAATGAACGCACAACGCCAACCCGGTATTCCTAAAACAGTGTATCCAGCCAGTATTGTTGCCAGAATACTGCCTCCTATGCCACCTGCAGACCCTATAAGATTGAGACATCCAAAGCCAACTCCTCGGACGCCTTCCGAATACGAATCAGCAATAAATGACTGCAATGCTGGTATGACAATTGCCAGCCCTACTCCATTAATTGCTCTCCAAAATGCAATTTGTTCAAAATATTGGCACATGCCCACTGCTGCTGTTGACAATGCCCAGCACATTGTACCTATACTTAGAACTGTGGGTCGATTATAATGAAGAACCAATATGCCAGCTAATGGAGATGAGACAGCTTGCACAAAGTTCCGGATAAATGTAAGGTATCCAAGCTGAGTAGGGCTAGCACTGAAAGTTTCACTAACTTCTTTATACACAGATGGTAGAAGATTCTCATCAGCTCTTTCCATAATAGCAGTCAAATTTATGAGAATAAGGGATATAGAAACTCCCCAAATCTTTCTCATTCTGCAGACATGGAAACAAAACAGTAGCAACAGATTATTTGAACAGAAAATAAGATAGCTTACCCTTAAACAGCCAAATGAGTTCCTTTTTCCAATTTAATATTAGGAAATACTAAATAGAATATTAGAAAAAATACAAGCTTGAGTATGTGTTATGTAAAATTGTTGGTGATTGGAGAAGAATAATCAGAAATCACATAATGGCCATTACTAGATTGCAGTTTTCCCAAACAAAAGCAAGTGATTATTTTATTAACCATACAACAAAATTAAAGAATTCAGCAAGAATATGAAGAAGAGTATTCTATTTTCGTCTCCAATCTATAGAGGCAGCTCCAGAATCATGCAACTTACACAACCTCCATTGGGTTGACAGCTGATAATGAAAGCTTTCATTCATGAACCTTTAACAATCAACACCGCATTTGTTACAATCCCAATCTACCAAAAGCCAGAAGTCTGAAGCTAAAGCATATTCGCTCTGATGGTATAAATAAGAGGCAAATATAGTTCTCTAGAAGGCTAACCTTGGAAAATATCTAGTAAGAGAAATAAACAGCCGTGACTGATGGGTTGTAAGAGGAATTTGATCAGCTATATTCGCAAGTCATTTCTGTAGCCATGGTATACTTATGGAATAGATTCCATTCATTAGAATTTTGAGCATTTCTAAGGAATTATGAAAGATACTTGGGGTGAGAGAAGGAAACCCAAGCAGCATGCTTTCTTTCCATATTTGCATAAATATAGAATTTATGTAATGTCCCCTCTTCAAATTTAAACTATATACACAAACTGTGAACATGACCGGATGTATGAAATACTTAAAACTAAACACAGCAGATAAATTCTCCAGGACAACGCAACTTCCAGCATTAAGAAAGACAAAAAAAAAGAATTAAGAATTAAGATTAATCACAGGCGTTTAATCACAGGAGTACGCCCAGCACTTTGAAGAAAATGATTTGAAGTAACAATTACATGAAGCACTTGGCAATATACTTGGCGGATCCTCTATACAAAGAGAAAATGCTATTTCAGAAAGGATTAATAATATTAATAATTTCAAGGGGCACATAAAGAGTTGTGACCATTGGGTGACCATTGGGTAACCATTGGGTGACCATTGGAGGAAAAAGGTATTTAAGAGAGACTGAGCAAGGAAGAAGAAGATTGAGAAAACATGTTATTATTTGATTTCTACTCCTTGTGGAGCATGGAACTACGGTTTAATTAACCTAAGGATGAAACTCCTCTAGGTCTGGAATTGGAGGACAAAAACCCACAATTCCTTAGAGTGATTTCACACAGAAATCACCATTGTGTGAATTTCATAAATTTCAATTTGAATTAAAATATCCTTTTAACCACCAGGTCATGGCATTTTAAGGGCAAATTTCAAAAATATTTTGAGGCAATCCAAGTACAGAAAAAGGCATTTTCACCAATTGATAGATCGCTGCAAAATAGCAACCTCTACAAGGGATTAATTTGGTCTTTATGAGCTATATTCTAAACATTATATTTGATTAGAGAATAAACTATTAAACTACAATTTATGGGTCAATTTCATATTTATGTTAATTGTGCAAACTATTATAATTGTGAACTAGAATTTTTTATATTTCCAAAAAACAAAATCAAGATATTACAATGATATTAGAGTTGGATCTTCCCAGCCAGTGAGATTTTCTTGCTATGCAATCAAGTGATAGAGCCAGTAGATATCATCTAAAGGAATTTAGAAAAAATCTAACACTGTTACATGGGTATATAAAAAATATGCAACATTAACGAATTAGCACACAATCCAAAAGCAATCATAAAAATTGTTTCGAATAAATAGATGGTGTTCCTATTTAAGCGCAAGAAAAGGAAGCCAAGTTTAGTATGGAAAGTTGAGGTTCCAGATAAATCCAACAAACATAATAATCACCGAGATCACATGATACTTGAAATGTAATCATCCCCAGCTGCTAGCAATACCCCAAACCCTTTCCCATCTCATTTTCTAGATAGCGATAGAATCCAATCTGGAATTCAGTCATATGGACACTTAATCTGTATTTTAATTTTTTTATTATGCCCTATGTGATAGTCTGATCCAGCACTCAACCGAGTAGGGCAAACTCTCTTTCCAGTTGTGCAGAGGTGAGCCCACTGGACTTTTATCATTATTACAGATAGAGTACTTCTTAGGTCATCAATATTTATTATTGCCTGCCTCCAATGACAAGTACCTACCCCATGATGGAGATCCCTCCGTAAACAAGCTCAAAATCAGGCATCCTAAGAAGCATGGATTAGCATTGAAACACAAAGACTCACCAGATGAAAATCAAATCAAAGAATAAAATCTACTCTCAAATTCAGTCACATGAATCCTGAATTCCGAATTTTATGACCCTACTGTAATAGTTAAAGTCCTGCAATGGGCACAATGACTTCCAGAGCACTACCTGGAGGTGCAATCATGGAACCTTTAGGTGATTACGGCAAGTACTGAAACCTTGAAAATACATCTAAAAGAGCTTTATGTCTGTTGGAGGTGCCAATCTGCATTCCTACATACAACTGTGTCAACTAAGGGAAGCAAGGACAGCTGTAGAGGAACCAAGTAGCCAAACGGAGTTCGTGGGTTCAAATCCTAGCCCGTCAATCTTTCAAAGAAAACTGCACTCCTTCATAAAGCACTGAGCAAAGAAGGCAAGAGTGCAAATGAGTCCATTCTCATCATATACCCTACCTAGGCACAACTTTTATTTCTTAAGTTCAGAATTCAACAACATTGCACCAATGAAAAAACACCAATTCCTTTACTAAGTTTCAAATCTAGCTTCTATCCAATATCACATAAGACCAGCACTTTGCTTAAGAACATGAACAAAGACCTGCAAACCAACCCAACTTCAATCCTGTGATCATTATGAGCCTACTGCTATAATTGATCTCTCTAAGACATCATATGACTCATTTACAGCATGTGATTCAGGGCTGAAAAAGAAAAGCTATCTAGATATTCATTAAAATCTTCATAGAATAATATCTATCAAAAATCAAGTGGGTGTTCATCAAATTTTAAGTGAAAAACAATACTAACCTGGCTAATTCTTGGTACTTCACAAATCAAAACGGGGAGAAACCAAAGATGGATGCAGCAGCTCAAATCATTCCCAAATTTTCTGATTAGGTGATTGGGAATTGAATAGCCTATAGAAGCTCTAGTTGTACTGCGAGAACCCCCTCCCATTGATCGTTAATTCGGGGCAAGTTGTGTTGTGGAGTGTTTGTATTGATTGAACAAGTCAACTGCATTATAAAATAGAAAGATTCTCTCTTAAAACCGTCTGCTTGGGATATATCCAAATGTGCAGAACTTTTCAGAACATAAAAAATTGATTTTAAGCCCATCTTGCATTTTTCTATAATTCAAAGCATGTGCGCTTATCTACGGTTTTAGTACGTTATTTTTTTTTTAATAAACGAGGAGAAACGGCTTTGCTTTTTCTTTTCTTTTTTAAATGGAGGAGAAACGGATTGTTTATCTTATTCTTTGTTTTACTGAAGTTGTTTGGATTTGTGAATCTCAAGATTATATTGACAACTATTTTAATTTAATCAAAATTTAAAGGGAATTCCAAAATTTTAGGACCGAGACTGCAACTTTGACTTCCAAGCTGTAACGTGTGGGAGAAGCAAAGCGACTTAAAAATTTGAATTATGTTTTTCCTCATATGGCTTTTGTGTGTTTTGGTATTTCTATCTTGATATTTGAGAATACTAATTGTTCTTTATATTACCAAGGTCCAAGAGGGATATACTATTTTTAATCTTATAGTAAAATTTTATATAAAATAAAAAGGGTGTGAAAATAAAAATTATATAGTTTTTTTATTTGTTGAGGATCATCAACAGAATATCAAGTAGTTAAAATCAATCTTTTCATCTATTTTGGCAAGAAGCATTAAAGTTATCAACCCAACAATCCTCAATAAAGGAATGATTGTCTTTCAAGATCTAGTCGCATCATCCTAATCCATGAGAGGGTTAAGGACAAAAAAAGACTCTTTTAGAGCAATAAATAATAAAGAAATTTGCATCACCCCTCCCCTTATGTAATGTGGTTCTAAATTATCTACCTAGTCAAGTAAAGAATGAAACCTTTTTTCCATCTTCTAAAAAGATCCTTGTCAAAGTGGTGGCATAAAACTCCATTTAGGTGAGTGTTATCACTTAGGATTGCACCTGCATGTTGAGCATACACTCAGTTATCTCGTGAAACATGGAAATGACCTCAAGGTGTGGGACCTTGTGCAGTGAGGTCGAATCTCTGGAGAAGATCGGCTTCCTTTGATGAATCAATTAAAACTACTGAACTCAAGGGAAAAGGAAGAAGGATACTTGAAATAAAAAACCTTAAAACTAAAGAAGTGATGCACCAAAAAATCTAGGTTTATGTGTTGCTCCAACTCACAATCAACATCAATAAAAGATTTTTTCTCTCACAACCTTGGCTTACACATGCAATACATAAGTAATTTATATGAAGGCTTAGATTCAAAGCTTTCTTGAAAGAAAAACAAAGGTTTCTCACAACTACAACCTATTGAAATTGTTCAACACAACATATAACCTGCATTACATGAAACCCTTGCTCCAAGATGCGTAAATGAGACATAAAAAAGGATTCAAAACATGAAATCTCAATTCAACATTGGATCATTCATTACAAAGAGAGGCAAAAATTCTAAAGAAGGAAACTCTAATCTTCTATTAATCTAAAAGGAGTTTTTTTTAATGTGCAAATAGAAGCTAGAACCATAATAATAATAATCCCCAAAAATATAAAAGTATTGCCTTTATAGCTGAGGCATAACTCAGAAAATGTGCCTAGGAAGATTGTCAACCTACTCAACACCCCAAACCCTAGCAATGAATGCATGTCATGCTTGTGCATGAAAGGATGGAGGGGTCCCATGAAAATCATGATCTAGGTATGGATATGTCATAAAAGAATAGCAAATGGGTATGGATGCCCATGAAATCCACTTGCAATAGTCATGGAGAGCAATAAATGATGTCCTTGAGCCTCAAAAAATGAACAAGCAAGTAAGAAGGTTGCTCAAGCATTAATGGCGTCGACCCCAAAAAACATGCCAAATCCGCTAAAAATCGGGGGTGGAGGTCGAAGATACCTCGTACTGCTTGCTGAAGAAGCAAAGAAAGAAGGCTAAAACAATGAAACATGAGAATAAGAACCTATCAGAGGTTGGGCTTCAGACCTACCTCATACCTTATGCACATTGTCGGCATCAAGTTGTCGAGAATTGGGCCTTGGGAGATCGCCATATTGCATGCTTAGAAGAAGCAGGAAGGAGGAAAGGAGTGAACCGCGAAGTCCAAAATGGTTACCCCTTTTGGGCTTTGGAGGTCGAGGGATCAGCTTACCACAACGAAGGTAAGAGATAAGGCTGAATAGCGAAGTCCAAAAGTTTGAAGATTAAGGACTTAGTCAAATTTTGAAGAATGAAAAGGGAACTTCAGGAGGGAATCCCAAGGTTTTGGGAAGGAAGGAAAGAAATATATTAAGGAAGAAGATGGAAAGGAGGAAGCTTTTCATGGTTCAGGCATCGAGAGGATGCCTTACTGATTGTGAAGAAAGGGGGGAAGAGAGTAAAGGGGATGTCTGATCCCCAATGCCCGAAAGGTGAACACTTAGCCATCTTTCAAAGAGCACATCGAGAATCGAAGGCGTACCTCTTACCATAATAAAGCTAAAAGGTAAAGGGAAAGGTCGAAGTCTGACCCATGACAAATTAGCACTTAGTTAATTTTTTAGAAGGAAGGGGTGGTGGGAGAGGGAAAGGGTAAGGGTTAAGCTCGATGGGTGAAACCCAAAAAGCCAAGGAAAGAATGGAAGAAAGAGGAGAAGGGGCGGGAGCAATGAAGAAGGCATGCGAGTAAGAAGGTAAGTGGAATTTTGAAAGCCTAAAAACTTGGGACTTAGCCAATTTTAGGAACCTTCAAGGATAATTCATGCAAGATGGCCCATGTAGGATCTCTCAGATCAGTTATTAATGATGGGTCATCAAAGGGTGGCATGAAATAACAACATTTATGCCAACTTCTGCGGGATGATTGCTTACTAATCATGGAATCCAATGGCCTTGCATATCCATTGGGTATGGATTCATGAGAATTCTTCAACAACTAGGTCTCCTTAGAGCAAAACAAAACATGTGCAAGATGCACTTGAAGAAAAGCAAAAAAGTAGAACATACATTCCCTTAAGGAGAATGCAGGGTATGCAAAAGCACTTCTTAGGAAAACTACAAGTAAGATAATATGTACAGAAAACAAAGAATGAGATTCTCAAACAAAACCATTTACTGGTTCTTCGAAGTAGCTTCCCTTTCTCATTACCTTATAATGCTTTGCATGCTTCTGAGCAGCTAAGGGAAGGTGAGGGTTGAACATATGCTCGACCAACTACTGCAGCAACCCTTGGAGAAAAAGGGCAAAACCACTTGCTTCTTCATGATGGTCATACATACTACTGCATTGGAATACATAAGTAGGCCAACTACATTCCTCCTTAGCTAGAACCTCATGCTTTAGGATAAGAATGGCTTGTGATAACTTGGTGGCATCCATCCAAGCAAGATGTCTGATAAGACACCCTCCTGAAAGGACAAACTCTAAACTCTCCCTAATGGTTTCTTGATTGAGTGCTACTTCATCATTTTTTTTATTTTAATCACTTGAAAGCATGGCATCAAGCTTTGAACAAAACTCCTCTATTATGTTTGTACACAAATCTTCATTAAGCTCATCATTAGTTTCCTCATTCATGACATGCTCAAAGATATATTCATGACTTCTTTCTTAAGAACTCATACCTTTGAAAGCAATGTCTTGTTTTTGCCTTTTTTCAACTTGCACAATACTTAGATGTGCCTCAATCTTTGGATTATTAAAATCAAGGTTGCTCTCATTTATTTGCCCATGAATTAGAACGTTTTCCAAATGGCATTCATCATTCTACTCTCAAAACTTGGCATTGATTTTAATATAGACATGCTCATTTCACTTTCATCCACAAAACCAGGAAACTCGTCAAATAAATCAACTAAAACCTCTCTCTCATTGTCTAAGTTTGCAACAAAGACCTTGAGATGATTCCAAAATAGATCTCCTTCATACTCTTCTTGTATTTTTTATGAAATAGGACTATCTTTTACCTCATATTAAAACTTGTCAAGCTTTGAAGACTCCACAAAAGGTTCACTTTTATACTCCTCTTCATGATCCAAGGCTCCATTATCACACTGATTGTCATCAATCAAAAGCTCACCACATTGTTTGACATCTTCCCACTACTCTAAAATTGTTGTTGGTGAGATCAGAATCACACCTTCTTCATCATTTGCAATGAAAGAAGGTAACTCACCAAACTACATTGTGGAATTCTCCTCTTGATCAGCCTCTTCTACCTTTTCATTCTGATGTCTTGTCTAACCTATTAAAAAAAAATCATCATCTTCAACAACATAAAGAAGTGAAGGGAAAACAGGGATGGATCTAATGACCCAACAGTGCAGAATACATTCCCTTAACACAAATACAATAGAGGAGAATAGCAAAAACAGGTTCTAATAGCTTCTTAAAACTACTGAGATGAATACATGCAGCATAAAAGAGATAACAGAATATTAAGCATTCACAGATAACACAAGTATTTATGTGGGAAAACCTTTTCAGGTAAAAAACCCACCACACTAGGCAAAGACAATTTGTATTACAGTAATAAAAGATTACATATAAATTCTTCAGTCTTTACTCTTTGATCAACTCACAACAACACTTTGATTATTTTCTCACTATTACAATACTTCCTTGCAAAGCATACAATGAATTCTCTCCTTACATTGACTTGCAAATCGCTTTTTAAAACCGTCACCTTTTGGTTAACATATACAACATGTACTCGACTGCACAAGTCATACATCACATTCAATGTCACAACCAACTCACAGACATTAGGTTCATGCATTGATCTCCCAATCACACAATTGATCCGATTTGCAGATCTCTTTTGCATCGATCCACCCAGGCATTCAATTCCTTGCCATTATCGGGTTCATTCTACTAGTTGCACAAGTCATGCAATAAATGTCTTTACTATATTAGCCTTTAGCCAATCAAACTTCCACGTGTCCTTTTACCATTCGCTGGTCGCTCTGACATTCTGGTCCAACTCGGTTGACCGAGCTCCGAGCTCATACCATGCTACCGCTAAGCCCACTGACTCGCCTCGCGGTATGGCGGTGAGCTCACCCAAGCTCACCCAAGACTTCCTCGTGCTACCGCAGCCCTGCCCAAGTCTCCTCGCGGTATGGCAATAAGCCATTATGAGCTCACCTTCTTGACTCCACCGTGCTACTGCTGCCAGGTTCGAGTCGACCCACGGTGTGGCGGTAGCCGCTGGGCAAACCACTGGCGGTCGTATCGCGCTACTACGGGGACTGCCAGGCCACCTCGTGGTAGGGTGGTAACTGCCAGGCCGACCGCTGGCAGTCTCACCGCAGACATCATGGTGAGAGGAACCACCACCAGCGATATGGCGGTAATCGACGAGCCCACCGCTGGTGGTCTCACTGCGGTGAGGGGGAACATCGCCTGCAATATGGTGGTAACCGCCAGGCTCACTGCAGGCGGTGACCGGCGAGGCAGGCAACACGCCGCCTATCACGACCACCGCAGTGAGTAAACTCGTTGCGCGCAGTAAGGCGATAACCGCCAAGCCCTTCATCACGGTACTGTCAGGGACAGTCTAGACCGCCGCGGTAAAGGCTAAAATAAGCCAGGCACGGTATGGCGGCAAAGATAGAAACATTAAAAAAGAAAACCGCCAAATCCTTTAAACCAGAGGCACAAGGCTAGAAGTTGAGACATACTTTCTCAACAAGAAGCTCATTAATTAAAATAGTTAAAGATTCATCTGGTTGGGGAGCTTAGGGAGCCTCTTGAGTTTCTAGAAAGAAAGCAGGCTCTTCAAGGGGTTGCTCTCGAGGAACAACAAGCTCATCTTGTGCCAACATAGGCTCTTGCAATGGTAAAGGATTTCTAAAACTTGGAATATTGACTTTAGAAGGATTAAGAGGCTCACATTTTTTGAAACTTTGAAACTTATACTTATGAACCTCCTCTTCAACAAGTTATTCTGAAATGAAAGGATTTACTTGGACTTTGTGCCTTTGTGTTTGAGCAAGAAAAAGCTTCCTATGCTCCTTTTTTGTAACTCTATTTTTTTAAGATTCTCTTTAAATTGTATCCTTTGTGCCTCCAACTCCTACTCATAGAGATAGGCTTGATAAGCTAAATCCTCCTGCTGTAACTCAAACTCTTGTCGCCTCTTGATGTCATCCATTTGCCTTTGGAAGTCTGATAGTATATCTTTGATGCTCAAGTTGTCAACCTTGGAAGGTTGGCTACGAGGGTGGCAACACTAGTTGGAGACAAAAGGGATTTCTTGTGGTTGGGCTTGAACATATGTCTACCATGAGCCTTGAGAAGGGGTCGGTGGGTGGTATTCATATTGAACATGCTAGTTTTCTTGGAAAACCAAGGAATTTGAACTAAAAGCAACAACATGATTGGCTTGATAAGGCATATGAGGGGGTGGACAAGCAACATTCTCATGATATGATGGATGATATTACATATTTCCATGAAACATAGACATGTTGCATTTAATCAAGCTGGAAACTCATTGAAATACCTAAAACTTAGAATTATCAAGACCGATTTTTTGCAAAAATTGATAACATACCAACACTTTTAGTCTTCCTGAAACCAAAAAATAAACTCAAAGTCACTAAGTGAGTGAATATTTTGCCTCCAAAGGTAGAGATCACTAACATACACATAAATATCGGTGATATATGAACAAATTTATGTCCCATCGAGAGTGCCAAAAATTGTTATCACTTAGGATTGCACCCGCATGCTAAGCATACACTCCATTATCCCATAAAACATGGAAACAACCTCAAGGTGTGGGACCTTGCGCAGTGAGGTCGAATCTTTGGAGAAGGTTGGCTTCCTTTGATGTATCACCTAAAACTATTGAAACTCAAGGGAAAGGGAAGAAAGATACTTCAAATGAAAAACCCCAAAGTTCTAAAGAGGCGATGCACCATAAATCTAGGTTTACATGTTGCTCCAACTCATAATCAACATTAATAAAATACCTTTTTCTCTCACAACCTCATCTTACACATTTAATACATAATTAATTTATATGAAGGCTTAGATTCAAAGCTTTCTTGAAGTAATAACAGAGGTTTCTCACAACTACAGCCTACTGAAATTAGATTCAACACAACATATAACCCGCATTACATGAAACCCTTGCTCCAAGATGCATAAATGAGACATAAAAAAGGATTCAAAACATGAAATCATAATTCAACATCAGATCATTCATTATAAAGAGAGGAAAAATGCTAAAGAAGGAAACTGTAATCTTCTATTAATCTAAAAGGAGCTTTTTTTGTTGTGCAAAGAGAAGCAAGAACCATAAAAATAAAAATCCCCACAAATATACAAGTATTACCTTTATGGCTCAAGCATAACTCAAAAAATGTGCCCAAGAAGATTGTTGACCCACTTAACACCCCAAACCCCAGCAATGAATTCCTATAGTGCTTGTGCATGAAAGGATGGAGGGGTCCTATGAAAATTGTGATCTAGGTGTGGATCCGTCAGAAAAGGACGATAAATGGGGATGGACACTCATGAAACCCACTTGCAGCAGTCATGGAGAGCAATAAATGATGTCCTCGAGCCTCAAAAAATTAATAAGTAGGTAAGAAGGTCGCTTAAGAATTAATGTTGTTGACCCCACAAAAATGCCAAATTCATTGAAAATCGAGGGTTGGGGTAGGAGATACCTCGTACTACTTGCTAAATAAGCGAAGAAAGAAGGTTGAAGCAACGAAACACAAAAAAAGGAACCCATTAGAGGTCGAGCTTTGGGCCTACCTCATACCTTATGTACATCATCAACATCGATCTGTTGAGAATCGGGCCTCGAGAGATCGCCATATCGCATGCTTAGAAGAAGCATGAAGGAGGAAAGAAGAAGGAACGAATTGCGAAGTCCGAAAAGGTTACCCCTTTCAGGCTTCGAGGGTTGGTGGATCAACTTACCACTTACCATAACGAAGGTAAGAGGTAAAGTTGAATAATGAAGTCCAAAAGTCTGAAGATTAAGGACTTAGTCGAATTTTGAAGAATTAAAAGGGAACTTCAGGAGGGAATCCCAAGGTTTTGGGAAGGAAGGAAAGAAATATCTTAAGGAAGAAGATAGAAAGGAGGAAGCTTTTTAGGGGTCGGGCATCGTGAGGATGCCTTATTGACTGCAAAGAAAGGGAGGAAGAGAGTAAAGGGGATGTCTGATTCCTGATGCCCAAAAGGAAAACACTTAGCCATCTTTCAAAGAGCACATCGGGAATTGAAGGCTTACCTCTTACCATAAAAAAGGTAAGAGGTAAAGGGAAAGCTCGAAGCCCAACCCGTGACAAATCAACACTTGGTTTTTTAGAAGGAAGGCATGACAGTAGAGGGAAAGGGTAAGGGTTAAGCCCGATGGGTGAAACCCAAAAAGCCAAGGAAAGAATGGAACAAAGAGGAGAAGGGGTAGGAGCGATAAAGAAGGCATGCGAGTAAGAAGGTAAGAAAAATTTCAAAAGCCTGGAAACCTAGGACAACCAATTTTGGAAACCTTCAAGGAGAATTCATGCAAGATGGCCCATGTAGGATCTCTCAGATCGGTTATCAATGAAGGGTCATCAAAGGGTGGCATGAAATGACAACGGTGAGATAGGTAAAAACAATATCTTGGGTTCTAATCTAATTTTAAGATTTCATCCAAACTACCCCTAAAATCTAACCTTGCCAAGCACTCCACCAATTTATTAACAACCAACGTTTTTTTCACCAAAAGAAGAAAATTAGATCAAAAGAAAGAATATACTTTAAAATTTTACCCAATTGTGCATGTTCCTTTCCAAATAATTAAGACTTGAAATATCTATAATTGTAACCTCCACCATCCCATTCTAAATAATAAATGTCTTATCTAGATGTATATCAAATATAGGCCCTCTAAAAGCGAACTTACACTTCTCATGGAGCAAAAAATATAGAGGCTCCATAGACAAATCAACTTTTATTTATCAAATATTAATAAAAGAGGAAGTTGCAAGTAAAATAACCTTCTAAATATCTTCAACATACCTTGTATTTATTATGAAACAAGCCTTTGCCTCATCTCATGTGAGAATCATTAATCAATCCTTTCAAGAGAGTTCACCTTCGTGATGAGAGTGCAAGGAAAATAGTCAATATCAACAATGAATAAAATTAAATTTTGAGGATATTAGGGAGATGATTAGTTGAGATCATAATTGGGATCTCATTTTCCATAGTCTATGGCCTCCCATCAATTCATAGAGTTGGCTACTATAAATAATCATTTGAGTTGATACGTAGTTTGCTAGGAAATTAGCTATAGAGTTTTCTTCTCCATAGAAATGCTAGATTAAAATGATCTCACGTGAATCAAGGATGTTCTATGCTTTTTTTAAGATGTTATTGATCTTCTAATTAGAAGAATTCCTTTTAGATATGGCATTAATGATTATCATAGAATTACCTTCATGGAAAATATGACTTGCCCTACAAAGAGAAGCAATCTAAAGACTTAGAACAAATGCCCAAGATTTGGTTTCATTATTAGTAGGTCAACCAAAAATTTATTTGAATTTGCTTCGATTAATGATCCAAAACTATCTCAAATGACACATCTCACACAAGAGATGCTTGGATTGCATCTTGAGGCACCATCAAAACTAATTTTGAGCTTAACATTTTGAAGAGGAGTCTATTTTTTATATATTTCATGATAGTCAACAAAATAGGTTACACAATATAAGTTATTAAGGTTATGATCTAGTATATTGAAACCAATGAGTACAAAATATAACCCAAAAGTATGAATATTTAAGTTTGGAGTACAAAAAAACACTAGGAGCAAAGTTAAATTGACTAATAAATAATTAGAATGAGATATATATCATCATAAATAATATTCTATTACATTAACAATAGATAGTGACCAAATTATATATGCCTAATTTTATAAATATTAGGTAATAGAACTTTTCTCTAAAATCTTGACATCGGGTGTAGCTACAACATAAATGATGATTACATAATTTATTGTGTTGATATATCTAATTACAAAATCTCATGAATGTTGGCATAGACACTTTTATGGTGATTAGCAATAAACATAGTTTTGTCATACCAATGTATGTGTGTGTACTCCTTAGGATCCTTATCATTCATGTGTTCCTCTTATAACTTCCCATCACTCTCACTATGTCCAACCATCACTATGTAAGCACTATATCATACTTGTGTAACATAACTTTGCCATCATCTAGTAAACTACAAAATTTTCTCTTAAGAATATCCATTGTTAAACTAATAGAGGCAAAGGTGAACCCACTACAAGAGTCTCCAAGGAGCCTTCTCTTGCCTTAAAACACTTTTATCATTTATATCCCTCCTTAGGTGCAACAAAATTTTAGTTGAAAGGTTAAATCACAACCTATTAAGTTATTTACCAAAATATTTAACAAAACTAAAGAATATTTCACATTAGGTGATACCATTATTTTATCCCACATATTTTTATTACCAAGAAACATTGAACATATTTTCTCAGCAAACATACAATCAAAAAGAGATGTTCAATAGACTCTTTAGTGTTATATATGTCAAACATATAGGCTAACATCAACATATTTTAGGATAGAACTTGTGCCAAAAAAATCAAAATAAGAAGTATATGGTCTTTTTGGCTTGAGCCAAATAAATCCTATTTTAGGATAGAACTCATGCCAATTATTTATTTTTAATTATAGGTCACCTAAAATAGGATATGCTTGGCTCAAGCCAAAAAGACAATATATGATTCAATATGGGCATTAAAATATTATTAGATAGGGAGGGTTTCTATGTGATATTAAGCATATCAAGAAATTCGTGTGATATTTTTTGATCAACCCCATAGTATCCCAAGGATCATCGATAACCAAAACAACCTTGTACACAAGAGAGAAGCAATGGAAATGTTATGAAGCCAAAGAACACATTAGATCAAAAATGAAACTAGTATAATATTAGTAAATAAACCCTTGGGTGAAACATATATTAAAATCTATGACATACTAAGATCATGACAATTGTTATAATTTTATGATACAGACACAAAAACAAAATGGCCTAAGCAAGCTTCTGTATGCAAGTGCAAATAGGACTAATAAGAAACTAGTTAGGTAATATACTTAGGATGTATGATAAAATGAAAAGATGTAAGAATGCATAGACAGGTCCCAACTACAAGTTCATGTTAAGTACCCATGTACAAACAAATAAATATCTCGTAAATGGAGTAAAAGAGAAAAAGCCATTGGAAAAATCCCTTCCAAAAGAGAAAAAATACAAACAAACATGTCCATGTGATGAAAAAAAGAAGGAAGTTCAACATGACCCCCCCAAGGACTAATTTTATCACCAATGTACAATAGATATCCCTCTATTAGAGATAAAAATAGAGACCATGTATCCCCCCATAAATAAGTAGCTCATATGTCAATGGTGGATTCTTGAAGATGACCCAAAACAAGAAAATAACATTTATTTCCTTAGGAAAAAAATCCTATGGTGTATGTAGAAGAAACTCCTGGTGCACTCCAAGAAGAGATATGAGAAATAAGTCTCATGATGTTTGAATTTAAAATCTACTCAATTATCCACGTGTCAAAATTGAAGGATGCAGTGAGGTGAAACCGATCCAAACAAGGTGAAGATTTGGAAGAACAATCTCCAAAGATAAGGACAACATGATAAAAAGTGTGGTGTAACTGTCATAAAAGAGGAAATGAATAATAGCCTCAAGTGTATCTATCAAATTTATAATATGGGACTCACAAAACAAATATGAAATTTACATATCAAAAAATTATCTCACAAAGCTAAATTTGAGAGACAAGAAACATCCTATTGAATTGAAGTAAATTGAACACCATATAAAAACTAAAGTCTATAAAAAATAGGAGGTGGAGGAGATGGAATCTTAAGAAAATTCTCAAGAACCAAAGTGGATGAAAGAATGCAAAGGTTCAAGTGACAAAACTTCTACTCATGACTGTAATCCACACTAGATAAATGAGTGTGAATAACAATTAAAAACTATAAGATCATTAAGGGGAAATATGAAAAGGTGTACAAGTGAGATGCATGATCAACCATCTTAACAATAAAAATCTCACTATTTTTCAAGTCTTTAATAATCATTAAATATATTATAAACTTAGTAGTCTTCCCCGTTCCATTATGTGTAATCTAATAGATGGAAAGGAGATTGGTTGGCAAGGAAGGAACACGTAGTATATCATTAAAAGAACCTTGTCTAATATTTATTGATATATTATTTTTGTAAACACCCATATGTGTGTTGTTCCCCATCACAATGTGGGCTAAAGTATGAGGTTCGTGAAGAGAACATACCCTATGATGAAGCCATATGGTGTGAAGCTTTGGAATTAAGAAGTCATCTCCCTAACTCGAGAATTTTGGATTCAAAAGTACCTTACCTTTCATGTTTTCCATGTCATTATCCATTTAGTTATTCTTAACTATGTAGATGATGATGATATCGACAAAGATGTATTAGATGGCATTGTTAAAGGCAATTTGATATTATTATTTTGAATAAGGTGCTTCAACTCATCAATCCATTTTGCATAACATTAATGAGCATCATGTCCCTATTTTTTCATTGTGCACATTTGTGTTTCTTCTTCCTAGTTGGTTCCCCCTTAGAAGAATAAGAGGACTTTGGGGTGCCTATGATGTCAGTTCCTTGGTTTGCTCATTGTTCTTCAAGTCCTTTTTTCTATTTTTTTTCCTTACTATTTGAATCATTTTGGACTTTTGTGCTTAGATTCGCAATAATAGCTTGTGGTTTTGGAGACTTTAGAGTACCCATATGTATTATCTTTTCTTTCTCCTCGATGAATTAATTAGAAAAATCATTAAGTGAAGGTATATGAAATGTAGTGCCAAGAGCATCCTTAGTAGCATAAAGTGAAGAAACAAAAATTGAATAATCAAGAACAAGTTTGGTAAGGATGAAAATAATCAATCGGTTTTCATGTCTCTTAATACCACATTGCTTCAATTGTGATCTTAGTGATTTGAGATTAATGAAGAAGTCTTGGATACTATTAAAGTTAGTAATTTTCAAACCAATGAGTTCATTCTCCAATTAAAAATCTCACAAAGTATCTTGCTTCTCAATTAAACTCTCCAATGTAGTCTACAGACTCCTAAAATTAACTTTTGATCAATATTATTATTCTTCAAAAAAATAATCTAACTAATTGTGAATGGTGATCCTAGGCCTGCACAAACACAAAGAACAAACACACAATTAGTCCAATATGCAAGTTAGAAACATCATTCCCTATGAAATTCATTTGAAACATGAAAACAAGAAATAATATGAAGAACACAATAAAAAGCTTTTAAATCCTATTTAAATGCTCAAATTCTCAATCTCGTGGGGGAATTGG
Source organism: Sequoiadendron giganteum (assembly GCA_007115665.2). Taxonomy (NCBI): domain Eukaryota; kingdom Viridiplantae; phylum Streptophyta; class Pinopsida; order Cupressales; family Cupressaceae; genus Sequoiadendron; species Sequoiadendron giganteum. The sequence goes on along the minus strand of CM021105.1, from coordinate 619,355,104 downwards.
TGTCATTTTGATGTGGAAAATGGCCCTTTCCCAATTCTTTGCTAAGCCTTTGATGAAGATTGGTGATGATCATGTGTTCCTTGATGAAATTTGACCATCACCTAGCTAAGATGGATAAAATGCTATGAGAATCTGGATGAAAATGGATGGACTTGCATAAATGTCTTTGCCTAAAGTTGTGCAACAAAATACCTAAGATTGTGGATGAGATTGTGGATCCAAAATTCAAATGAGAGCCTTCTATTTATAGAAGATAATGATAGAGAAAGAGGCAAAAGGGATAAATGTGGGACTACACATGAGCCAATGACAAGGTGCCACTTGTCAACATGTTAGTGGAGGAGGAATAAGCATATTTTGATGAATGTGCAAATAAATGTAGTTAGGTGGATATTTGTAATTGATGAAATGACAAGTTGGAGTGAGAAAGAAATGGAGTTAATGCCACTTGGTTCAAGGCAAAGGACATGTAAGAGGCTTTTAATGCCTTGTTGGATGTACACATCCTTTTAAAATGATTTTTGAATTTGAAGAATATTCCCTCTTTGATGCCATGTTGAGAGAAAATAGAAGATTTAATAAATCAAATAAAATGATTTACATATGCAAGTTGCAAAATCTAGAGGATTTGATGGATTAGAGTTAGAGTTAATTAGGATTTAATTAACTTAGATGAGAATTAGTTGATTTGACATTTTGATTTACATTTTTAGATTTATTTAAATCAAAATGAGAGGAATTTAAGAGATTTAATTAAATAAAGTTTGATATATTTAATTAAAAGGGGTGATGTTAGATTTAATCAAATAAAGATGATTTATTTAATCAAAAGAGGCAATATGATTTAATTAAATAAAATGAATTATTTAATTAAAAAAGGAACATTAAGATTAAATAAAATTGATTTATTTAATCAAAGAGGAATACTAGGGTTAATTAAATAAAATGATTCATTTAATTAACTGGTTAGTAAAGAAGTGATGAAGGAAGAACTGATGTTAGTAAATCAGGATCAGGTGTGATATCAATCAGGATAATTTCGGTGTCTACATTTTGTCTCTTTTTGAAGCAATGTGTCTGCTGCGTTGGTTCAAAAAATAACCTTGTCGAGATCAAAATTAAAAAAAAATTGACTTTTTAGGATGCACCACTGCTGCCACAGTGAAAATAATTATGTTGGTATACTGCCCCCTCGAGAGATCGAACGAAAATGTTAATTTTTCGATCGAGATTGTGATAAAATGTGAGAAGAGTGGTTCTACTGATAAGAGGACAAACGATAATTCTTTAGAAAGATCGGATATTTCACGTAGACAATCTTGATGATGTATAGACAGTCATCAACCATGGGTAGCCTCATGTATATTTTGAGATATCACACAAACTTGGATAGAAATGGTAGTAAAAATAGAAGAATAAGAAGAATAAGATGGATGGATTAACCCTTGATTCCTAAAAGATGCAGGAGTCCAACAATTCTATGAAGCATTAAGATTTTATTAGATATGATGATGAATGATGATAATTTGTTTATCAGGGATTGGGACATGAAATGGACAACTTTCCTTATGTTTGATAAAAGACATAGATACGATGCATCAAGGTATAGATAACCAGGATGGTGGGGTATCTAGTGCGATGGACTTTGACTCAACAAACAGATAGGAGGGTCTTGTTCACACTTGACATACAAAAACCTTGCTAGCATGCACTTCAGAAGTTTCAAACATCTCGAACCAAAGCACAAAGAGGCGTAACCTATCAATGCAATAGTCAACAAGCTATTCAAAACACCTTCCATACATACCTAACAAAGCAAGTATTCGCCAAGATTATATTACAAGAACGTCCAACAAGCACAACAAACGAAAGATAATGATCAATGCCCCATTCCTTTCTCTCTAAATTATTTTGATTAGACATCATCGAGAGGTCATTGGATTGAGGGAAATAAGATAAATCAAAGAAAAGATCAAGTGAACAAACAAGCCAATGTCCTTCATACCTCTAACCAAGGGGATGTGTTTTGGTTAGGATAAGTATCCAAAGTGATTTGCCCAAGATAATGCACATTGTGGGAAGGATGCATCCTAGGACATGTTAGTGGATGGTGACAAGTTGATAGGTTGTTTGAAAGGCTGTTGATATAAGGTCAATTGACATGTTTGCAAATAATCAAGAGTTTGATTTTGCATTTTGAAAGATTGTTGTTTCGATTTTGATTTTGAATTTGAAGTTTGCTTTTGTTGATTGTTGTGGTTGTTTTTGTTTGTTTTGCCAAAGGATGAAGGTGACGATTGATTTATTATGAATGAGATTATTGTAGGTGAAAGCGAAATGGGATGGATGGATTTTTTCAAATATTTAGATGTTTTTGAAATGTTATGAGGCTGTTTTTGGGTTTTTTTTCGAGATGTTTTACAAATGTTTTGATTTTCAAATTTTCTAATGTTTTTGTATTTTATGAGATTTTATGAATTTTTTGGATTTTTGTGTCTCGGGGGCCGATCAAGGATTAGCCTTGCCTACATTTAAGCTCAAAGACGACATAGTTCAGATTTTTTTTTAATATTTTTCTAACTTTTTGACCTGTTTTTGGATTTTCTTGGTTTTTTGAATGTTTTTGGATTTTCGCACGATTTTGACGATTTGGATATGGATATGTTTGATGATACCAATGATCTGTTTTGGGATTTTGTTGAAAACCAAGCTAGGTTTGATTGATCAGATTGGTGCATTGATGATGATAACATTGTTGAGGATACACAACAATGCAATGATAGTGTTAAGCAACACAAGGATTGGGAAGGATATCTCGAGATGATGATGGATTGATTGGATTTGATTGATCAAGATTTTGAAGCTTGGCTTGGAATAAAATTTGTTTGAATGATTTGATGTGACATTGACATGTAAATTAGATGTGACTGATATTGATCATTTGGATTGATGTTCGATGAAATATAAAGCTTGATAAGGAACATCTTCTTGTCAAAATATGCCATGGGCTAGTGATTTTTTTTGCTCACAAATGATTTGACCAATTTGATTTTACGTTTGCCAATGTTCGGATCACCACATAAGTTAGAGGATATAGATCAAAATTTATTCCTGAAGTAAGATGTAAATATCTGCCCCCAGTGTCTAGCAATGTTTGAAAGGCCATTGGTGGATTCTTGGGTAGTTGGATGGATGGATGGATAGGGTAAGCATGCAAAAGATACCAAAAAATAGCTTGTGACAAGATAAGGTGTTTGAACAAAGGATGCTCACTTGGATAATGCTTCATGGCTCAGATAACGTTGGGTAGGATAGGATCAATGAAAATGACCTATGTCAAGATGTCTACCATAAGCAAGTGTAAAGTGTGCACTAAAATTTGTCGAGATCAAGATAATTTGGAAGATGGATGGAGATGGATAAATGGTTCGTGGATGAATGGATTTATTATGGATGAGATGAATGGAATGCTAGATTTATTATGGATGAGATAAGATGCTTTCACCTGAACTAGCGCATGTGGATGCTCGATTCTACGCATAACGCCTATTTGCCAGGTTTTCATTATGATACCTGTCCAAAGTGCCACCATAGTGGTTTCATTGGACGATGATTTTTCTCTTTACTATTTTTAATCCTTTTTCTGATTTTTTATAAAATATTTAAGTTCATGTTGAACCACCTGGTACTGCTGATGTTGATGCTTCTGTCATAATGTTCCATCGATAACCTGCTTGAAGAAGCTGCTTTGCTAAAATACATGCACTTGAATGCAAATTTTGAGAATTTTGTTTTGCTTTGTTGATACCAAGGTTAACTTTGTCTATGTGCGTACATCATGATAGAGTGCCTTTTGAATCCTTATGATGAAGGGTTGCTACCAATACATGGTCAATGTGAGAATTGGATATCATGCGTGGAGGCGGGGATGGTGTTGTGTGTTTAAGAATAAAAGATGGATTGGTTGATAGCTTGGAACCTTCGACTCTCCAAACTTGGGAAGATGAGCAATGATGGGTGGATATGGAATTTTGCATGGAATTAGGACCAACTGCTTGATATACTTTGTACGTTGCTTGAGAAGCCTGCTTTTTCCTTTGTGGACATCTTTGATGGATACTTTTCCCTTGTTTATTTTGACCCACAGTTTCTTTGACTAATGGAGTTTGATAGGGATAATCATTTTTTGTATTATTTGGTATCCATTTGTATTTGATTTGTCATTCATGCTTCGCTACTTCTTTTGCTTTGATAACATTCTTTGTTCTTTGATTCAAATTTTTCTTTTGATGTTGGTCCAACTTCGTAGATGGGGTGATGGGTGGATGAAGATTCATGACGTGGTTGGTTGTAGTATTGGCATTGGTTTCATCATAAGGATTCTTCGTGCTCCTTATGTTGATGCTTGCTTGACACGAAGTTGCCCCCAATTTTATAGAAGTATCACTAATATGTTTAGATCCCTTAATTTCCAAATAACCAAGACCTTGCTGCTTAGGATTGCCAATAATTTGCACTGGTTCTAGGATACCCTGTTCATGTAGGTCTAATCCTCTACCTTGATAATTCTTCTGTTGAATTTTTTTATTTGCAATAGGATATGATTTACCTTGGAAACAAGGTGCTACTCCTTCTCTTCTCTATTGTGGATCTTCAAAGGTGATAACTTCTTCATTAATAAGATATCTTTCCCTAAAAAAGGTAAGTGATCCAAGTTTATAAGTGACAGGATCCTCCATATGTGGGATAACTTCCTGATTCATATCTTTGGCTTGATCTTGTGACATATCAGATTTTAATGGTTCTTCAAGAGGTATTGATGATCCATTGTCCACCTGAAAATCTTCCTTGTGATTCATTTTTGATATGTCTTCATGGGATGTTTCTGATTCACAACTTCTGTAGAAGCCTTCTTCATGACCCCTTTTTGACATGTCTCTAGATTTTTCTATATCTTGATTAGGTGTACAAATTTTAAGAGTAGCAGACTCTCATTCCTTTGTAATGATATCAAGAGTATGAGACTCTTGTTTTGACTGAAGATCATCCACATGTCCATCCAAAAAAAGAATCTCATGGGTAGATGGAGGAGTATGTGATATATGGATATGATCATCATTTGTGAGATCTTGTATAGATAGGAGAGTGTCCATTAGATCATTGTAGTATCTCGAAGATACAAATTCTTGATTTTGAATGATTTTAGAATTGCTTTCGACATGCTTTGGATCAAGTTCTTGACATGGGTCAATTTCAAACGACGAATTGCTTACAAAGGGTTCTTGGATATCGTCATTAGGCATGGGAGGTCACTCAATATTCTCTTGAGCTTTTAGTGGATTTGGATCAAGTGTTGAGTTGAAGGTTCCTTCAATATTCGTAACCATGAGGTTGAAGGATGTCAATATGTCTTGGAAAGGACCATTGCTAGACTTTGGTGATAGATGTTGACCATGATTTGGAATAAATTCTTGAGATATGTCCTCTAACTTATTAGGTGAGGTAGAGACATTGTCAACATGATCATTGGTGGATGGATCTTGGATTATGTTAATAGGTTTTGTCAACACAAGGGTAGACAACTGAGAGGGGCTGAATTAGTTGTCACAAAATTTCAAACTTATTAACTTTGTTAACCCTTATTCTCAGATCTGATTAATAAACATGAAAGCATAAATCAACAACACATCAGAAATACACATAACACCAAGATTTTTGTGTGGAAACCCTATTGGGGGAAAAACCACGGTGGAGGTTAATCCACAAGTTTATACTTTGTTAAAAGTATAAGAAGAATAAATGAGAATGCACATGCATTCAGACACACTACCTAGAGCTCACTGCTCAGATACAAGGGAAGACTCACCGTCTTACAGAAAAATTTAGATTAAATCCATCTAAAGAATTTGAACTGAGAGAGTAGCATCTGCTAATGCCTGATTACAGTTTTGGTTAAGCACATGAACACTTCTTCACACTCTGCTCTATCTTCGAATGATTTGATATTTTTTCGCACATAACACTCGCACACTTCATAGCATACAATCATCAAATGAGATAAAAATCTCTCATATATATATCTGTAACAAGTAATTATATTGCTTCATGTCAGCTTGAATAAAATAATAGAATGAATGTAAATTGTTGGCCCAAAATAATAAAGATTATTAATGCGAAGCAATCAAGGTCAGTCACAACATAGTAGAGACCCAAAATAATGTCCTCAAACACAAAATACCTTCAAATATTTTTCCTTGAAGATCCACAACACGCTATAATCACCTTGTCGACCATGAGCATGAAAAACATGAACACGCAAGAGAAAATCACAGATCGCAAGCACAACGATCAATGCGAACGTGCAACACAAATAGAGAATGATCTAGAAACATCCACAAACACCACAAGAACATACACAACAACTCAGATTACCAAAATCACATTATTTTCTTCCAGGAACACCAACTAGAGTAACAAAATAACTGTCGAAACATAGAAACTCATAACTTGCTCAAATATTCATGCACACCTTTAAAAATTTCGATGGAAAATATAGATAGGATTGAAAAAAAACCCTTTAATCCACAACTTCTCACCGTAAACATATTGAAATTTCCATCATATTGATCTTCACTACTTCACAAACAACCTACAACTTATTTTATTATAATTTTCTCAATATCCTCGACATATACAATCTTAAAGACATTAATGCTAATAGTGTTGACATCAATGACAACCACATATCAACAACACAACCACACCATCCAGCAATATCCCCCTTTGGTATTGATGGCAACACATGATGTGAAAAACACCATCAACGCAACTAACTTCAACACTTACTTCCCCTTAGGTTCTAACTTCTCTCATGACTTCTTCTAGATTTTCACATTGCTCTTCTCCTCATTGATTATTCAAGAGTTTTTCACATTATTCTTCTCCCCCTTTGACATCAATGACAAAGATACACAAGCTTTGAACCACATATTTGAATCATCTGACTACTCCCCCTGAGTAGCAACTACCATAACATCAATCTGAATCAAGATATGACTGTGAAATTCTTGGATTGATGCAACGTCTTGCATCTTAATTCTGATTAGGAAGGGTAATCACCCCTAAATTCCCTCTAATATATTCAAAAGTATCCTTAGGCAATGTCTTAGTAAAGATGTCTACAATTTGTTCCTTAGTAAGCACATACTCCAGTCTGACTTCCTTATCACTCACCTTGTCTCTCAAAAAGTGGTATTTGATAGATAGATCCCTGGTCTTTGAATGCAACACCATATTCTTAGAAATATTAATTGCACTTGAATTATCACAGAATATAGCAATAGGTTCATCATACACAACTCTGATATCTTTCAACATCTATTTCATCCATAATACTTGAGTACAATTGTTATGTATTTTGCCTCTGTAGTAGACAAAGAAATGGCATTCTACTTTTTACTTAACCATGAAATCAACTTCTTTCCCAAGAAAAATGCACCACCACTGGTACTTTTCCTATCATTCACATCTCCCACCCAATCAGCATCAGTAAATACACTTAAAGTAAGATCATCATCTTTAGGATACCACAAGCCAAAATCAATTGTTGCCTTCAAGTATCTAAAAATTCTATTTATAGCAGTCACATGAGATTCCTTAGGATCAACTTGAAATATTGCAACAATGCAGACAACATTCATGATATCAAGTCTAGTTTGAGTCAAATAAAGCAATCCACCAATCATTGATCTATATCTAGTCTAATTTTCCTTCGAATAATCATCATCTATTTTCAACTTACATCCAGTCACCATGGGTGTACCGAATGGATTTGAATCTTCCATACCAAACTTCTTTAGCAATTCTTTCACATATTTGGACTGACATATAAAGATCCCTTTATCTAACTAAGTAATTTGCAATCCCAAAAATAATTTCATCTCTCCAATCATTGACATCTCAAACTCATTCTCCATCTCATTAGCAAACTTCATGCACAAACCATCATCTCCTCCAAAAATGATATCATCAACAAAGACTTCCACAAACAAATATTTATCATCATCAATCTTGAAATATAAATTACTATCAACAATACCTTTGTTAAATCCAAGCTTCAACAAATACTTGTCCAATTCGGCATACCAAGCTCTAAGGGCTTGCTTGAGTCCATACAATGCTTTCTTCAACTGACACACCATATCTCCCTGACCAGTCAATTGAAATCCGTCAAGTTGCTCAATGTACACCACTTCTTACAATTCACCATTTAGAAATGTTGACTTGACATCCATCTAATAAACCTTGTAGTTTTTGAAAGCAGCATAAGAAAGAAACAGTCTCACAACTTCAATTCTAGCAACAGGGGCAAAAGTCTCTTCAAAGTCAATTTCTTCCATCTGAGAATATCCTTTACATACCAGTCTTGCTTTGTTTCTGATAACTTCACCTTGCTCATTCAGTTTGTTTCTAAAGACCCATTTAGTTCCAATTACATTTTTATCCTTAAGTCCAGGAACAAGAGTCCATGTATTATTCTTCTCAATTTGTTGTAGTTCTTCTTTCATTGCTTCAATCCAATGTTCATCTTTGCATGCTTCATTTACATTACTTGGCTCAGTCTTTGATATCAAACAATATTCTTCTCCTAGTTTGGACACCTTTGTTCTTATCACCTATAATATGATTTTTGGAATGATTTAATCTCACATACCTTGGAGTCGTACGTTGTTCTTGAATTTCAGGCTCTTATGATCTCTCTTTTGTACTTTCACTAGTTTCTCCTTCTTCTTGATCTTCTTGATTCACTGGAAGGATTTAAACTTGATTTAAGGTCTGACCTTTGTTTGTACTATCATTCTGATCATCAAAATCATATCCACAGGTTTTGGATGGTCTAGCAATGTCTTCATCAACCTTAACATTTGCACTTTCAACTATTTTCTTCAATCTTTTGTTGTAGCACAGGTAGGCCTTGCTCTTAGTAGAATAACCAAGAAAGATTCCTTGATCACTTGTAGCATCAAAATTTCCTATATCTTTGTCTTTTCCGATGTAACATTTACTCCCAAATATTTTGAAATATATAACAGTAGGCTTATGACCAAATCGTAGCTCAAAAGGGGTCTTACTAGTATCACCTTTGATTTATACCCAGTTGAGGATATAAAAAATAGTAGTCACAACTTCTCTCCAATAGATATGAGGAATATTTCCTTCTAGAAGCATCTTGAACTCTCCTATTCTTCCTTTCCACGACTCCATTTTGTTGAGGGGTCTGCGGTGCAAATAATTGTCTCTTTATCCCATGTTCTTCACATAAAGAATTAAACTCACTGGAAGTGAATTCACCACCTCTATCTGATCTTAGACACTTAATCTTTAGACTTGTCTCTATCTCAACCATAGCCTTAAAGATCTTGAACTTCTCTAGAGCTTCAAATTTCTCCCTTAAGAAAGTAACTCACATCATCCTAGAATAATCATCAATAAGCAACATGAAATACCTGTAACATTGCAGACTTCTGATTCAAGCAGGACCACACAAGTCAGTATGCACAAGCTCCAACAATTCATTTGAACAATTCTATTTGCTCCAAAATGAAATTGTAGTTTGCTTTCCTAACTATCATTCCTTGCATATGGTATTAGTAGGCTTTACCAGCTTAGGAAGATCTCTCACTACCTAAGTAGAGCTTAACTTGATAATACTGTCAAAGTTTACATGACACATTCTCCTATGCCACAACCAACTTTCATCAACTTGAGCAATCAGACAACTTTTAGTAGCAACATTCAAGTGAAAAATATTACGTTTTGTTTTTGTACCTGAAGCAATCACATTTCCAGAACTTCCCAATATTCTACACTTTCCATCCTTGAATTGAAGATTGTATCCCTTATCAACCATCAGTCCAACACTCAAAATATTATGCTTCAAACCTTCAACATAAAGAACATCATCAATATGCTTACCATCAAAATAAATACATCCTTTGTCACAAATTATACCACCATTGTTATCACCAAATATTACAACACTACCATCATACTTTCCCAGGCTCACAAATTTGCTTTTATCACTTGTCATGTGATGTGAACATCCACTATCAACTACCCATTCATCATTTTCTTCAACTCGAGTAGCTAGGGCTTTCTCCACATTTGTACAACTATCAAATTTAGTAGACACAGGTTTATTTTCCTTGATAGCAATAAACACAAACTCATCTTCACTTACATTCCCTTTATTAGATTCATCATCTGTCACACCTTCATTAACAGCATAATAACATTTCTTTTGATATCTAGGCTTGTTATATCTTGGGTTAGGGACTCTTTCCGGACACCTTGATGCAAAATGACCTATCTTATTGTAGGAAAAACATTTAATAGACAACTTTCCTTTATACTTACCTTCTCCTCTGACTTCTCTTTTGAAAATAAGTGCTTCAAGCTCATTTAGTTCTCTTTCTTCTTCTTCAACCTGTCTCATTTCTTCCTCATACTTGAATAACTTTTTAGAATAACTTTCAACCAGATCATATCTTTTCTTACCTCTTCCGGAGGTAGTAGCTTTGAATGCAGATTCTATCTTAGGAAGGGCATCACCGAATTCACTCAACTCAAAAGTAGTAAGTTTACCAATCAACATATCTCTGGTTACATTTGTCACAGTCTTGAGCTCTTCAATACCACATAACATCAGAAATACACATAACACTAAGATTTTTGCGTGGAAACCCTGTTAGGGGAAAAACCATGGTGGAGGTTAATCCACAAGTTTATACTTTATTAAAAGTATAAGAAGAATAAATGGGAATGCACATGCATTCAAACACATTGCCTAGAGCTCACTACTCGGATACAAGGGAAGACTCATTGTCTTACAAAAACATTCAGATTAAATCCATCTGAAAAATTTGAACTAAGAGAGTAGCATCTGCTAATGCCTGATTACAGTTTCGGTTAAACACATGAACACTTCTTCACTTTTCTTCACTCTTCTTCACACTTTGCTTTGCCTTCGAATGATCTAATATTTATTCGCACATAGCACCCATACACTTCAAATCATACATTCATCAAATGAGATAAACAATCACTCATATATATCCACAACAAGTAATTGCATTGCTTCATGTCGGCTTGAAAAAAAAATAGAATGAATGCAAACTATTAGCCCAAAACAATAAAGATTATTAATTAGAATCAACCAAGGTTGGCCACAACATAGTAGAGACCCAAAATAATATTCTCAAACACAAAACACCTTCAAATATTTTTCCTCGAAGATCCACAACACGCTATAATCACCCTGTCGGCCATGAACATGAAAAACATGAACACGCAAGAGAAAATCATAGATCGCAAGCACAACGATCAATGCAGATGTGCAACACAGATAGATAATGATCTAGAAATGTCCACAGACACCAAAAGAACATACACAACAACTCAGATTACCAGAATCACATTATTTTCTTCCAGGAACACCAACTAGAGTAACATAATAACTGTCGGAACACATAAACTCATAACTTGCTCAAATATTCATGCGCACCTCTAAAAATTTTGGTGGAAAAACTAGATAGGATTGAAAACAAACCCTTTAATTCAAAATTTCTCACCGTCAGCATACTGAAATTTTCATCATACTGATCTTCACTGCTTCACAGACAACCTGCAACTTATTTTATTACAATTTTTCTCAATATCTTAGAAATATATAGTCTTAAAGACATTAATGCTAATAGTGTTGACATCAATGACAACCACATCTCAGAAACACAACCAAAAAATCCAACAATCTCCCCCTTTGGCATTGATGGAAACACATGATGTGAAAAATACCATCAACGCAACTAACTTCAACACTTACTTCCTCTTAGGTTTTGATTTCTCTCATGACTTCTTCTAGATTTTCACATTGCTCTTCTCCTCCTTGATTCTTCAAGAGTTTTTCACATTATTCTTCTCCCCCTTTGACATCAATGGAAAATATACACAAGATCTAAACAACATATTTGAATCATCTGACTACTCCCCCTGAGTAACAACCACCACAACATCAATCTGAATCAAGATATGACTATGAAATTCTCGAATTGATGCAATGTCTTGCATCTTAGTTATGATTAAAAGGGGTAATCACCCCTAACTACCCTCTAAGATACTCAAAAGTATCCTTAGGCAATGGCTTAGTAAATATGTCTGCAATTTGTTCCTTAGTAGACACATACTCCAGTCTGACTTCCTTATCACTCACCTTGTCTCTCAAAAAGTGGTATTTGATAGATATATGCTTGGTCTTTGAATGCAACACCAGATTCTTAGAAATGTTAATTGCATTTGAATTATCACAGAATATAGCAATAGATTCATCATACACAACTCTGATATCTTTCAACATCATTCCCCATGAAATTCATTTGAAGCATGAAAACAAGAAATAATATGAAGAACACAATAAAAAGCTTTTAGATCCTATTTAAATGCTCAAACTCTCAATCCCATGGGGGAATTGGTGTCATTTTGATGTGGAAAATGGCCCTTTGCCAATTCCTTGCTAAGCCTTTGATGAAGATCGGTGATGATCGTGTGTTCCTTGATGAAATTTGACCATAACCTAGCTAAGATGGATAAAGTGCTATGAGAACTTGGACAAAAATGGATGGACTTGCATAAATGCCTTTGCCTAAAGTTGTGCAACAAAATGCCTAAGATTGTGGATGAGATTATGGATCCAAAATTCAAATGAGATCCTTCTATTTATAGAAGAGAATGATGGAGAAAGAGGCAAAAGGGATAAATGTGGAACTAAACATGAGCCAATGGCAAGGTGCCACTTGTCAACATGTTAGTGGAGGAGGAATGAGCACATTTTGATGGATGTGCAAATAAATGTAGTTAGGTGGATATTTCAAATTGATGAAATGACAAGTTGGAGGGAGAAAGAAATGAAGTTAATGCCACTTGGCTCAAGGAAAATGACATGTAAGAGGTTTTTAATGCCTTATTGGATGTACACATATTTTTGGAGGGATTTTTGAATTTGAAGAATATTCCCTCTTTGATGCCATGTTGAGAGAAAATAGAGGATTTAATAAATAAAATAAAATAATTTACATGTGCAAGTTGCAAAATCTAGAGGATTTGATAGATTAGAGTTGGAGTTAATTAGGATTTAATTAACTTAGATGAGAATTAGTTGATTTGATATTTTGACTTAGATTTTGAGATTTATTTAAATCAAAATGAGAGGAATTTGAGAGATTTAATTAAATAAAGTTTGATTTATTTAATTAAAAGGGGTGGTGTTAGATTTAATCAAATAAGGGTGATTTATTTAATCAAAAGAGGGAATATGATTTAATTAAATAAAATTAATTATTTTATTAAAAGAGGAACATTAAGATTAAATAAAATTAATTTATTTAATCAAGGAGGAATTTTAGGGTTAATTAAATAAAATGATTTATTTAATTAAAAGAAGAATTATGATGAATTAATTAAATAAGGATTATTTAATTAACTGGTTAGTAAAACAGTGATTAAGAAAGAACCGATGTTAGTAAATTAGATCAGGTGCGTGATATCAATCAAGATAATTTTGGTGTCTACAATAATTATCCTAATTATTCCTTTAATATTAATTAAAATTATTTTAAATTATTTATGTAGTACACCTAATAATTCTCTTAATGTTAATAAGATAAATGGGGATCTTTTATTCAATTAATTGATCCTTCCTCTAAGGTTCAAACTTAAATAAATAAATTATTTATTTGAGCCCTACTATAAACATCAACAAAAAATTAAATAAATGATTCTACCTATTTAATTTCCTATTTTTCACTTTCCTAATTATAATTAATTAATTTAATTAATCATTTGCATAAATTTAAAGGTGATTAATTAACCTAATTATTAGTCACATCCAAATCCACTCACCCATATAAACTTCTAATAAAATCCTAACCCTCTATCTTAATCTTGAAAAATCTACACCATTCGTAATACACCTTGTGATCTCTCACACATGTCAAGTCCCTTCTCCCCATGAGACCTATCACACATGTGAGAGGACATATATCATATTTCCTTTCCCCCATGTATTCTCACACATGTGTGAGAGAATACTTGTCATAACTCTCTTCCCCATAAATATTCTCACATGTGTGAGAATACTTGTCATAACTCTCTTCCCCATAAATATTCTCATTTGGGTGTGAGGAGATTTAATCTTAGCCATTTGATCTAAAAAATAAAATATTATCCATGCAAATTGTATCAATCAATGGCCCACATAAATTCACCCATCATGAAGTGCTGCTTGGTAACCTCTCTTTATTGCAATCCTATTGTGAATCCCTAGCCCTTGAAGTCATTTTGGTGGCCATTTTGAGGGGATTTCATGAATGTTATTATTATTTTGTTAGTTTGAGAGCAACTAAATTACTTAATCATTTCATCCAAGCATAAAGAGGAACATAGAGTGTACTTCATCTTCATCAAACTAACGAAATTTGTTATAGAGGACAAGGTATAGAAGAATTTATTTATGTTTTTTTCTTTTCCTTTTTTCACTATTTTCTTTCTCTCACTTATATTTGTACATGCTTGACTTACGACCCACATCTCAAAAACTAACTTTATTTGGGTGTTTTGTAAGGTTTTTTATTTGCAAGTTACACATTGTCACCTACACCCTTTAATCGATGCTTGTGCTTCATATCAAGTTGCATGCATTCTAAAGTAATGCCTCCACTTTCCATTGTGTAGCTATTTTTACTTGATATTTTGACATTTATTTTTATTCATTTCCATTATTTTTTTCATTTTTTGACTTATTTTGTAGGTTTATCAATACTTAAGTCCATTAGCATTGTTCATTAAGATTCTTGTTGCAAGATAGTTAATTTTTCTTGTAGGTGTTGTAGAAATTTTTCCATATTCCATTGTGATTCTTGCACATTCTATTCTATTTCCTACACTATTATCACTTATGCCTCACAAAGTAGTGCCTCTATCCTTAAACTTTGTTCAACTATTTATATATATTTTTTGCTTTTATCTAGATCAAATTATTTTATATGTCCATGAACACTTCCACCTATCATTTTTAATATTTTAAAGTCTCAATTTAATAAACTTTTCCCTTTTTCCAAACATTTTTAACACCCCCTCAATTATTTTGCATGGTTTTATAATATGTTGCTTGTATTGTTTATTGCCTACATTGTTCGTTATTTATGTTATATGTCACCTCTATTGTTTATTGCCTACATTTTCCATCATCTACATCATATGCCACCTCCATAATTTGTCACCCCTATATTATTTAGTTAAAATATTTATTTATTACATATGTCTTAAAGTGTTGCCTATATTTTAAATCATTACATATGCTATTTGTAGCTTCTATTTTACAAAATCGCCTATGTTATGTTATTTTGACTTATATTTTTTCTTAATCTTTATATAAGAATTTTGTTCAAATTGTTGATCCTAACTAAATTTTATAGTTATATCAACCATCCAAGACATCTTTAAAAAGCTACTAGTAGTATGTTGTATTCACCTATCAAAGGTTTTTTTACACTAGAGTAGTTACACATTAAAGTTATTTGGTGGGGAAAGAACGTGTGCTTTGTCTTTGAGAAGTTTTTGGAGTTTATGTTCTCCCCTTACATCATAATATGATCTTGGATTTACTCTACATTTTTCTTCATTTTTTGGGGTTTAGATTAGATCATAATGATACTAAGTGTGTATGCTCACCCCTTGCATTCTAAGGTGATCTTGGGTGACCAAAAGCACTTAATATTCCTTTCCCTTTAGGGGGCCTACGTAGGTATTTCATCAACATGGGGCATGAATTCAACCATGTGTTTCAACGAGGTATAAAAGGGAGAGAATATAATTTGTACCCCAAAGGAGTCATCATCAAGTTTGGCACAACCTTGGGCCCCTTTTCGAAAGGAATCAAGGTGAAGTAAAATTTGCTTGTGCTTATGTCATATGTATGTAAATGGGATCTAGTTCATGGATTTAGGACTTATGTAACCTTGTAGTATATAAAATATATCCCTTGTTCATTTTGTAAAGCCTAGTTTAAGATATTTTACTATATTTTTTCATGGTGCACAATAAGAGATTCACCCCATAAAGTAAACTCATTTCATACTTTCAAGTCATCAAGATATAGCTTATTATGGGAAAGGCCTTGGCCTCCACGGTAAGGGGTGTGAATATTATGGCATGATCTTTGTATTCCCTAGTTATACTAAACTTGGTAGATAGTATATTGGTGAGCCCCTATAAAATTGACACTCTTTCTTGATTATTTATAGGTTTTGCTTATGATTGGTGTGTCTTCTTATTTTAAACCCTTAATTATATTCAATCCAAAAATCTCCAAAATTATTAAAAAAATGATTTTATTTATAGTGTGTTTACACCTCTTGCTAAGGTCCAAATTTAGGCCACCCAGCCATTCATAAACCAAGTATACATCCAACCTTCAAATAAAATAAAAATCCACTTCCATAAGTCCTTGGTCCAACCCATTGATTGACCAAAAAACCTTGTTCAAAATTCAACTACCCTAAATCAAGTTCATCTTTTAAAATCTCAAACCATATCCAAACCATAAAACCCAAACATTAAGTCCTAAACCTAATAATCCAAAATGTTCAACCAATTCCTTTCTTTGGATATTTTGGCTGGTGATACTCCTGTGAGAAGCTTGATCTACAAGTATATTGTAACTTTTGTGATTTTTGAATAATATATTGGGCAGCTTCTGGAGTGTGGGGTTTTTCTCCCAAAAGGGTTTTCTCCATGTAAATCATTATGTTGTGGTATGCATGATATTTATGTTTATTTTTGTTTAAGTTTCTATAATTGTTAAAGATTTGTAAAGTTTTGCATTATTCTCCTCTCAAAATTAGTGTAGGAAGTTGTTCTGCTACCATAACTTCCTTACATTCTTATACCACAAACCATAATTCGGAGTTCCCTTCAAATATCTAAATATTATTTTTATTGCTTTCCCATGAGTTTGCTTAGGATTAGCTTGATATCTGGCAACCAAACATATTGCATGCATAATATTAGGCCTAGAATCAGTCAAGTACAATAAACCTCCAATCATAGACCTATAAGGACTCTGATCAACTTTAGGTGACTCATTAGTCTTGCTCAAGTGACAACCAATGACCACAGGAGTACTTACTGGTTTGAAATCCTCCATGCAAAAATTCTTCAACATCTCTCTAACATACTTAGCCCAAGAAATAAAGACACCATCATCTAGTTGAACAATTTGAAGCCTAAGGAATAAATACATCTCACCAATCATAGACATCTCAAACTCTTTTTACATATCTTTTACAAACCTCTTTCACATATTATCATCTCCTCCAAAGATGATGTCATGAACATATACACAAACTATCAAAATATTGTCTTCCTCTACCTTAATGTAAATATTCCTATTTGTAGTACATTTCTTGAAACCTTGCTGAAGTAGGTACTTATCCAACTGAGCATACCAAGCTCTAGGAGCTTGCTTGAGTCCATACAAAGATTTCTTGAGTCTGTACACCATGTCTAGATCTTTTGATAGCTGGAAACCATTTGGCTGCTCAATGTAGACCTCTTCCTCTAAATCACCATTCAAGAATACTGACTTGACATCCATCTGATAGAATTTGAAATTCTTGTGAGCAACAAAGGCAAGAAACATCCTGATTGCCTCCATTTTGGCTACCGGAGCAAAAGTCTCCTCAAAATCAATATCTTCGACTTGATAATAACCCTTACATACCAATATGGCTTTGTTCCTCACAACTTCACCATCTTCATTCAGCTTGTTTCAGAACACCCACTTTGTTCCTATAATATTCTTATCACCTAGTTTGGGAATTGATTCCATCCATTATCTTTGCTAGCATCAACAAATTTATTGGGCTCTACCTTTGACAATAAGCACAAATTCACTTGCTCACTTGCTTTTGTAAGCCTTCTCCTAATCAACACACCCTCGTTCTTATATCCAATGATTTGATCTACTGAACGGTTCTTCTAAACATACTTTGCTAGAGTCTTAGGGGCCTTTTCTAATTCTTATTCCTTCTCTTATTTCTTTTCTTCTTTTTCTTCTTCAATGCAAGGAGGTACATCATATCTGAAAACCTCTAGTTCTTGTGAGATCTAACACAAATCTCAATCTACTTTAACATTTTTGCTTTCAATCATCTCTCCCAATCTCTTCTTGTAGCATCTATAGGCCTTGATTCTGGTTGAGTAACCAAGGAAGATCCCTTCATCACACCTTGAATCAAAATTTCCAAGGTCTTCTTCATCTCTCTTAATGTGACATTTGTTTCCAAAGATCCTAAAGTATCTAACAGTGGGAGGCCTTCCATACCATAGCTCATAAGGGGTAGATTAGTACTATTGACCTTTAAATGTACTCTGTTAAGTAGGTAGACAACAGTGTCAACTACTTGGACTTCCAATACATATCAACAGATTTGCATTTTTCATCATTGCCCTAGCCATCTCTTGCATAGTTCTATTCGTCCTCTCCACTACCTCATTCTACTAAGGGGTCCTAAGAGGAGACAAATGTCTCCTAATACCACATGATCTGCACAATTTTTTTCAAATTCATATGAAGAAAATTCACATCCTCTATTAGATCTTGAGCATTTGATCTTAGCATTCATTTCATTCTCAACTTTTTGTTTGAAGATTATAAACTTATCAAAAACTTATGTTTTTTCTCTTAAAAATTCAACCCAAGTCATTCTCGAGTAATCATTAATAAGTAACATGAATTCTCTTTCACCTTGTTGAATCTTAGCTCTTGTAGGTCCACATAGGTTAGTGTGAATCAACTCCAATGGCATTGTAGAAGAACACTTCTTGCTCTTGAAACTTGTATTCAAGTTTGCTTTCCCATTTGACACTCCTTGCATAATGTGTTTGCAGGCTTAGTTATCTTAGGCATATCTCTCACTGCATGAGTAGAGTTGATCTTTACCATATTGTCAAAGTTGATGTGTCCCATCCACTTGTGCCATAGCCAACATTCACCAAAATGATCCAATAAATAAATTCTTTCATTTGCCTCTTGTAGATGATAAACATTTCCATTTGTCCTAGTACCTTCTACAACTAATATTCCAGACCTTGCCTTCCTAATATCATAACCTTTGGCATGAAATATAAGGTTGTATCCTTTACTACACATTTGACTGACATTGAGGAGATTATGCTTCAACCCTTTGGCATAGAGGACATCCTTAGTTTTTTAATTTCCATCAATGGTTATAATACCCTTTCCATAAATTTTTGTTGACTCATCACCACCAAACTTGACAGCTCTACCATTCCACTTCTTAAGGCTAATGAACCTTCCCTTGTCACTAGTCACATGGTTAAAGAAACCATTGTTAATCACCCAAGCATTCACTTCTTCCTTTTCATGAAAGGTAGTCCACACAACCGTTTTACATTATCTTTATTATCCTTCAAGGTACCCGACTTCTTGCATTTTTCAATATCACTCTTTTTGTCACCAACTTTCAAGGCCATCAATAGTGTTTCATCATTTGAATCATTATCTTCATCTTTTGAGGAACAACTTCTCTCCTTGGAATAAAGACTCCTTTTGAACTTCTCTCTTTTGTTGCTATTCTCTAATTCTTTAAAGGGACATTTAGAGGCAAAATGACCAATTCTCCCATAATTGAAGCACTTAAAAGGTAACTTACCTTTGTATTTGTCAGTGCCCTTATTCAATCTTCTCACAAAGTTCGCTTCTACCTCATGAAAGTCAACATTATGATTTGTTGTTTCATTTTCTACCTTTTTACTGACTTTGAATGCTACCTCCTTCTTTGGAGCATCTCTGTCAAAAAATATCTCATTTCAAAGCCTGTGAGAGCACCAAACAATTGATCTACTAGATATTTATCCAAATCCTTAGATTCCTCAATAGTAGATACCTTATGACTATAAGCTTTAGGGAGAGATCTTAGAACCTTCTTCACAGCCTCGTCTTCTTTTACTTCTCCACCAAGACCTCTAATGCCAGTAACCACTTCATCCACCCAGAGCATCTAATTAGTAATATCTTCATCCTCTGTCATCCTCGGGGTCTCAAACTTGCTCTTGAAATTTTGAATCTTGACTTGCTTCACTTTATTATCTCCTTCATAAATGTTGCTAAGTTTTTCCCATATATCCTTAACTAATTGTAACTCATCACTTTTAGAAGTTCTGAATCAGCCAACCCATTCATGATAGCATTCTTTGCCTTGGAATTGTTCTCATATAGTCTAATCTCAACTAGATTTATTGGAGCAACAGTAGGAGCAGTGTAACCATCATTGATAGATTTCCAAAAACCAAACCCTATGGAGGATAGATAGCCTTCCATTCTTACTTTCTAAAAGGCATGATTTGTTCCATCAACCCTAGGTGCCCTGCAAGATCCATCATGTGTCATCCTAGACCTTTCCTCAAACGATTAATCTTCTTCAGAGGAACTTGGCTCTGATACGAATTGTTGAACACACCTAAATATTGAGAGGGGGGTGAATTAGTGTCTTAAAAAACTTAAACCCTTTAGCATAATGCAAATTCAGACTTTTAATAGGATCAACAACCCTTAACCAAATCAACAACATTTAATCAAATTAGCAACAATGAACACACATGTACAAGATAACACTAGATATACATGGAAAACCCAAGAATAGAAAAAGCACAGTGAGAAATCTCATAATAAATGAAGCTCACTAGTACTTATAAAATTACAATTTATTTTAAGGCTCACTACCTAAGGAAGCACATTGCTCCCTAAAGGACTTGCAAGATAAGGCACACAACCTTAGCGAAAGATACAAAGGACTTGCAGGTCAAGGCAAACAATCCTAGGGCAAGATATAAGGACTTGTTGAAGAGACTCACTGTTTGATAGTAGGATACATGAAAATTTAGAATTACAACATATGTCAACAATGCACTTTGTTGACTGAGGCATTAAAGCACATCTGACTTTTCTTTTCCATAACTTATTGCATCATTCCGCACTTTCACACCACCACACACATTGTAACTAATT
Organism: Sequoiadendron giganteum; assembly: GCA_007115665.2. Classification (NCBI taxonomy): domain Eukaryota; kingdom Viridiplantae; phylum Streptophyta; class Pinopsida; order Cupressales; family Cupressaceae; genus Sequoiadendron; species Sequoiadendron giganteum. Next base: position 619,333,962 of record CM021105.1, on the reverse strand, counting down.
TTTTCTTCCATTTATATCCTCTACAAGATCACAAAACACCAATTAGGTCGGTTAGAACAAAATACAAACAATAACCTCAACAAGTTAGTCCAAAAACATAATTGTGATGAAAGTGGTCCCACCCAAGAGATAGAGAGGACCACAAAAATCTTATTACATCTTCCAATGTGATCCCAAACATCAAACATGCAGATGCACACCATCCCAAGTAGGCAACAAGGAAATGTGTAACACATTGCCAGTCAACCCAAAAACATACTTTCAATACTCAATGCAGTTCTCAAAAAGATAGGCTAGGACCCAAACAATACTTAACACAACCTCAAATGCTAGCGCAAAACCCCAAGCACATAACACAAGCAAGAGAACAAGCCCTGTTGACCAGACATCAACAAATTACCCAAAAAACCAACTCAAAATAATATGCGACACCAAAGAGATCAACCATTGATGTGTGGACCACAAAGAGATGCTCTATGAACATCTAACAACACTTCCATGTACTTCTTTCACAGTGTCATGCCAAAAATAACTACCGCAAACCAAATAGAAACAAAATACTTCATCCCAAAAGCAAAAAGACACAATCATGAGTAGAACATTAACGTAACAACTTACAGTAAACTTCATCACATAAAATTTGAACTAAGACACTACAAAAACACTAAAAGCATGTCCACTAAGCCCCAAGAGCAAAAACAACAATGTGGAGAAATGTGGAGCATTTTTTGGACCAGTCCTGACAAGCAACAAAATTGCCAACCCACTGCAATTACCAGAAACCTCCTTGGCAACATCGATGGATTGAAAAGATAGGAGTGCAACATCCACAAAACATAAACACTGAATCCCAAACTGCAAGACCATATCTTCAAAGGCAGAGGAATGTGAGGCATTCTCCCCAACAATATTCAAAGCAACTTCCTGCAATTGAAACCTTCACCAACATCCGAAGATTAGAACTTCCTTGTAGCATCACATACTTCCTAAGGAACAACAAGAGAGAGAGCACACAACATACTAGATACCATCAACATCTCTCTAACTTTAATCCTCATCTTAATATATCATCATGATATCATCTCTGTTAACAACAACCATACTTAATACAACTTTAATTGTCATCAAACAAGGCATGGCATCCAATCATGAACATCAACAACGTCACTGCTAGCACATCACCATAAAACAATGACTGCCCAAACTAAGTGTACATATACATCAATGACACCCCAAACCGTGACAAACAATGCCAAACATAGGTAACATATGTGTAACACACTGTAGACGTGCCAAGAAGATCATAATGCTGATGTAGAAGCCAAGATGTGAGAGAGCTTGAGAAAATAGTGTAGAAGAGAATGAGAGGTAGAATGAAAGATAGATTGAGAGAATGCCAAAATGAGTTGAAGGAATGAGAGAATGAGAGTTGAATGAATAAGACTTGCAAGAAAGCATTTTCGGGAGTGTCTGCAATTACAGAGGTGTTACACTTTGTGGGTAGGCAGAAGTATAACACCCCAACAACCACAAAATTGGGAATCTTTATAGGATATTTGTGTGGCGCACAAACGTCTGCGAGTCGCGCTAGTGTCCCAAAAAAAAATCGCTTGAAAATTGAAAATAAAGGGTTCAAGGATGAAATTAAAGTTATGTAAAAGGGGGAATTGCATTATTGTCTTTTATTAGGCTAAAGGGGATGCTATGGAATGTGAAATTGCATGGGGTGCAATTTTCGACATTACAACATGTAATAAGTGTCTCAAGTGATGAGGACACATGTCTCAATGCTATGAAGTGAGACAAACTGTAAAATTTCCTAAGTGGGGACTTAAAAAATGTGAATAGGACTCTCCTAGGTAGGCTAAAAGCTAACTAGTTTGATAAAGTGACTATTTACACCAACACACTACGCCTAGACAATTAGACACTCTAATGTTACCAAAAATTTAGTAGGGATACAATGAATTTTTTATTAGTCTCAAATGCATGCAAACATTGAGTGCCACATCAAGTACAATATTCCTTGTTCCATTTCCAAACCTAAGAAGATGAAGCCTAAACTTTACACACCTCTTGTATTTTTGTAAAGGACCTAAGAATCTACTAGTATTGATTTTATGAGTGAACTCTCCATGACAAGGCACTAAAGTGGTTCATTATTTGTCATAGTGGATAGGTTTTAAAAAATGACCATCATAGTTTCTTGTAAGAAAAGCATCATTGTGTGGGAACTGTACACCTTTTTTTAAATGATGTATGAGTACACTTTGGACTACCTACATTCATTGTGTTTGATTGCAACCCAATATTTGTCAATGCATTTTGGTACTTGTGGAAAAGATTTGATACGTAATTGGATCAATCCATAATATTTTATCAATAAACATATGGTTATACATGTATAATGAATTGCACACTTTTATACCTATTAAACATCTTGGGATGACAACTTGCTTCAAACATTTATATAGTTTCTATGAGGCTCCTTTCTTGACATGTATTAAGTTCCAACATACATCACACCTTTACATATCTTATTACGTGCCACCACACATGAAGTTGTGCACATGAATGAGAAGTGGATAATGTGTATTTTTTTGCAACACATCTAAAATTCACTAGCAAGTTTAGTAGATTATCACAATCTAATAATAGAAATACAATGAGCATCATGACATGCACTCCATACCTCATTCATTCAAGGTCCATGACAAAGTTTGGTTGTATCTTCATAAGCAACATTTCAAGGGTTTACATAGGAAGATGAAGCCCTTGCATCATGGTCCATACACCATTCTATGTGTAGTTGGTGAGAATGATCTTGTTCTCAATCTCCTAAATACTTGAATTTGCATTCAATGTTCAATTTGGAACTTTGCAAGCCATATTTTTCTCCTTTTCTCGAACAAGCATAAACTGGACATCCTTTAGACCTTAATCTTGAGCAAAGTTTTCACGTTATCATGCAAGATGATATCATTGAAACTATCAAAATATCACTCACCAAGGTTCACATCATTTATTTAAAGTAGTTGAAGCATGATACTATGCAGATCAAACAAAGTAGTAGAGTCTTCAACAACTTTGTATTCAATTTTCTTAACTTATTAAAGATGTGATGGGTACCATCACTTCTCAAGAAAGGGTGAATGATTTGAGTGTAGCCATGTAAACCTCTAGACGAACTACCCATGCTTTGACAATCTCCTCCCCAACACGCATGCTTTGTGCACACATCTTAGTGTCATCATGCACTATCACTCACTTTGCACGTTGCTCATCATGTGCTACCACAAATGACCTTGCTCAACTCCATGCATTCACTTGTTGACTTCAACAAAATTGTACATATGCATAACTTTAGTCACAAAACAATGCCAATCTTCAAGAACAACTGCCAAGCAATTAGAGGACAATGGTTCAAGTTGTTACAATTATGACTTCTTTTTTATAACTTTTTTTTTTGTATGATGATGAATATTATATAATCATAGATAAACCAATATAATGTGTTACCTCTTTCTAATCACTGGAATCTCTATTTCTATCTACACTATCTATAAACATCCATTGCACCTTATTTATTTATTATGAATTGAAGTAATATACACACTTTCTAAAATCTTATATTATTTAATTATATTGATTTGCTATTCTTTTATTTTCTTTCACATAATTTATAATTCATAGTTTTTAAAATTATATAAAAAATTATAGATTATTAATTTTTAAAAGTTAAATTTATATTTATATTTTTAGGTTGTTTCTAGCTTATTAGGCCAATACAATCCACAACTATTTTATTTAAAAAATGAAAAAAAAATATTAAAAACTTTAGAACGTATATCTTTGTTGGAGATTGTTGAACAGTAAAGGCACTCCATTAATTGCGAAAGTTAATAAATAAATTCTTAAACTATTTGATTAGGGGAGGTATTCATTATCTGGCCTATGCGGGAAATCATAAAAATCCCGAATACCCTGATATTTATGTAGGTACCCGTAGAAGAAAGATCTTGGGAATGTGTGTATACAAGTTAACGGGAGAATTCCTTGATTTTCCACGGCTCAATGAATGGCCCGCCATCCGGGTGGTTCGCCTGCTATCACAATCTATATATACAGATAACCCCAATCTGTCACAGATACAGAATGTCTATCGGATAATATTTAATGAAAGTTTTTGAGATTGGGTGGGAAACAACAAAACCATGTCTGAGGGAGGAGGCAGTGATAGCGACGATAACAGTATGGCGAAGGCCAAAGACTGGGAGATGATCTCCATTGCTTCTTCTTGTACAAGTGAGGTTTGTACGGAACTTTCTGATCATCCAGATAATTTCATTTTCCCCCCAAAACTCCATGAAGGCCTGCCGATCGAAACATCCCAAAGCCCCGGCATTGTAAATTCTCAACTGGGTTTTAATGATTATACTGATAAATTTGAAGAAAATGATGAGAATGAGAACCCCAGAGGTCGCGGGGTAGGATCACTGGGATTTGAAGTGCCCGAATCCTTTAGCGAAGTGCAGGATTTGGGTGGTTGTCAGAATGAAGGAGTTTCGGAAGTTGGCGAGAATTTTGGGTTGGAGAATGAGGAGGAAATGCTTGTAAATTCAAAAAATGTAGGGGAATACTTAGAACCGTACGATATTTGGGGTCGGGGTTTTAGGAGTGGGGTTAAGGGTTTTGTTGATTTTGAAGGCTGGTGGAAGAGGCAGGTGGATCGTCTGGGGCAGCCCAATACGCTGTGGTCGATTGCCATGGCTGCTGCTCTGGTAGGTGTTGTGGTTTTGGGGCAGAGGTGGCGGAGTGAGAAGTGGAAGAATGGGCAGATAAGGCAACAACTCTGTGCCAATGACGAGGTATGTGAAGTCTTTCTCGCATGTCTTAAACTTTGTCATTTAGATGCTGTGAAGTAGTAGATAATTAGTTTAAGATCATAGTCACCAGGCTGAATATGGAAACCATGATTGCAAAGTTAAGAAACGGTTGGATTGAATTTCTGAGTGAAATCAGTAGCTGGACCCACCTGAAATAAACATTAGAATCAAAGACATTTTTGGAACGAAGAACATGTAAGGCATGCAATCTAAATCAAGGTAACGATGGAAAAAAAACACTTATTTTAATCTGCCTGCTACATGTTAAATTAGGCATGATACATTTTGTAATTATAGTGTCATATGGGCAACCTCAAATCAAGGGTGTGAAACAAATACAAGAGAATTTAGCGTGTTTTTTTAAACGGGATAGTCAGAGAAACAATCTTCTAAACTGATAAATATATCTCGATAGGTCTTACAGATCAATTTGGTTCAGAGCGTGTTGAAAATTAACTCGTCCTATTGGGGTGTTTTCTAATGTAGTGTCAGTGAGGAAGATTGACTGTTGAACATCCACGAGGATGTGGTGGTGTGAACTTTAATCAATTGGGTCAAATAAGTTTCCTTTGATTAAGAAAACTGTTTTGACAATACTCAGAACTGTAGGCATGTGAATGACCACGTGGAAAATTGCCCCGAGAACCAACAATGAAGTATTTGAAAACTTGTTCATTATGTTATCTGATCTCCTTAAATAAAAGAATGGTTTACCTTTGTATTATGGTATTTTGAATTTTGTTTTCACCAGAGGTGCAGGATATGCCTGGTAAAACCCCTGGTATACGTACGGCCATACCAGGTGCAGTTACGGGTACCGAATGACTCTGATAGGGTCCAGGTACCATGTTTGACTGTACCCAAAACACAATTTAATTTTTTCTGTGCTGGATATTGCAAGATACGGCACCAATGTTATCTGTGCCCTATCTGAAAGATATTAACCCTCAAATGTTAAAAAAGCCCTATTTAAAAAAAAATGTAGTGGGTAGTAATGTAAAATTTCAAATTACCACATGGAAAAATCGACATTGCAGTGGTGTTTGTACAGATTACAGTGGCGGAGCAGAGGTAGGCAGGTTTCAGACTCTGAACTTTTGTTTTCTCTATGTTTTCATTTGTAAAATCTCATACACTTTCCCTATGTGCTCCACGGGGACGCATCCCCTATACTTTTTTGCCGTTTCCCGTACTGGAGACGAAATGGGGACGGCCAGGAAACGTCCCCCAGCTGTCCCTTTTTCCATGCCAGGTACCCCAAAACTGCCTGGGGACTTTTTGTGAAGTATCAGGGGACATAGGGGACAGCCAGCAGTACCCGGCATGGCCAAGCCGTCCCTCGACCGTACCGGGTATGGCTAGCCGTCCCCTACGGCCCAGCCACTTTTGAATCATTTTTTTATAAAAAAACTAAGTTTTTTAAAAAGAAAATTAGGCATGGGCGGGCCCACAAGGGCCGCCCCATGCCACTTAACTAAGCCTAAATGATATATATGCCCTAAAATGAGAAAAAAACAACTAATTTTTGCATTTGCATTGTGAAGTGAAGGAGAGCAAAAGAAGAACAGCTGAGTGAAGGAGAGAACAAGAGGTTGAAGAGGAGCTTAGGGCATCATTTGCAGCATTTTAGAGGTATGTTTTTCATTTTTCTTTTGTATTTGCTATTTGTTTTTAATTTTTTCAAGATTTTTTAAAATTTTTCAAGATTGTTTTAAATTTTTCAACACATAGGAAGGGCATTGTGAGTTTATTTTATATTTATTTGAACTTGCAGCTCTTTGAAATCAGAAATTTCATAAAAAACAACCAAGAGTAGCAACAGTGATAGTGAAAGTGAGGATATTGAAATTCAAATGCAAGAAAGAAGTAGAACTCAAACTCAAAGAACAAGAAATAGACCTAGAAGTGGTGCAACTGCAAACATTGGGGGGTGTTTAGAGAGTGAGAGTGGAGCAGGGTCAACAAGTTCAAATCCATTTGATTGTCCATCTGAAATTCTCAAAAAATGGGCAAAAGGCCCATTTAACCCTAAAAAGCCTCTACTACAATTTGCAACAAGAGTTGATAAGGATAAGAAAAAAATTTCAGGGGGTAGTAGAGTATGGGAGTGTCATTTGTGCCACAAACAATATAGGGGCAGCTATATGAGAGTTTATTGCCATTTTTTGTGGATTGGTGGTCAAGGGGTGAAAGGGTGTAGAAAAATAACCCAACAACAAAAAATTGAGGCAGCTAGATTGCATATGGAGGGGGAGTCATTAAGTACAGGGGTTTTAGTTGAGAGTTTGCAACCTAGTATGGGAATGTCTACACCATCAGTGGATGTTGCTTCAACTTCTCAATCTCATGTGAGGGAGGATTCTACTGGAGGAAAGAAAAGAAGTATGAATGTTGTTGATATGTTTAATATTACAACAAAAGATGGGGCTGATTCCTCTATTGCCAAGTTTTTTTATGCTAATGCCATACCATTTCATGTCTCATGTTCACCATATTTTAAACAAATGTGCATAGATATTATAGCTGTTGGTCTCTCATATGTTTCACCTGGAGAAACTAAGCTACGCACCACCCTTCTTGCTAAAGAGTACTTGAAGGTGAGTATTTTGATGGAGGATATGAGACAAACATGGTTGACAAATGGTTGCTCCATAATCATGAATGGGTGGACCGATATCAAACATCGGCCACTCATCAATCTTATTGTCACTAGTACAACAAACTCTTATTTTCTTAGAGCTATAGATTGTTCGGGCAAAAGGAAGGATGCAACCTTCCAATTTCAGATTTCGAGAGATGCTATAGAGGAGGTTGGAGCTTCTAATGTTGTGCAGGTAGTGACCGATTCAACCCGTGTGTGTAAATTAGTTGGATTGATGGTGGAGAGTGCTTATAAGCACATTTTTTGAACCCTTTGTTGTGTGTATGCATTGAACAATACCTTGAAGGACATTGGGAAGATAGATTGGGTGAAGGTAGTGGTTGCAGAGGCTAGAGATGTGCAAATGTTCATTTGCAACCATCAGACTTCACTTGCTTTGTTTAGAACATTTTCGAGTAAGGAATTCCTCAAGCCCGTGGATACCAGATATGCCAACTACTTCATTTTATTGGAGAGGATGCTTGGGGTTCAAGAGGCTCTACAATTAATGGTGGTCAATGTAGAGTGGGGTAGATGGCATGAGTCAAGCACACCAGAGGGAAGAAGTGTGAAACAAAAAATACTTGATGATGACTGGTGGTCCACAATGAGGTAAGAAAATTGGCATTACTAATTTTATTATTTAATATTTATAGCTGATTTTAATTTTGGTAACTTGTTTGCACTTGCAGATATGTATGCTCCTTCATCTAGCCTATTGTGCAAGTGATTAGATATGTTGATACTGACTCTCCTAGCAATTTATAGCAGGGACCCTACTTTGGCATTTTATGAGGAGCATCTTAGGGCCCATTGTGACGCGACGGTGGGACATTATGAACACCCCGCTTCATATGGCAGCCTATTCTCTCAATCCCAAATGGTATGCACCGAGACCTGGGAGAGTGGCTCCATCTCATGATGACGAGGTGAAAGAAGGCTTCATGAGGGCCCTTACAAAAATGTATACTTCAGAGGAATCTACTATACTTCGCACACAATGGATTGCATTTGCCAATCTTTGTGGTCCAACCTTCGGCAAATCAGAGGCGATGACAAATAGAGCTACATTGGCTCAAACCGACCCTATTGGATAGTGGACGTGGCATGGGAAGGATGCACTAGAGTTGAGATTACTTGCCATTCGTCTTCTTTCACAGGTTGCCAGTTCCTCTGTTGTAGAGATGATTTGGTCCACATATAGCTTCATCCAATTAGTCAAGAGGAACTGCCTTACCTCTAGACAATCGGAGAAGTTGGTGGCAGTACACAGTGCTTTGTGGCTATAGGATCGCCAATCTAGTGAGTATCGTCATACTCTAGCCTTATGTTGGGATGTTAATCCCGAAGATGCTATGCAGATTGAGGAGGAGGATGCACATGAGGGATTGGTTGGGGTTCCATTGGTTGAGGCAGATCCTTCTATTGACATGGACACTGACACTGACTTAGACTCGAGCTTCGATGGTGAGGGCAATGCTGATTTAGGCCTACCTTCTGCTGATTAGGGACACTGGACAGCGATATATTTTCTTAGTTTTATGTTTATCATGTCATTTCATAGTTGAGACTTGGAGCCTTTGGGCATTTTGGTTATAATTATCAGACTCTAATATGATATGTATGCACATTGATAATGAAAAGCATTTGAATTTTGTTAATTTGTTTGTCGATTCTCATGTGAAATCTCAATTCAAGTCTAATGATATGTATTAAGCTTATACAATGTCTAGAATGAATGCTTTATCAATGCTATGCTATGAACATTTGAAATTTCTCTATATTTTTAAAAACTTACCTATTTTTTGATCAGCCATCCGTTGTCGTCCCCTAAAAAATGACCCAAAAGTACCCTCGTACCGAAAACTTGCCTCGTCGTACCCGACACTCCCCGTCCTTGAAACCCCGTGGAGCATAGCTTTACCTCTCTTGACCACCCTTGTGCGAACGCTAGATCATTCATCACCGATGGTGTCTGCCACAAGAAGAGTGTTCCCTTGAACTTCGGTCACTATCCACACAAGAAGCTGCTATGTGACCATCTATTCCAATTTCTCTCTAACCATTCATTCTTTTTGCCACCTTGATCCACCCAAGTTTTCTCCTGCCACCCCTGCACCCTGCTTGCAGTCCAAATGCATTTGCGTACCATTTGAATGTGTTTTAAACTTTTTTAGGTTAACCTATTGTATTTTTTATGTCTAAGAGAGGCATAACCAACAGTGGTAATGAGGGATGGAGTGTGATGGCGTAAGTGTTTAACAAAAACTATTAAACAGTCAGCATATCAAAACAATAAAAATACAAATAAAATTTATGACTCACAATGCTCAACATTAATAATAAAGAGTTATATACGTATAAAAAAATAAAATTGATGACTATATAAAATTATATTTTTTTGAATGTGTGTACATGGATATTTTCATTTAACTATAGTGAATAAAATAAATTTAATGAAAAAACTATGAACTATTAATAAACAAAATGGTAAATAGCTATGCACTTCAGTAAATAAAACAGGAGATAACATTTCTATTCAACTATATGATTAAATATGCTGTAAATAATTTATGGAATTTAGTTTGTTCAAAATTTAGAAAAACAAAGTAGATGTTAATCATTAAAGTACATAGCTATTAAATAAAATAGGAAGTAAAACTTCATTTATTTATAAATGAAACAGTAAATAAAACTTTAGATATCTTAAGTACATTATGATATAGTAAATAAACATTTAGCTTTAAGTAGACAAAGTAGTAAGTAAAACTATTAAAAAATAACTGTATTTTAAAAATAAAATAATAAGCAATATTATTGAAATAATTATGTAGATAAGATATTAAATATATAAATAAGTAATATATGATAGTATGTAAATAAGGGCATAAATTCAGATGGGGTGTGAGTAGAATATAAAAGAAAATAATTAAACTTGTAGGAGAAACAAGATTTATGTGCTACTTGGTCTCCTTTGATTGCTGCTTAGTTGAAGCCTCGGACTAATTTAATAGGAAGCAACTGTGATGTTTCCATTTAATATCATCAGAAGGTCACCCCTATTGTGGAACCTGTTTTTGCATCAATATCATGCCTTAAACCGATTTAATAGGAAGCAGCTTTGATTTCTCCATTTAAACTCCTCAGAAGGTCACCCCCTATTGTGTAACCCACTTTTGCATCAATGTCTTTTCATGCTGCGAAGACACCTAAAGGGTAGAGCTTGAAGGGTAGAGTAGATGGCTCTTTTGTGACCAATCTGTTTGCAGTAAAAGCATCTCATAGGCAGACCTTGAAAATCCAAATATTGTAACCAAGCTCCCATGAAAGATTGCATATGGTACTGAATCAAAAAGATCCACACAGACATGCCTTAGCAGATTTGTTGAGGTCCAAAATTGAATCGAAAATGCACAAAAATTCCCACATTCTTAGACAACAATTTAACCATTTTGTTTTTTTATTGACATACGAGGGGAAGGTTGCCAAACCTAATCCAAAAGGAGACCTTGGTGAATTGGAATTGATCAAGATCAAAAAATGGTTGCCAAGGACTTAATATTTATCCAGATCTACCATAAAACTGGGGTCCATTATTCCAAACAAAATTATGGTTTAAAGCTGAAAGAAAACCAATGAGAAATAAACATTTGGGAGAAGTGGGTGGAGCACTGCTCTATCCCAGGCTAGACTTATTCCATGCAAGTGCTATCACAGCTATCTGAAAGTAAAAATTAAGTTAAAATTGTAGATAAAATAAAATAGATTTTAATAAAGTTGAAATTTATATGTCCAGGAGTGTGTGCTAAATAAAATAGCTTTGAATAACACATTTGATCTATTTTCAATGTCTTCTGTTTCTCCACTTGCAACATGAATTTGAACTTTAGGTAGGGACTCAGGTCCCTCTTTGCATGATAATGGTGAGGTTGATTCAGTCACAAGCTCCCCTGCAAAGAACTCCCTTTCTCCTGCCAACAGTATGACGTATAGAGGTCCACACACCCTGGAAAAGCATTAAAATAATTCTTAAAAAATGCAAACCTTAGATCCGTATCAGTACTGTTGGTGACGTAGAATGTCTGTGGAATATGCTGACGATGTATGGAATGTGCTGATGATATAGTGGAATATGCTGACGATCGAGCAAAAGATGCTGGCAGAATGATATGATGCTTGTGCAGGTACTATACCGCCCGTACGGACAATATATGTTGTACGGCCAGTTAGGATGGCCAAAAAAAGGCCAGTAGGGACTGTAACAAAATCTTTCCAGACTCAACTGTGAGGTCAGATCTGGATCAGGATGCATTGAATAAAAAGCTTTTTGGCGAATCTCCAAAAAAGAGAAAGGGTTTCAAATTCCAAGCTGTATGCCGAAGTCACCAAAAATCTTTCACACAAGAGAGAAACAATGAAAAATGCTATATGACAATAATGGTACAATGCATACAAGATACAATAGGATGAAAAGTATATAGAAAATCCTTGTATATATAGGTAGGAGTGAAACATAAGACAACATAGGATTATGACACTTCATTTAACTTGAGACACAAGAAGAAAATGCCCTAAGTAAGCTTAATTGACTAGGTACAAATAGAACCTAGAGGGAACTGCTTAGGTTATGTACCTCATTCACACCAACAGAAAGTTTAGAATCTTTCCATCGACATTGGAGTTCCTATCTTTGTAGACGGAGATTTTCAGGGAGTGCAGAAAGCAGGGCAAGGGGGAGGCAGAATTTTGAGATTTTCTTATAGTTGCCTGTAAGGGTGGTGTAATTTTCAAAATGATTGTTTTCAAGATAATTTTTTTGGCAGCTTTACATGCAGATTCTTTATAATCTCTAGCTTAGCAAGCAGATGTTATAGTTTCATGGAACTTTTCATGCCCCCGATTATGAATTAATTCATTATGAGAAGGTGGCGATTCGTTAGCTCCGTGATTACGCTTTATGATAACAAATTAATAAAGGAATTTATATGCAGCGAATAAGAGGCAGTGGTTAAATAAGAAAAGGTGGCATTGATTAAGTTCTACTAAGGCATGCCTCCCTTCATAAGGACATCTCTCCCCATATGGTCGCCCCTCTCGGGGATTTACAAGGTATAAATGTGGAGATCGAACAAGGGGAAGAGGGATCAGATGGAAGAAAATATATCTGCACACAGAAAATCAATTAGATCAGATCAGAATTCATTATCTGCACTCAGCAGACAAGGGCAGAATCAGCAGTTAATACATTTGCTTCGGAGAATATAACAGTCTTATGTTTTAATAAATATTGTGGTGTGCTCTATCATGATTATTGTGTATAGTTATATATTTATTGTTGTATAATATCTATGAATCTAGATATATTTAGTATTTGTAATTCTCATCAAGCAACTATGAGGAGTGGGGGAAATCAGTAGGGTGAGCAGATACTATATTTCTTTCTGAGTACGCCACTCCATGTTGGATACCTGTGTGTTTGCCACTTGGGGCCAAGGGGATGAGTGTCCACCCTTGGGCTTAGAAAGGGGAATCTACGGGCCTCCTATTGTAGCTTGCCCCCCCTCCCCCCAATCTCTACATGGGTTGGTTGGTTGTTGAGATGGATTCAAGGAGTCTCAATCATAGGAAGGATGGATAAGGCAGCATGTATAGCCACTAAGTACGCTAGTCCATGTTGGATGCTCACATGTTTGCCACTTGGGGCCAAGAGGGATGGTATATCCGCTCTTGGGCTTAACATGGATAGCTTCGGGCGCCTTATCATGTTTCTCATCCAAGTCCTATTATGATTAAACTTCCACTATGCATTATGGATATTGTGTAGTTTATATAGTTTTGAAGTAGTTATGTATTTTTACATGGTTTAAATAGATATTGTCTAACATGATTGCAGGACCTAAACCAAGTTTATATTGCTTCAAGCATATAATTGGTTAGTTATAACCATAACTACATTAAATTTTTGATTCTAGGGCAAGATTTAGGGCAATCCCAAAAGGGGACATTACATAACTTTTCAAGTGCAAAGGTTTTCACATTTTCTGAGCAGCACAAGCCCAAAAATTTCTGAAAGCCTTTATGACAAGACCAATGGATTACTGTCCAGAAGTGACAAAAATAGGTCAATGGGATTCAGGAGCAGCAAGTTACAATAGCTAATCAAAAGTGCTAAATGGAACTCCAGCTAGAATAAAGTAATTAAACCTAATCCTAAACATAAGAAATAGTGGAACCGAATAGGAGGGGGCTAAATCCAAGCAATCGAGTTCTAGGTTTGTCAGTATATACAAAAGCCATAAAATGCTATCTAATTCTTAATAGGTATGAATCAATGACGGAGGCAAGATGAAGGGGCCATTGAAGAAGAAAATTCTTTGTATTAGTATAGGGGTGGAGGGCCATCATCCTTGTCAATCACTATCAAAGGGCCAGTAGAGGTTTTTTAAGGTTCTTGAGAGAGTTGCTTGGGCTAGGAGAGCTTGGATGAACAATCCTGAGAGGAAGCAAGGCACCATATTCGATGCTCCCTAACATCCAGGGTTATTGATTCTCTTCATATAGAGAGGGAATAGGTAAATTTCTTTTGCTTGCCTACACTGGACTCTGAATTTGGCAAGGTAGTGATCCTCTATGCTAGTTGTAAGAATAAGAAGTTTTGAGGGGCCTTGGCAGTCCCTAGAAAAGGGGCTATCATTTCATAGATCATTGTCATGCCCCCACCAGGGAATATGATCGTAGCACTTTAAATTAAACCTGGGCAAAGGAATAAGGGCAGCAATTAAACAGGACCAGTGATACTTTTGTGGACAGCGATTCCTAAATAACTAATGACATGTAATTTGCAATAAAACAACAATTGATTAAGGAGGGGTGCATCCCTTGTAAGGGGTGTAATAATTATTAAGGTTGTGACTATTCACCCCATCATGAAGGATATATAGGGAGGTGGAATCATTTTGTGAAAGGAGATGAAGCAAGGCAGATTGGATAGAGGGAAATAAGAATTTGAAATTATAAGAGATCTATTGGAATAAATATTATTTTAGCAAGAATACTATTGGGAAGTAAATTTTAAAATATGATTAAGAATATATATATATATATATATAAAATACATTTATATACATTATAATTGCATAATGAAATGATATATGATTAACAATTAATAGAATAAGATTCTTTTAGCAATCTATTTTGAATTTATAGAAGTGTTTACAAATAGGGAGGTTGATCAACCTTTTAGGTTCACGATATGGGAAGTATCGGCTTTGCCTTCATCAAGTATGCTACCTTGGGATGCAATGTTCGTGGGGTCGAGAGGCGTATGAGTGCTCTCGAGCTTGTTGAGGGAAGTTGTCTTCATGCATGTTATCAAGCATGTCGCCCTGAGATGTAGTGCTTGTGGGCTAGGAGGTGAATGAGTGCTCCAAGGTGGATTGAGGGATGGTGTGGACTTGGCATCCTGCCACGCTTGTGGGCTAGGAGGTGGATGAGTGCTCCTGGGCTTGAGAGAGACTTCTCAAGTACACCACTCCTGAGATGCAACACTCATGGGGCTAGGAGGTGTATAAATGCTCCTGGGCTTGAGGGTCTTGATCAAGGAGGATGGAGCGCCTCCAAGGTGGATTGAGGGATGGTGTGGACTTGGGATCCTGCCACGCTCGTGGGCTAGGAGGTGGATGAGTGCTCCTGGGCTTGAGAGAGACTTCTCAAGTACACCACTCTTGAGATGCAACACTCATGGGGCTAGGAGGTGTATGAATGCTCCTAGGCTTAAGGGTCTTCTCAAATATGCCACCTCGAGATGGATGGACAAGGATCCACCCATGCTCTCGCAATACAAGGACAACCATCCTTGAGATTGTGGTTTGTAAATATTTTTAGAGAATTTCTAATATGATTGGCTATTAAAATACACCTTAGAATAATCATTAATGATGTTAAGTTATTTTGAATTCAAATGTTAATGATAATATAAACTATAGATCTAGCTGTTATAATGTTATAGTTATGGTGTATTGCTCTTAATATTATACTATTTTATGTATTAATCTGAATATAACCATAAAGTTGATACTTGTTATTGCTAATATCAGTCTTTAGTGTTCATTATTGTTTTGCAGGCCTAAATTTAGGAATATGCCAAAAGGGGACATTACAATTGGTATCAGAGCTTTGATCCTGCCAGCTTGAGGATAAAAAAAGACTATATACCTTGGAGTTTCAGACCAAGGCTATGAGACCTACATCTTCTTACGGTTACAATTTATTAGCTCGTAAGATTCCCAATGAAGGGACAATCAATCATTCTCCAACAACTCAACAAAGTTAATGACAAAATTTAATGATATAACTTGACTTTCATTTCTCAAATAGAAATCCATATGTGGCCATTTAGGCATAACTAAGATACAAAGATGATTTCCACATTATCTTACTTCCAAATTTCAAGATATAAGTGCACAAAGATATCATCTTGACCTAGGACTGTCAGTCTCTAAAAATGCCAACCAATTAAAATCCATAAAATCCTGACTGCTTTCTTGAACGAGTAGGCCATTTTGAGTCTTTGATGAATCCAATGCTCTCATAGCAAAATTGAGTAAAGACAACCAAAGGATTTGGACAACACCTCACAAATAGTGCTTGACATATTTGGCAGTTCTTTAGCAACTTTATTGTAATAATCATACAGGTGATATCAAAACAAGTGAGATAATTGCGACCAAACTTCAACTAATTGATAATAGTTAAGCTCTCTAATCAAGATTGATTAACTCATTAGTGATTACAATCAACAGTAGTCTCAAATTCTAGTAGGGTGGATTTAGCAAGAAAGAATTGTAGGGCTATTAAAATAATATTTATTATTTAATTATTTAATGCTCAATGTTGTATATTGTTGTAGATAAGATCGTTCTTCGATCTTTTGCAGTTTCTTTTTAGAAACTTGCCATTTTTTGTATTCTTTGTAAATTATAAAGAGACTCGATCTCTAATGTAAATATCATTGAATTTTTACCATCTCGTCTCTTTGAACATGTTATCAGAGTGGGAAATTAAAAAATTTCCTAAGTTTTTGAAGAATGTTTTTTTTTTTTCTTTCTGAAAAGAATTTCGTGGGTTTTCTTAAAACTATAATTCAAAGTCTTTTTTTGGTGGCGTCTGTTCTTTTCTCGTGTTGCGGCTTGCTCTTCTTTCTAAGTCGTGTCTGGTATGACTTCTTGACATCGAATAAAATCACGACCTGGGTTTTTTGTTGCATGATTTGGAGGCGCCATTTTCTTTCTCTCGGCCCGCGTTTTGTTTATATCCTGGGCGCGATCTCCATTCTTTCCTGCAACTTTGTGACGCGTTTTTTGAGCTAGTCTTGAGCTCCGTTTTTACTTTATTTGGCTGCGATTTTTGAGCTGGTCTTGAGCCTCGTTTTTACTTTATTTGGCTGCGATTTTTGATTGTATTTGGATGCATTTTCTCCACCTTCTTGGCTGCGATTTTGGAGGTTTTGAAGATTTGTGTTTCTCACTTTTCTCTTTGCCTGCATTCCTCCTAGTCATGTTTTTTCTACAAATTGAGGTTTTTTTCTTCCTTCTTGGTTGTTCTACATAGATTTTCAGAAAATTGGGTCATCTGCTAGATTCGAGCTAGGGTTTCCAAAAATACTTTGTTTTTAAAGCTGAAATTTCTTTTTGATCACATATTCTTTCTGGGTTTTTTGAAAGGATTTTTGGGTAGTAGTCAGAATTTTCTAGGTGCCTCGTATTTCGTACATTGGAATTTGTGCAAACGAGGTTGTCTTGAAATTTGTGCTTGAAATTGCCTCAACTTTCAATGCATTGGAATTCGTGTCTTGGGTTTCATGCATTCAACTTTTTGAACCTCTTCTATATATCTCGTTTTTTGTGTGCCTCGAAAAGCGTGCAAGATGGCGAGTTTGACCAACATTATGTTGGAAGGCAGTCGACGATTCAACGACATAAATTATAATACCTGGAAGCGGCGAATGATGACTATCTTCAAATATCGCTGCCTTGATCAAATTGTTTTAGGCAATGCTACTTGTCCTACAACGGTAGGTAAAGACCAAGAAAAGTTTGACGAGCAAAATTGTGAAGTAGTGATGCTCATTAAGCTTTTAGTTATTGATGATCAGCTTCCACAGGTTCCATCCGGCAAATCAACTGCTGAGGTTTGGGAGCATTTGAAAACCTTGCATGAGACCTCCGACAAGAGCCATGCATTCTTTTTGAAGAACCAACTGTTTTCCATCATGACGGATGAGAGAATGTCCTTGCAGGAGCATCTGAGAAAGATTCAGGACATTCGTGATCAGTTGGAGGCGATTGGTCGGAAGATGGAGGAAGAAGACGTGGTAGTCATCACCTTGAAAAGTCTTCCAAAGTCTTATGAGCACTTTGTTGAAACCCTCAACATTACATCGACTAATGTTGATCTAAAGTTTCCGGAGCTTTGTACCATCCTCTTGCAATAGGAACACTGGAAACAATAGTTTGGTAGTAGTGCCTCATCGTCCTCTACAGAGCAACCTTTTGCAATCAAAACTCAGTCTAAGAACAAAGGGAAAGGTCAGCCTTTGCAGCAGAAAGGCTCAGGTCAACCTCAGGGCAACCCTAAGAAAAAGAACATTCAGTGTAATTATTGCCACAAATATGGTCATATGAAGAAGGATTGTCATTAGCGTTTGGCTTTTGAACAGAAGAAGCAGGGAGGATCTCAGCAGAAAGCACATGTTGTTGAGCACACTGAGCAGAAGGAATCTGCCTTTTACGTTTTTATGGCTAAAAGACTTGCAGATCATGTAAAGTCCTTTGCTTGGTACATTGATTCAAGTGCTTCGCGACACTTCACTCATCGGCGTGATTGGTTCACAAATTTCTCTCCCTTCAGTGACTCAGTTATTTTTGGAGGAGGTGAAGAGTATACAGTTGTCAGTAGGGGCATTGTTCAAATTCAGTCTGGTGGGAGGAATCTCAAATTCCTCAATGTATACAACGTTCCTTTAATGGAACTAAACCTTCTCTTTGGCAGTCAGATTATGCGGCACTCTCCTTAGTTGGATGTATTCAGTGCACATAAATGTTAGATTGTTGATCGGGAGACTCGCACCACTGTGGCTGTTGGTATTGAGGATCATGGTCTATACAAACTTGTGGATACAGGTGATTCTCCGGAGTTAGCCATGGCAACCAAAATTTTTGCTATATCAGTCTTTGGCATCAATGGTATGGGCACTTAAATGAGCACTATCTCTCTTAGCTAGCTCGAGAGGGACTTGTAGCTGGTTTACTTGAGATCCAAACTCAGCATCATGGAGTTTGTGGAGCTTGTCAGGCTTGGAAACAGCATAGGACACTGTTCATGGATGGTGACTCATGGCGAGCCTCTAAGGTACTACAGTTGGTTCACGTTGATGTATGTGGGCCAATGAATACACCTTTTGTTACTGGTTGTAGGTATTTCTTGCTTTTTGTTGATGATTTTAGTCGTAAAATGTGAGTGTACTTTCTTAGACATAAATTGGATGTGTTTACTGTATTTCAGAAGTTTAAGGCCTTAGTAGAAAAAGAGTCTGGTTGTTCCATAATCACTCTTAGGTCAGATAATGGGGGGAATTTTGTTCTACTGCTTTCTCCAACTTCAGTGATACACACGACATCAAATGCTAGTTAACCACACCCTACACTCAACAAAATGGTGTTGTAGAGTGGCGCAATCGTACAATCACTGAGATGGCCTGCTCCATGTTACAACACAGGAGTGTTCCTAATAAATTTTGGGCAGAAGCAGTCTACATTGCTGTCTATCTCCTTAATCGGTCTCTTACATAGGCTATTAAGGGGAAGACTCCTAAGGAAGCTTGGACTGGTCGAAAGCCTAGGATCAGTCATTTGAAAATCTTTGGCTCTTTAGCATATGTATGGATTCCAGATGCCAAGCGCTCCAAGTTGGATTCAAAGAGTCAAAAGCTTATGTTCATAGGGTATAGTGACAACCATAAGGCTTACCGGTTGATTGATGTAGACACTGATCGTCTCATCTTCAGTCGAGATGTTGTCTTTGATGAAGAACGAGGACCTTTTCACTCTTCCTCGTCTGTGCAACATTCTGGGGATTAGCTTTTGAAGGCTTCTGATTTGGGTGTCCATCTTCCATTAGGTTCACCTGATGGGAGGGATGATGAAGATTCTGTCTTTGATGATGCTCAACCTGATTTTCCTCCGGATGATGATGATCTTCCATTTGTTGAACCTGTTCTAGATCTACTACCAGTGCTAGCTCCTCTTGTTGTATTTGATGTTGGCACTTCTACTCTCTGACCTAAATGGTGGGCTAAGACTACTGGTGATCTTCATGATGATGAGCTCATTGAGGGTAGATTGTCTAGAAACAAGAGCAAACAAGAGCAAACAACAACATACAGTTAATTTTGCTCTCATGGCCAACATTCACAGTGTCTATGAGCCTCAAACATATTCAGAGGCTAAAGGAATTCCTGAGTGGGAAAAGGCAATGGAGGCTGAATATCATAGTCTTCAAAAGAATCACACTTGGGTCCTTTCTGATCTTCCTCTAGGGAAGAATCCCATTAGCTGCAAATGGGTGTATAAGGTTAAATACAAAGTTGATAGAACCCTTGACAAGTATAAAGCTCGTCTCGTTGCTAGGGGGTTCTCATAGAAGGAAGGCATTGACTACGAGAAGACTTTTGCTCCTACAACCAAGATGAGTACCATTGGGCTCGTCCTTGCCTTAGCAGCCTAGTTTGGTTGGAAAGTCCATCAGATGGACGTTGAGAGTGCTCTCCTCAACAGTGAGTTGAAGGAAGAAGTCTACATGACGCAACCTCTAGGTTTCAAGGTTGCTGGTAAAGAACACAAGGTGTGTAGACTGGTAAAAGCACTCTATGGCTTAAAATAGGCTCCTCGGGCTTGGTACATCAAGATTGACAAGTACCTCACAGATCATGGCTTTCAAAGGAGTCCATCCGACTCTAATATGTATGTCAAACATATTGGTAGTGATATTCTTATTCTTGTTGTCTATGTGGATGACTTGATCATTACTGGCAACTTGACACATTTGATCACTGAGATCAAACAGGATTTGTGCAGCACATTTGACATGACAGGTTTGGGACTTTTGCATTACTGTTTAGGTGTTGAGGTTTGGCAGACCGAGAGCAGTATCTTCATCTCTCAATCCAAATATGCTCGAAGTCTACTGGATAAGTTCCGAATGCAGGATTGCAAACCTGCTTCCACACCCATGGAGAAAGGGCTCAAGTTGTCAGCTAAGTCAGACTCACTTGTAGTGGATGAATCATTGTTTAGGCAACTAGTGGGCAGCCTCATCTATCTCACTGCCACTAGACCTGATCTCAATTTTGCAATGAGCTACATTTCACGCTTCATGACAACCCCCAAGGCTGATCATTGGGTAGCAACGAAGCGTGTGCTGCGTTATGTGAAGGGCACTTCTGATTATGGACTTCTTTACACTAGGAGTCACGATCCTAGACTCTCTAGTTTCACAAACTCAGATTGGGCAGGTTCAATTGATGACAAAAAATCAACATTTGGGTATGTTTTCAGTTTGGGATCTGGTGTAGTCACTTGGACTAGTAAGAAGCAACAGGCAGTGACTCTCTCCTTGATAGAAGCAGAACATCGGGGAGCAGTTAAGGCAGCTTGTGAGGCAGTTTGGCTTCACCGGATGCTTGCGGATATGCAAATATCTCGAGCAGGTCCAACTCCCTTGTTCTGTGATAATCAGGGAGTTCTCAAACTTGCCAAAAACCCAGTCTTCCATGAACGAACCAAGCATGTGGAAACTCATTGTCACTGTTGATGTTATTACAGCGTCGGTCTGCACTTCCCAAGAGAAATATATTAAATGAATATCAACTAAAGCATGGGCCGACCCTATATTTTGTCATATCATTTACTTGTTGATTGGCCGACCTAAATTGTATTTTATTATTTATCATTATTAGTATAAAGGCCGACCCAAATGAAGAGGCGCCAAAGTGATATATATACAAGGTCATTTTTGGTTATTAAAGATAATTCGAATTACAAGCAAGTTCGCACCTATTATTGGCAGAGCAGAAATTCGCATTCCTAGAAGAAGTTCATACTTGAGCAGTAGATCATCAATTCTGTATCAGCAGACCGATTCAAGGAAGAACAGATTCATTTGTATCTAAGCATTAAGGAAAGTGCGAAATCATTAGCCATTGTTGGGCTGTGTTGTAAGCAGATTTCTGTCACTATATTCTTATATATATAAGAGAAGCATTTGCTGGGTTTTTCTCCCTCAAGAGGAGGGTTTTCCCAGGGTATCTTGTTGTGTTCATTGTCTTATGTGTTGCATTTCTTTTGTACAAATTGATTATCTAATCTGATCTAAGAAACACTAACATGGTATCAGAGCGGGTGTGAAAAAGATCGTGATCAGATTTAGTTTGCAACACTCACTTTATTCCTTTTCAGTCTATCTTCTAAATTTCTCAAGATGGTGAACGGTCTGAAAATCGAGGATAGACTCGAAGGGATCTCGAACTACACATCATGGAGGTTCAGGTTCATGCTAACTTTGGAAGAGAATGATTTGGCTGAGTTTGTGAAAACAAAAGTTCCCGAACCTGAGGGGGAAGAAGAGAAGCTGCAATGGAGAAAGAAAGACACTAGGGCAAAGAAAGTATTGGTTGATTCCGTCAAGGATCATATTGTACCAATTGTCTTCAAGTTGGATACAGCAAGAGAGATGTTTACAACCTTGGAAGAGATGTACGAAATCAACAACACCAGTCGAGCCCTTGCACTGAAGCAACAACTTCATCATGTGAAAATGGCGAAGGGAGAATCTGTTATTACATACTTCATGAGGATCTCAGAGATAAAAGATCAGCTCTCCACTATTGGTCACATGATTGATGATAAAGAACTGACTATGCTTGCTCTCAATGGTCTTCCGCTTTCATGGGAGGCATTCATTCAAGGAATCAGTGCAAGATCTGAACTTCCCAAGTTTGATCGATTAAGGATTGACTGCATTCAAGAGGAGTCAAGACTAACAGCAAGAGGAATTGGTCAAAGCTCAAAGAATGAAGAATTACAAGTTCTTGCCTCTCATTCATCAAACAAAGGAAAAGGCTTTAAGAAAGGATTCTTCAAAAGGAATCGAGAAGATGGAAATGATGATGCTCCTACCTACAAAAGAAAACGAGACATGTCCAAGATTCAATGTTTTCGTTGTGATAAGTATGGTCACTTTGCGAGGGTGTGCCCTCAACGACCTAAGCTTCAAGTTGCCACTGCAGATGTTGAAGAAGTCACTCCACAAAAGGACTCCAGTGATTATCTATTTTATTCAGCCTTGTCTAGCAATGTTTCTACTGACTCTAACACTTGGTTGATTGACAGTGGTGCTTCTAGGCACATCACCGGATTCAGAAGTCACCTTTCAAACTTAATGGAAAGCAACTCTAGTGATCAAGTTGTTATTGGAGATGATGCTAGATATTCTGTAAAAGGGATTGGAAATTCCACTCTTCACTTGGATTCTGGAATTTCTTTGGAGTTGAATGATGTACTGTTCGTACTAGGGATAAAGAGGAACCTTGTTTCAATTTCAGCATTAGAAGACAAGGGTTATCAAGTTGCCTTCTCTAAAGGGAAAGTTCTTATATGGGCAAAGAACTCCAGCTTCAAAATGCTCAAGTGATTGGAGTTAGACATGAATGTCTCTACACGCTGTGCACTCGTCCTCTTCAAGCACTTGTGCATAACAGTACCAGCATGTGTGATCTTTGGCATCGAAGATTGGCTCACATTCACTTTCGTGCTCTACCTATCATGGAGAAGATGGTCACCGGTCTTCCGAAATTCGATCAAGAACATGAAGGTACATGCAAGGGATGTGCCCTAGGCAAGAACACAAAAGGTACGTTTCATTCCAGTGAAAGTAGATCTAAATGTATTCTTGATCTCATTCATTCTGATTTGTGTGGTCCAATGTCTATTGCATCATCTAGTGGTTTCTTGTATTATATTATTTTCATTGATGATTACTCTAGAAAGACTTGGATCTATTTCTTGAGATCTAAAGAATCAGAAGAAGTATTAGAAAGATTCAGAGAATTCAAAGCACAGATTGAAAATCTGTCTGGGAAGAGGATCAAAGTATTGAGATCTGATAATGGTGGAGAATACACTTCTGGCACATTTCGAGACTTTTGTATTGAAGCAGGGATTAAGAGGGAGTTCAGTGTTCCCTATAATCCACAACAAAATGGTATTGCTGAAAGGAAGAATAGGTCTATTGTGGAAGCAGTGAAAGCTATGATCCATGATCAAGACTTACAAATCTCTCTTTGGGCTGAAGCATCAAGAACAGCCGTCTATGTTCAAAACAGGAGTCCCCACAGGATCTTAGAGAATAAAACTCCTGAAGAAGCATTCTCAGGCGTGAAGCCTGAAGTTAGTCATTTGAGGATCTTTGGCTGTCCAGTCTATGTTCATATTCCAAAGGAAAAGAGAACAAAGCTAGAACCTTCTGGGAAGAAAGGAATTCTTGTAGGCTACAGTGAGACATCAAAAGCTTACAGGATTTACATTCCAGGACAGAAGTCTATTGAGATCAGTAGAGACGTCACATTTGAGGAAGATGTTGCTTATAGAAGGTCCAAAGGCACTCCTATGGAGGTTGATGAAGAAGAACCTCCTCAAGATATGGAAGTTGACCATATTCCAGAGAATCTGAAGGAGGATACATAACCTAAAGAAGATATTGATCCAGCTGAGCCTTTGGATCCTACTGATGGGCCTCTAGACATTGTGATTGGAAAGAAAAGACCTCTTTGGGCTCGCAGGACAATGCAGGAAGCAGAAAGGTTTGCAGCTCCAAGAGGAGCCTTCAGAGAAAGCATGAGACCTCACAAGTTCTTTAGTTATGTTGCCTTGATGAGTCAGATTATTGAGTCAGAGCCTTCAAATGTTGAAAAAGCTTCTAGTCAACAAGTATGGAAAGATGCCATGATTGAGGAGTATCAGTCTATACTTAAGAACGATGTTTGGGATATAGTTCCTAGACCCAAAGACAAATCTGTGGTGTCTTCTAAGTGGCTCTTCAAGATCAAGCATGCAGCTGATGGGAGCATTGAGAAACACAAGGCTAGATTTGTGGCTAGAGGGTTCTCACAAAAAGAGGGAGTTGACTATGAAGAAACCTTTGCTCCTGTGGCTCGTTACACGTCTGTTAGAACCATCATTGCTATTGCTGCATCTAGAGGATGGAAGATTCACCAAATGGATGTAAAGACAACTTTTTTGAATGGCATAATAGAAGAAGAGGTTTACATTGAGCAACCAGAAGGATTTGAGGTGCATGGGAAAGAGTCTCATGTCTGCAAGCTGAAGAAGGCCTTGTATGGTCTTAAACAAGCTCCTCGTGCTTGGTATGAAAGAATTGATCGGTATCTTTCAAGTCTGGGTTTCTCAAAGAATGATGCAGATTCTAACCTCTACTTCAAAGTAGTAAATGGTGAAGCATTAATTTTGGTTTTATATGTTGATGACTTGATCATTACTGGTGAAGAACATCTAATTCTAAAATGCAAGAAGGAATTAGCTTCAGAATTTGAGATGAAGAATCTAGGTCTCATGCATTACTTTCTTGGCTTAGAAGTTTGGCAAAAGCCAGATGAGATGATTCTAAGTCAAGGGAAGTACACTGTTGACATTCTCAAAAGGTTTGGTATGATTGATGACAAACCTATGTCTACACCCATGGAGACTAATTTAGATAAGTTGAAAGAAGCTGCAGCTAGTTCAGAACCAGTGGATTCTACGATGTATAGACAGTTGATTGGTTCATTGATGTATCTAGTTAACACTAGACCTGATATCTGCTATGCAGTGAGTGCACTTAGCCAGCTTATGTGTGAACCAAAGCAAATACATCTTGTAGCAGCTAAACATATCCTGTGATATTTATGCGGCACAATCGGATATGGGTTGAGATATTCTTCAAACGTGGATTTGGAGCTGCATGGTTTTACTGATTCTGATTGGGCAGGATGTGTCTCAGATCGGAAGAGTACTTCTGGTTGTTGCTTTAGTTTGGGGATTGCTATGATCTCCTGGTGTAGCAGGAAACAGTCTTCAGTGGCCTTTAGTACAACTGAAGCAGAGTATATTGCAGCTTGTGTGTCAGCTCGTGAGGCAGTGTGGCTTCATAAGCTCCTTGCAGGATTGTTTGGACAATCAATGGAGCCTACTATCATACACTGTGATAATCAAAGCCGTGTGAAGCTTTCTGTCAATCCTGTGTTTCATGACAGAACAAAACATGTTGAGATCAAGCACCACTATATTAGAGATATGGTGCAAAGGAAAGATATACAGTTGAGGTATATCAGCACTGAAGAGCAAACAGCAGATATTCTCACCAAGCCTCTCGCCAGGATTAAGTTTGTATACTTCCGAGAGAAACTTGGTATGGTGGAGAATGCAGCCTTGACTGAGAAAGAGTCTCAGTAATCAGTGATCCTTGATTGAGAATGCAACTCTCTGCTGAGAGAGAGTTGAGGTGCAAGCCCTTGTTAATACAATTCTCTGCTGAGAGAGAGTTGAGGTGTAAGTCATTGATAATGCAATTCTCTGATTAGAGAGAGTTGAGGTGAAAGCCCTTGTTTCCACCCTCCGGGAGAAGCTATGGTGGATGTCATGTGTGCGACTCCATGACAAAATCACGTGAGA
>CM021105.1:619237816-619307553 GCA_007115665.2 Sequoiadendron giganteum | reverse complement strand
TATTTGGCTGCGATTTTTGATTGTATTTGGATGCATTTTCTCCACCTTCTTGGCTGCGATTTTGGAGGTTTTGAAGATTTGTGTTTCTCACTTTTCTCTTTGCCTGCATTCCTCCTAGTCATGTTTTTTCTACAAATTGAGGTTTTTTTCTTCCTTCTTGGTTGTTCTACATAGATTTTCAGAAAATTGGGTCATCTGCTAGATTCGAGCTAGGGTTTCCAAAAATACTTTGTTTTTAAAGCTGAAATTTCTTTTTGATCACATATTCTTTCTGGGTTTTTTGAAAGGATTTTTGGGTAGTAGTCAGAATTTTCTAGGTGCCTCGTATTTCGTACATTGGAATTTGTGCAAACGAGGTTGTCTTGAAATTTGTGCTTGAAATTGCCTCAACTTTCAATGCATTGGAATTCGTGTCTTGGGTTTCATGCATTCAACTTTTTGAACCTCTTCTATATATCTCGTTTTTTGTGTGCCTCGAAAAGCGTGCAAGATGGCGAGTTTGACCAACATTATGTTGGAAGGCAGTCGACGATTCAACGACATAAATTATAATACCTGGAAGCGGCGAATGATGACTATCTTCAAATATCGCTGCCTTGATCAAATTGTTTTAGGCAATGCTACTTGTCCTACAACGGTAGGTAAAGACCAAGAAAAGTTTGACGAGCAAAATTGTGAAGTAGTGATGCTCATTAAGCTTTTAGTTATTGATGATCAGCTTCCACAGGTTCCATCCGGCAAATCAACTGCTGAGGTTTGGGAGCATTTGAAAACCTTGCATGAGACCTCCGACAAGAGCCATGCATTCTTTTTGAAGAACCAACTGTTTTCCATCATGACGGATGAGAGAATGTCCTTGCAGGAGCATCTGAGAAAGATTCAGGACATTCGTGATCAGTTGGAGGCGATTGGTCGGAAGATGGAGGAAGAAGACGTGGTAGTCATCACCTTGAAAAGTCTTCCAAAGTCTTATGAGCACTTTGTTGAAACCCTCAACATTACATCGACTAATGTTGATCTAAAGTTTCCGGAGCTTTGTACCATCCTCTTGCAATAGGAACACTGGAAACAATAGTTTGGTAGTAGTGCCTCATCGTCCTCTACAGAGCAACCTTTTGCAATCAAAACTCAGTCTAAGAACAAAGGGAAAGGTCAGCCTTTGCAGCAGAAAGGCTCAGGTCAACCTCAGGGCAACCCTAAGAAAAAGAACATTCAGTGTAATTATTGCCACAAATATGGTCATATGAAGAAGGATTGTCATTAGCGTTTGGCTTTTGAACAGAAGAAGCAGGGAGGATCTCAGCAGAAAGCACATGTTGTTGAGCACACTGAGCAGAAGGAATCTGCCTTTTACGTTTTTATGGCTAAAAGACTTGCAGATCATGTAAAGTCCTTTGCTTGGTACATTGATTCAAGTGCTTCGCGACACTTCACTCATCGGCGTGATTGGTTCACAAATTTCTCTCCCTTCAGTGACTCAGTTATTTTTGGAGGAGGTGAAGAGTATACAGTTGTCAGTAGGGGCATTGTTCAAATTCAGTCTGGTGGGAGGAATCTCAAATTCCTCAATGTATACAACGTTCCTTTAATGGAACTAAACCTTCTCTTTGGCAGTCAGATTATGCGGCACTCTCCTTAGTTGGATGTATTCAGTGCACATAAATGTTAGATTGTTGATCGGGAGACTCGCACCACTGTGGCTGTTGGTATTGAGGATCATGGTCTATACAAACTTGTGGATACAGGTGATTCTCCGGAGTTAGCCATGGCAACCAAAATTTTTGCTATATCAGTCTTTGGCATCAATGGTATGGGCACTTAAATGAGCACTATCTCTCTTAGCTAGCTCGAGAGGGACTTGTAGCTGGTTTACTTGAGATCCAAACTCAGCATCATGGAGTTTGTGGAGCTTGTCAGGCTTGGAAACAGCATAGGACACTGTTCATGGATGGTGACTCATGGCGAGCCTCTAAGGTACTACAGTTGGTTCACGTTGATGTATGTGGGCCAATGAATACACCTTTTGTTACTGGTTGTAGGTATTTCTTGCTTTTTGTTGATGATTTTAGTCGTAAAATGTGAGTGTACTTTCTTAGACATAAATTGGATGTGTTTACTGTATTTCAGAAGTTTAAGGCCTTAGTAGAAAAAGAGTCTGGTTGTTCCATAATCACTCTTAGGTCAGATAATGGGGGGAATTTTGTTCTACTGCTTTCTCCAACTTCAGTGATACACACGACATCAAATGCTAGTTAACCACACCCTACACTCAACAAAATGGTGTTGTAGAGTGGCGCAATCGTACAATCACTGAGATGGCCTGCTCCATGTTACAACACAGGAGTGTTCCTAATAAATTTTGGGCAGAAGCAGTCTACATTGCTGTCTATCTCCTTAATCGGTCTCTTACATAGGCTATTAAGGGGAAGACTCCTAAGGAAGCTTGGACTGGTCGAAAGCCTAGGATCAGTCATTTGAAAATCTTTGGCTCTTTAGCATATGTATGGATTCCAGATGCCAAGCGCTCCAAGTTGGATTCAAAGAGTCAAAAGCTTATGTTCATAGGGTATAGTGACAACCATAAGGCTTACCGGTTGATTGATGTAGACACTGATCGTCTCATCTTCAGTCGAGATGTTGTCTTTGATGAAGAACGAGGACCTTTTCACTCTTCCTCGTCTGTGCAACATTCTGGGGATTAGCTTTTGAAGGCTTCTGATTTGGGTGTCCATCTTCCATTAGGTTCACCTGATGGGAGGGATGATGAAGATTCTGTCTTTGATGATGCTCAACCTGATTTTCCTCCGGATGATGATGATCTTCCATTTGTTGAACCTGTTCTAGATCTACTACCAGTGCTAGCTCCTCTTGTTGTATTTGATGTTGGCACTTCTACTCTCTGACCTAAATGGTGGGCTAAGACTACTGGTGATCTTCATGATGATGAGCTCATTGAGGGTAGATTGTCTAGAAACAAGAGCAAACAAGAGCAAACAACAACATACAGTTAATTTTGCTCTCATGGCCAACATTCACAGTGTCTATGAGCCTCAAACATATTCAGAGGCTAAAGGAATTCCTGAGTGGGAAAAGGCAATGGAGGCTGAATATCATAGTCTTCAAAAGAATCACACTTGGGTCCTTTCTGATCTTCCTCTAGGGAAGAATCCCATTAGCTGCAAATGGGTGTATAAGGTTAAATACAAAGTTGATAGAACCCTTGACAAGTATAAAGCTCGTCTCGTTGCTAGGGGGTTCTCATAGAAGGAAGGCATTGACTACGAGAAGACTTTTGCTCCTACAACCAAGATGAGTACCATTGGGCTCGTCCTTGCCTTAGCAGCCTAGTTTGGTTGGAAAGTCCATCAGATGGACGTTGAGAGTGCTCTCCTCAACAGTGAGTTGAAGGAAGAAGTCTACATGACGCAACCTCTAGGTTTCAAGGTTGCTGGTAAAGAACACAAGGTGTGTAGACTGGTAAAAGCACTCTATGGCTTAAAATAGGCTCCTCGGGCTTGGTACATCAAGATTGACAAGTACCTCACAGATCATGGCTTTCAAAGGAGTCCATCCGACTCTAATATGTATGTCAAACATATTGGTAGTGATATTCTTATTCTTGTTGTCTATGTGGATGACTTGATCATTACTGGCAACTTGACACATTTGATCACTGAGATCAAACAGGATTTGTGCAGCACATTTGACATGACAGGTTTGGGACTTTTGCATTACTGTTTAGGTGTTGAGGTTTGGCAGACCGAGAGCAGTATCTTCATCTCTCAATCCAAATATGCTCGAAGTCTACTGGATAAGTTCCGAATGCAGGATTGCAAACCTGCTTCCACACCCATGGAGAAAGGGCTCAAGTTGTCAGCTAAGTCAGACTCACTTGTAGTGGATGAATCATTGTTTAGGCAACTAGTGGGCAGCCTCATCTATCTCACTGCCACTAGACCTGATCTCAATTTTGCAATGAGCTACATTTCACGCTTCATGACAACCCCCAAGGCTGATCATTGGGTAGCAACGAAGCGTGTGCTGCGTTATGTGAAGGGCACTTCTGATTATGGACTTCTTTACACTAGGAGTCACGATCCTAGACTCTCTAGTTTCACAAACTCAGATTGGGCAGGTTCAATTGATGACAAAAAATCAACATTTGGGTATGTTTTCAGTTTGGGATCTGGTGTAGTCACTTGGACTAGTAAGAAGCAACAGGCAGTGACTCTCTCCTTGATAGAAGCAGAACATCGGGGAGCAGTTAAGGCAGCTTGTGAGGCAGTTTGGCTTCACCGGATGCTTGCGGATATGCAAATATCTCGAGCAGGTCCAACTCCCTTGTTCTGTGATAATCAGGGAGTTCTCAAACTTGCCAAAAACCCAGTCTTCCATGAACGAACCAAGCATGTGGAAACTCATTGTCACTGTTGATGTTATTACAGCGTCGGTCTGCACTTCCCAAGAGAAATATATTAAATGAATATCAACTAAAGCATGGGCCGACCCTATATTTTGTCATATCATTTACTTGTTGATTGGCCGACCTAAATTGTATTTTATTATTTATCATTATTAGTATAAAGGCCGACCCAAATGAAGAGGCGCCAAAGTGATATATATACAAGGTCATTTTTGGTTATTAAAGATAATTCGAATTACAAGCAAGTTCGCACCTATTATTGGCAGAGCAGAAATTCGCATTCCTAGAAGAAGTTCATACTTGAGCAGTAGATCATCAATTCTGTATCAGCAGACCGATTCAAGGAAGAACAGATTCATTTGTATCTAAGCATTAAGGAAAGTGCGAAATCATTAGCCATTGTTGGGCTGTGTTGTAAGCAGATTTCTGT
Organism: Sequoiadendron giganteum; assembly: GCA_007115665.2. NCBI lineage: Eukaryota > Viridiplantae > Streptophyta > Pinopsida > Cupressales > Cupressaceae > Sequoiadendron > Sequoiadendron giganteum. Next base: position 619,302,700 of record CM021105.1, on the reverse strand, counting down.
CACTATATTCTTATATATATAAGAGAAGCATTTGCTGGGTTTTTCTCCCTCAAGAGGAGGGTTTTCCCAGGGTATCTTGTTGTGTTCATTGTCTTATGTGTTGCATTTCTTTTGTACAAATTGATTATCTAATCTGATCTAAGAAACACTAACATGGTATCAGAGCGGGTGTGAAAAAGATCGTGATCAGATTTAGTTTGCAACACTCACTTTATTCCTTTTTAGTCTATCTTCTAAATTTCTCAAGATGGTGAACGGTCTGAAAATCGAGGATAGACTCGAAGGGATCTCGAACTACACATCATGGAGGTTCAGGTTCATGCTAACTTTGGAAGAGAATGATTTGGCCGAGTTTGTGAAAACAAAAGTTCCCGAACCTGAGGGGGAAGAAGAGAAGCTGCAATGGAGAAAGAAAGACACTAGGGCAAAGAAAGTATTGGTTGATTCCGTCAAGGATCATATTGTACCAATTGTCTTCAAGTTGGATACAGCAAGAGAGATGTTTACAACCTTGGAAGAGATGTACGAAATCAACAACACCAGTCGAGCCCTTGCACTGAAGCAACAACTTCATCATGTAAAAATGGCGAAAGGAGAATCTGTTATTACATACTTCATGAGGATCTCAGAGATAAAAGATCAGCTCTCCACTATTGGTCACATGATTGATGATAAAGAACTGACTATGCTTGCTCTCAATGGTCTTCCGCTTTCATGGGAGGCATTCATTCAAGGAATCAGTGCAAGATTTGAACTTCCCAAGTTTGATCGATTAAGGATTGACTGCATTCAAGAGGAGTCAAGACTAACAGCAAGAGGAATTGGTCAAAGCTCAAAGAATGAAGAATTACAAGTTCTTGCCTCTCATTCATCAAACAAAGGAAAAGGCTTTAAGAAAGGATTCTTCAAAAGGAATCGAGAAGATGGAAATGATGATGCTCCTACCTACAAAAGAAAACGAGACATGTCCAAGATTCAATGTTTTCGTTGTGATAAGTATGGTCACTTTGCGAGGGTGTGCCCTCAACGACCTAAGCTTCAAGTTGCCACTGCAGATATTGAAGAAGTCACTCCACAAAAGGACTCCAGGACTGATTATCTATTTTATTCAGCCTTGTCTAGCAATGTTTCTACTGACTCTAATACTTGGTTGATTGACAGTGGTGCTTCTAGGCACATCACCGGATTCAGAAGTCACCTTTCAAACTTAATGGAAAGCAACTCTAGTGATCAAGTTGTTATTGGAGATGATGCTAGATATTCTGTAAAAGGGATTGGAAATTCCACTCTTCACTTGGATTCTGGAATTTCTTTGGAGTTGAATGATGTACTGTTCGTACTAGGGATAAAGAGGAACCTTGTTTCAATTTCAGCATTAGAAGACAAGGGTTATCAAGTTGCCTTCTCTAAAGGGAAAGTTCTTATATGGGCAAAGAACTCCAGCTTCAAAATTGCTCAAGTGATTGGAGTTAGACATGAATGTCTCTACACGCTGTGCACTCGTCCTCTTCAAGCACTTGTGCATAACAGTACCAGCATGTGTGATCTTTGGCATCGAAGATTGGCTCACATTCACTTTCGTGCTCTACCTATCATGGAGAAGATGGTCACCGGTCTTCCGAAATTCGATCAAGAACATGAAGGTACATGCAAGGGATGTGCCCTAGGCAAGAACACAAAAGGTACGTTTCATTCCAGTGAAAGTAGATCTAAATGTATTCTTGATCTCATTCATTCTGATTTGTGTGGTCCAATGTCTATTGCATCATCTAGTGGTTTCTTGTATTATATTATTTTCATTGATGATTACTCTAGAAAGACTTGGATCTATTTCTTGAGATCTAAAGAATCAGAAGAAGTATTAGAAAGATTCAGAGAATTCAAAGCACAGATTGAAAATCTGTCTGGGAAGAGGATCAAAGTATTGAGATCTGATAATGGTGGAGAATACACTTCTGGCACATTTCGAGACTTTTGTATTGAAGCAGGGATTAAGAGGGAGTTCAGTGTTCCCTATAATCCACAACAAAATGGTATTGCTGAAAGGAAGAATAGGTCTATTGTGGAAGCAGTGAAAGCTATGATCCATGATCAAGACTTACAAATCTCTCTTTGGGCTGAAGCATCAAGAACAACCGTCTATGTTCAAAATAGGAGTCCCCACAGGATCTTAGAGAATAAAACTCCTGAAGAAGCATTCTCAGGCGTGAAGCCTGAAGTTAGTCATTTGAGGATCTTTGGCTGTCCAGTCTATGTTCATATTCCAAAGGAAAAGAGAACAAAGCTAGAACCTTCTGGGAAGAAAGGAATTCTTGTAGGCTACAGTGAGACATCAAAAGCTTACAGGATTTACATTCCAGGACAGAAGTCTATTGAGATCAGTAGAGACGTCACATTTGAGGAAGATGTTGCTTATAGAAGGTCCAAAGGCACTCCTATGGAGGTTGATGAAGAAGAACCTCCTCAAGATATGGAAGTTGACCATATTCCAGAGAATCTGAAGGAGGATACAGAACCTAAAGAAGATATTGATCCAGCTGAGCCTTTGGATCCTACTGATGGGCCTCTAGACATTGTGATTGGAAAGAAAAGACCTCTTTGGGCTCGCAGGACAATGCAGGAAGCAGAAAGGTTTGCAGCTCCAAGAGGAGCCTTCAGAGAAAGCATGAGACCTCACAAGTTCTTTAGTTATGTTGCCTTGATGAGTCAGATTATTGAGTCAGAGCCTTCAAATGTTGAAAAAGCTTCTAGTCAACAAGTATGGAAAGATGCCATGATTGAGGAGTATCAGTCTATACTTAAGAACGATGTTTGGGATATAGTTCCTAGACCCAAAGACAAATCTGTGGTGTCTTCTAAGTGGCTCTTCAAGATCAAGCATGCAGCTGATGGGAGCATTGAGAAACACAAGGCTAGATTTGTGGCTAGAGGGTTCTCACAAAAAGAGGGAGTTGACTATGAAGAAACCTTTGCTCCTGTGGCTCGTTACACGTCTGTTAGAACCATCATTGCTATTGCTGCATCTAGAGGATGGAAGATTCACCAAATGGATGTAAAGACAACTTTTCTGAATGGCATAATAGAAGAAGAGGTTTACATTGAGCAACCAGAAGGATTTGAGGTGCATGGGAAAGAGTCTCATGTCTGCAAGCTGAAGAAGGCCTTGTATGGTCTTAAACAAGCTCCTCGTGCTTGGTATGAAAGAATTGATCAGTATCTTTCAAGTCTGGGTTTCTCAAAGAATGATGCAGATTCTAACCTCTACTTCAAAGTAGTAAATGGTGAAGCATTAATTTTGGTTTTATATGTTGATGACTTGATCATTACTGGTGAAGAACATCTAATTCTAAAATGCAAGAAGGAATTAGCTTCAGAATTTGAGATGAAGAATCTAGGTCTCATGCATTACTTTCTTGGCTTAGAAGTTTGGCAAAAGCCAGATGAGATGATTCTAAGTCAAGGGAAGTACACTGTTGACATTCTCAAAAGGTTTGGTATGATTGACTGCAAACCTATGTCTACACCCATGGAGACTAATTTAGATAAGTTGAAAGAAGCTGCAGCTAGTTCAGAACCAGTGGATTCTACGATGTATAGACAGTTGATTGGTTCATTGATGTATCTAGTTAACACTAGACCTGATATTTGCTATGCAGTGAGTGCACTTAGCCAGTTTATGTGTGAACCAAAGCAAATACATCTTGTAGCAGCTAAACATATCCTGAGATATTTATGCGGCACAATCGGATATGGGTTGAGATATTCTTCAAACGTGGATTTGGAGCTGCATGGTTTTACTGATTCTGATTGGGCAGGATGTGTCTCAGATCGGAAGAGTACTTCTGGTTGTTGCTTCAGTTTGGGGATTGCTATGATCTCCTGGTGTAGCAGGAAACAGTCTTCAGTGGCCTTGAGTACAACTGAAGCAGAGTATATTGCAGCTTGTGTGTCAGCTCGTGAGGCAGTGTGGCTTCGTAAGCTCCTTGCAGGATTGTTTGGACAATCAATGGAGCCTACTATCATACACTGTGATAATCAAAGCTGTGTGAAGCTTTCTGTCAATCCTGTGTTTCATGACAGAACAAAACATGTTGAGATCAAGTACCACTATATTAGAGATATGGTGCAAAGGAAAGCTATACAGTTGAGGTATATCAGCACTGAAGAGCAAACGGCAGACATTCTCACCAAGCCTCTCGCCAGGATTAAGTTTGTATACTTCCGAGAGAAACTTGGTATGGTGGAGAATGCAGCCGTGACTGAGAAAGAGTCTCAGTAATCAGTGATCCTTGTTGAGAATGCAACTCTTTGCTGAGAAAGAGTTGAGGTGCAAGCCCTTGTTAATACAATTCTCTGCTGAGAGAGAGTTGAGGTGAAAGTCCTTGATAATGCAATTCTCTGATGAGAGAGAGTTGAGGTGAAAGCCCTTGATAATGCAATTCTCTGATGAGAGAGAGTTGAGGTGAAAGCCCTTGTTTCCACCCTCTGGGAGAAGCTATGGTGGATGTCATGTGTGTGACTCCATGACTACATCACGTGAGAGAATCCGTGATGAGTTTTTACCATCTATGGGAGTAGCCATAATGGTTAATATCATGTTGAGGTGATATTCTATTTGGTTTTCATTCTAATATAATGTGTCTTGTGCAGATGGAAGTTCATCCCTAGCTGAGAGGGAGTGTTGATGTTATTACAGCGTCGGTCTGCACTTCCCAAGAGAAATATATTAAATGAATATCAACTAAAGCATGGGCCAACCCTATATTTTGTCATATCATTTACTTGTTGATTGGCCGACCTAAATTGTATTTTATTATTTATCATTATTAGTATAAAGGCCGACCCAAATGAAGAGGCGCCAAAATGATATATATACAAGGTCATTTTTGGTTATTAAAGACAATTCGAATTACAAGCAAGTTCGCACCTATTATTGGCAGAGCAGAAATTCGCATTCCTAGAAGAAGTTCATACTTGAGCAGTAGATCATCAATTCTGTATCAGCAGACCGATTCAAGGAAGAACAGATTCATTTGTATCTAAGCATTAAGGAAAGTGCGAAATCATTAGCCATTGTTGGGCTGTGTTGTAAGCAGATTTCTGTCACTATATTCTTATATATATAAGAGAAGCATTTGTTGGGTTTTTCTCCCTCAAGAGGAGGGTTTTCCCAGGGTATCTTGTTGTGTTCATTGTCTTATGTGTTGCATTTCTTTTGTACAAATTGATTATCTAATCTGCTCTAAGAAACACTAACAGTCACTTCATTTGGAAGCTTGTTGAAGACGGATCAGTTCAGTTGCTGTATGTTCCGACAGAGCAGACAACAAATATTCTCACCAAGTCACCCAGTCCAGATAAGTTTGTAAAATTCAGGGGGCATCTTGGTGTAGTTGATAGATTGAGCAGTAAGGGAGGGTATTAAAATAATATTTATTATTTAATTATTTAATGCTCAATGTTGTATATTATTGTAGATAAGATTGTTTTTCGATCTTCTGCAGTTTCTTTTTAGAAACTTTCCATTTTTTGTATTCTTTGTAAATTGTAAAGAGACTCGATCTCTAATGTAAATATCATTGAATTTTTACCATCTCGTCTCTTTGAACAAGGGCTGCAATATGTCTTTTGTTTCTTCTCTCCGAGGATGAGAGAAAACTTGTCTTAAGTTACTAACCTTGCTAGTTACCAACTCTTGGTTTTGTTATTAAGAGTTATTGGAAAACAAAACTACATAAGCAATGGACAATAAGTTGTCCTCATACTTTAGAGGATGGTATTAACCTTATTGGTAGTCAAGTTGAGGCAAGTATACTAACAACCACTCTATGAGGACATCATTGTAGTATAGAGTCAGACATAACCAAGACAATCATCACTAGCTATAGAGTTTTTTCCTATTGCTTGAGGACAAGCAATATTAGGAAGGGCGGACTATCATGCCCCCACTAGGGAATATGATCGTAGCACTTTAAATTAAACCTGGGCAAAGGAATAAGGGCAGCGATCCATATTAATTAAACAAGACCAGCGATACTTTTGTGGGTAGCAATTCCTAAATAACTAATGACATGTAATTTGTGTTCATAAAATGAACTGAGCGAATGTGATGTTATTACTCAAGAAAAGAGTACATTTATAGAAGTTACAAAGTACTGTAGCAGTACTATAGTCATTTAAGAAATGACCTACTTCTAACTACCTATTACTGTTGACCATTAAACAAATGTAGAATATAATATTCTAACAATTTGCAATAAAACAACCATTGATTAAGGAGGGTTGCATCCCTTGTAAAGGGTGTAATAATTATTAAGGTTGTGACTATTCACCCCACCATGAAGGATATATAGGGAGGTGGAATCATTTTGTGCAAGGAGATGAAGCAAGGCAGATGAGATAGAGGGAAATAAGAATCTGAAATTATAAGAGATCTATTGGAATAAATATTATTTAAGCAAGAACATTATTGGGAAGTAAGTTTTAAAATATAATTAAGAGTAATAACTATGTATACACACACACACACACACACATTATAATTGCAAAATGAAATGATATATGATTAACAATTAATAGAATAAGATTCTTTTGGCAATCTATTTTGAATTTATACAAGTGTTTACAAATAGGGAGGCTGATCAAACTTTCGGGTTCACGAGATGGGAAGTACTAGCTTTGCCTTCATTAAGTACACCACCTCGAGATGCAACGCTTGTTGGGCCGAGAGGCATATGAGTGCTCCCGAGTTTGTTGAGGGAAACAGTCTTCATGCATCTTATCAAGCACGCCACTCCAAGATGCAGTGCTTGTGGGCTGGGAGGTGAATGAGTGCTCTTGGGCTTGATCAAGGAGGATGGAGTGCCTCCTTGGGATCTTGCCATGCTTGTGGGCAAGGAGGTGGATGAGTGCTCTTGGGCTTGAGAGAGACTTCTCAAGTATGCCACTCCTGAGATGTAGTGCCCTTGGGCTTGAGAGAGACTTCTCATGTACGCCACTCCTGAGATGTAGTGCTCTTGGGCTTGAGAGGGATTTCTCAAGTACGCCACTCTTGAGATGTAGTGCTCTTGGGCTTGAGAGAGACTTCTCAAGTACGCCACTCTTGAGATGTAGCGCTCTTGGGGTTAGGAGGCGTATGAGTGCTCTTGGGCGCGAGGGTCTTCTCAAGTACGCCACCCCGAGATGGATGGACAAGGAGCCACCCATACTCTGGCAATACAAGGACAACCATCCTTGAGATTGCGGTTTGTAAATATTTTTAGAGAATTTCTAATATGATTGGCTATCTGAATACACCTGGGAATAATCATTAATGATGTTAAGTTATTTTGAATTCAAATGTTTATGATAATATGAACTATAGATCCAACTATTATAATGTTTTAGTTATGGTGTATTGCTCTCAATATTATACTATTTTATGTATTAATCTGAATATAACCATAAAGTTGATACTTGTTATTGCTAATATCAGTCTTTAGTGTTTATTATTGTTTTGCAGGCCTAAATTTAGTAATATCGGAAATAAATATCCCAAAAGGGGACATTACATTTATTATCATCCATGCTGGTGATTATAACAGCCAACAGGCACTTGACACCCTAATGGTTGGAAGAAATAATCCATCTGGTTGTCTTAGAACACCCATGAGGATGTTGAAAGCTTCTTGTCATCTCTTTCAAGATTACTTAATGACAAAATTGTTTTAGTGATACATTTGGGTAGTTGAAATTTGATATTACAAAAAAATATTGACTTGTGAACACTCACGAGGAAGAAACTTGTAAAGGATGATATTACAGAAATACATTTGGGTATTTTGAATTTTGATATTACAGAAAAACATTAACTTGCGAACACCCATGAGGAGGAAACTTGTGAAGGATGATGTAAACAAAAATTTCTTCATTCTGTCATTTAGGCCCCTCCCCTGCCCACCAAATGATAAAATTACATTAGTACTTTTTAGTTTTGTAAGCAGAAAAGTTGTGTGTTACAATGTAAATTCTCTTGTAGTATTATGGAGTTCAATATGTCTGTTGATGATCTAGGTTTAAGCGAGACATTGTGTTTGTTTTCTTAAATGACATTTAAACATTGTCTTGTGAAGGCAAATGGATTACGAAGTTATGCAGTATGATGCCTTGTGATTGTTGGATGTACTGCATGGTGAGAAGCAAATTTGGCTGTGTAACAACGAAATTATGCACTTGCCCCATTAATTTTAAGAACAAACTAATATTCAACCCATTGTTATTTAGGAACCTTTGATATGTTGTGTTATATTCTCAATTTATTGTCTATATTTGAATGCTCGTGAAATTTATTTTGCAATTTGAAACCGATTTGAGCAGATTAGCTGCATCCCTTGGATTCTTAAGCAGAATATGTTAATTCTTTCATTTTTCAAAAATCATTTTGTTTTAAACTCCAAGGTATTTTGTATGTAGGCTATACACTTTATCAGGTTCTTTTTGCTGGCCAAGATAAAACTTACCGTAGTGTTTTGATTCCATTTCTCCAGCAGGAAAGAATTCATGTATATGTTTTGATGTAAGTTTCCCGTAGAATGTGTTATCATAAGACATCCTCCTGCATGGTTGAAATGCTTTTAAATTTATGCAGTCAACAATTTAGAGGTAAAATTTTGCTTCTGGTATTAAAGTTTTTTTTGTAAAGTGTGCCATATCACATATTTTTATATAACTCAGAGATAATATGTAATGCATCATTTATCAATTGTATTTAGTGGATCTAATCTATTATCAGCAACCATTAAGGAGGAGTTTGTTACAGGTTCACAGGCAATGGGATCTTCCATGCAAAACCTTATGGATTTAGCTGTTGTGTGATATTAGTCATGAAATGGATTCTAAGACTTTTCAGATTTGGCTGTTGGGCGTCAAACTCAAAAGATCCTGAAGCATCACTTCTAATTGTTTTAGGACCAAGTTGAAGTATCGATTGGCAAGTTGTGGGTTGGCTACTAAGAACTGAATGGCGAGTAGGATGAATATCAAACAAAATATAATGCTTTCAGTGCTTTTGGCATACATGAGCCCGCTAGACAAATTTTTTTTACAATTTACATTGACTTGCACTTATAATTGGCTTTTTGTTGTGATCCTCATCTATATGGTTGAATTGCTTAAATATGACGCATTGCGAATATAAATTTGCCTTTTTGTAGTTACTTCTTTGATTTGTGCTTCAACCTTCTGTATTTAGTAATTTACTTTTACATATAAGACATCGCTACATATTTCAAATCTAATTGCATGTACTGATCCGTCGTTTTTACTTATCTTGCAGAAAATAAGTGAGCTCTTATGTCGAGTTGCTCAGTTGAAAGAGGTAATTTCTGGTCGGCAAAAAGTGATGGTGGTAAAGAGTGGATTTTCATAGAACATATTCTCTCTGATCATCAGTCAGGGTGGCATACTCTGGTTCTGAATAGAACAAATTCTCTGATCATCAATGCTGGGGCTACATGCTTTACACCCACGCAAATCATAATTTTGATGCTGCATGCTTCAGTTTGAACAAGGTCGATTAATCGTTTGTTTCTTATGCTTATGAACTATTTTGGACCATGGAAAAGAGATCTGAATGGCTTGTATGCTAGCTAATCCTGATTTCTAGTTTTGGTAATATATTGTCCAATTTGCATGCTTCGTTTAGTCTAATGCATAGTTACAAGACTCGGACTCGCCTCGGACTCGGCAAGCCGATTTTTGACTCGGACTCGGACTCGGAGCCTAGACTCGCCCAAGACTCGGCAAAGACTCGGCAAATAGAAAAACCCTTGAAATTTAGAGATTTTTAAGGATTTAAAGCTTGTTTCATGCACCCTTTAGTGAATAAACCTCAAATACACAATAACATCATGAAATAGAAACTACTATGATCCTATACACAAACATATATCGATCACATAAGTATAAACGCAAATTTTAGCTGAAGGAAATAACACATTCAAATATATAAATATTGTCAAATGTATACAAAACTCATGGAATATGAAATCCATGGCATCAAAACAAATATCAAAACTAAAAAAATAAGTCTATGGCTCAGAAGAGCTTGCATTACTCATCCCAATATCACGACAAGTCATGCGCTAGTGTCTAAGTTAGGTCCTAGATGATGATGTAGCCATGATATTTGCTTGTGTCTCAATGATTGGTGTGTATATTCAAGTGAGGATTTTATTATTAAAATTTTATTGAAGCCTTCAAGACTGCATGTTTTGTTGTCTAATGTATGAATTTTGAAACAAGATAATCCTTGATTATGGCTTTGACTGTGAAAGATGCAAAGATTTGCAACAGGGGATATGTATTTTGTAGGTTTTTATGATCATGATTCATCATTGGCCTATAACATGCTTAGACCTATAGTTTGATGAGGGTTTGGGGGAAACGCCCCAACAGGTCAAGGGTCGGGGCAGCGCCTGGCGCGCTCCCTGTCGCGATACAGGGCGGGGTCGAGGGGCGGAGCCCCCGCCACCAAGCCCAAATGAAGACCTTCAAAACCACACAAACCTTCATGGCGCACACCATTTATTTAAAAAATTTGAAAAAAAAAGAATGCAATTTTTTAAAAAAAAATTTAATCAAAATGGTCGAGTTTGGGGCACGAGACTCGGCAAGTCCGGCGAGTCCGGCGAGTACTCGGCAGCTGAGTCTCTGGGACTCGTTTAGGGTCACCCGCCTCGGGACTCGCGAGTACTCGCCGAGTTTGGGCGAGTCTTGTAACACTGGTCTAATGTCAAATGCAAATGAGTTTGACTAATTTGTAAATGGTTACAGTAATATGCTTTGATTTATAGAAAAGTTATAAGAATCTTGTTTTTCTATAATCCAGACGGTACAGTAAAACAGTAAATTGATTAATAGGACAGTGTATAATGTCGAAGATATAGGGGGGTTTGTATTTTCTGATTTGTTTGTGCAATTTCTGAGTTCTGGAATCAAAATGCGAACAGAAAAGAAAAACTAGAACTGATTGTAATACTGGTTAGTAAATACTGACAATAAACAGCCAATATGAAACATTAAGCTCGTCAATTTCTGAGGTGAGATCAGTTGGTGTTTGCTGATATAATTGATTAAATTAGCACACAGTATCAAGTGAACCCAGATCTGATATTGTTTCCAATACAACGCTGATTGCAATCATATACATGTATTTAGATCAACTTAGCCGGCCTCTCATTGAAAAATGCCAGGGAAAGAGGAAAATGCTGATGCATGACCAGATTGAATGTGACAGCTGTGGTAAGTCTGCCCTTCAATTCTCTATTCAGATTGTCAAGATATTAATCCTCCACCAACAGGTATGGCACCTCTTAAATGAAGCACTTCACAGGAAATGGAGTGATCAGCTGTTATAATACCCTGTGATGATGCAATCAACAGTTGTATGTATAGCAGTTGGTCTCAGCGGTTGGCGCACTCCCTGAATGCAACTTGCAGCCACCAAAACTGTATAATCCTGCCCCAAAAATGATGCGATTCACTACAACAGTCACAACTCTGATTATTAATGGTGATCAGCTTGTAAATCAGGCCCTTGGATTTAAATTTTTCTTTAAGTATTTAATTTAATAACTTTTTTAAATATTTAAGTGTTCAAAAACTCCTTATTTCAATTTATTAAAATAATATTATTTTAAGTCGTCTAGATATTTAACTAACTAAGCCCAACTTAAAAAACATTAATATTCATTTACCTTGCACAATCTTTTAGCTTAAGGGAAATGAAAATAGATTATAAAGGTCTTCTCATGATGGTAGTTCAAAAGAAAGGACACGAAGACAGACCCATATCTTGTTTTAACTATAATTTCTTTATTGCTATTAAACACTGCAAATGTATTAATACAAAAAGTATCATCGTAATATAATTTCTTGGTTTGAGTTTTGTCCTAATTTTAGGGGCTCTATAATGGATGGTTCATAAAGCACAACACTTGCTGAAGGTTTTGCAAATGGGGTTGCAAGCTAAGTGGGCTTAACCTTGGGGGAAAACTCCTTGGTTAAGCACGCTTGAGCTGGAGCAATACTGGGATGGGTGACCTCTCGGGACGGCCCAATGCTTCACCTCTGTGATCATCACCTAGATGCAATGAGTGCTAAGTGGATCATTCATTATCATGAGAGGTGGGCTCTTGTGAACTACTACTCATGAAACATGGGTCAATGAGTTTGACTCGTAAAACTACATGGTTGAATCTTGATAGCATTATCATAATTTGACACGCTGTGGAAAATACCTCCTACTTATCAATTGATGAGCTAAGGGGGCTCTATAATGGATGGTTCATAAGGCACAACATTTGCTGAAGGTTGTGCAAATGGGGTTGCAAGCTTAGTGGGCTTAACCTTGGGGAATAAACTCCTTGGTTAAGCGCGCTTGAGCTGGAGCAATATCGGGATGTGACCTCTCGGGACAGCCCAATGCTTCACCTTTGTGAGCATCACCTAGATGCAATGAGTGCTAAGTGGATCATTCACTATCATGAGAGATGGGTTCTTGTGAGCCACTACTCATGAAACATGGGTCAATGAGTTTGACTCGTAAAACTACACGGTTGAATCTTGATAGCAATATCATAAGTTAAAATTGTTACATATAGATTATATTTTAAATTGACAAGTTCCATAAACAACTTGAGGTAAATCAATATCAATGGATTTTTCATAGAAAAATGTTTTTAGTGTGGTATGAAAGGAATCTAGATTAGATTCACTATGATTTTATGAAAAAAACAATAATGCAAGATCTAAACAAATTTTAACAGTATCAATTTAAAAATATATATTATATATTCTAGGAAAATTTTACAGGAAAAATTTAATAGCAAAATTATTCTCATGAATTAATCTCAATAAAGCTACAAGAAAATTCTCTTATGTGTATTTATGGAGATTTCATGAGTTGATATGGTATAACCTTACAAGAAAATTGTAAACCACCACTGGATTTTTAAAATTATGAGCTCAAAACTGTAAGTCAACATTTGGTCCAGCTAATTTTTAATTAGATGCATGTGCCATTCTTCTAAATTAACTCTTTTGAGAATAGAATAATGGATTTTTGAAATTATGAGCTCAAAACTGCAAGTCAAGATTTGGTCCAACTAATTCTAAGTAGATGCATGTGCCATTCTTCTAAATTAACTCTTTTGAGAATAGAATTTAATTTCCATTGATGACTTTTGACTCCTAGGACCTAAGGGGTCCAATGTAACTACTAACTATTCCATATCGAAGCACTAGTTACCCTTGCAAACATTTATCGTACAACTATTTTTAAACAATCAAAGATGTCCTTTGTAGTTCATTATGTTATTCAATTTTTTTTAACACCCATCATAGTAGATTTGCTAAGTTATGTAGTGTATCATCCAAAGGACTTTGAGATTCTTTCCAAGTATGGTGGCACATTTTACGAGGATTTAAATATTACAACACATTAATAATTATAATTTCCTTAGGATTTATAAGGTGTATACCACTTGGTTTTAACAATCTATTGCTTATTGTCTACATGGAAATAAACATAAGGAATTCCAACAAAGTGAACTAATTGATAGGGTGTGAAATGTCCATTGCCATCTTAGATCATTTGTATTTCTTTGGGCTCATTAGTTTTAACAAAATATATGTAGACTTTCTCCAATGGGTTGTTCAACTCCCTCTAATATTCACCAAATAACTTAATATTTATTTTTTATTTGTGTATTTTGAAGAAAGGTACATTTGTACAACTTAGAAAAGTATCATTGTATTTATTTCATCATTATTTTACTTCATATTTATTTGAACTAAATACTTTTTAACTTAATTAAATTACATGATTAATAATCAACAATCATAAGAATATTTAGTTGGTTATTCTAATTCACATTTAGATCTCTTGACAAAACAAAGTACTATGATAGATCTATTAGAAAATAAATGCATAATACTTAAAATGATCAATCCACTTCTTAAATAACCCCATGAGAAAAAAAAATGTATGCAAGCTTATATAATAACCATAACGTAAAGATTAAATAGACAAGCCACAAGATATATCCTAGGAAAACCCTCATAGAAAGAAAAAACTCAGCCTCCAAAAGCATCCACACTTTGTATTATTCAACAATAAAAAATTACAATGCATTTACAAAGTTTCCATGAATAATTTTGAAACTTAAAGCTCTTCAATGCACTCTCCATGTGTCGAAGCATGTAATAAAACATCCCATACCATGCTTTACATATGCACTCACAAGAGAAACTCAATACGATGATTGTCCATTCACCCAAACAACATTAACCACTAAACATATGCTTGCTTTTATAAATTCAAGCTCACACAAATACAACCAAGTGGTAAAACCATGTGCCTCAAAACCATGAGTACACAAAACCATTGACTTTTCTTTTATTTTTTGATATTAGGTTTTCACATTATTAAATTATTTTTTCAAATAATAATTAATTATTTTTCACACGTTAAATAATTAACCCAATGTTACAACTTTATAAGCGAACCCAAATAAATAATTAATGTGGCTAAACACATCACCTAGATGGACCACAAATAAATAATTAATGTGGCTAAACACATCACCTAGATGGACCACAAATAAATAATTAATATATTTCATTCTTGTGCAAAGTGTACAACTCTATTTTTCTAACATTCTCCCTCTTGTATACATTGTGTAAGGGTCAATAAACATCATAACCATATATGAAACCGCATGAATCTCCAACATGTTCTCATGCTCCATCAAAATATTTGCAATAAAACCAAGGTGGCCACCATCTCAAGCAATAAATTATCTCATCCTCCAACTTTCCATCTATGGAAGAAAAGGAACAAGTCAAGGTAAAGATGCACCAAACCAAACAACACAAGCATCAAATCCAAATGATAACAAAGCTCCAAGTCGTTATTAAAGGTAAAAATCGCACATGAATGGAAATAATACCCACAACATATGCTAATACATCCAACCATCCATACCTCCTAAGTATCAATAACATCAATAAACTCATGCCAACAATATATACAACCCATAAACCACAATCACAAGCTCCCTGTATAAAACTCGTCAATGACGAACATATCCATCTAAGAACTCCCACTGCATAAGTAATCTCAAATTTGAAAATAGATCAAGGCATATCAAGTCTACCAATCAACACTTAAACCAAGGCGTGGGTAATAATCAAAACCATGTAGTACCAAGAACAATCACAATGATCTACACATGCAACACAAATAGTTGCATACTCTCTCACAACATGTCACTATAACTCTCCCAAATTATATAAACATGAACCTCCAAAAAGTAGCTATAGAATGAAGAGAAAAAACTTGTAAATCATATCATGTCTTTCTACCAACACCTCAAAGTGCTAAACCGTGTCAAGTATGATCTCCTTTACGACCCCAAATGAAAAAAACTTAACAACATCCAATCAATCAATCTCATAGATCAAATAAAACATATGAAAATTCGTATAACTAACATGGATATAAGCTTCTCTTAACCAAGAAAGATCAAACTCAAAATATCCATTCCCAAAACTAGGAATAATCCCAATAAACATCTCCTATGATCCTCATAAATGACAACATAAATTACTCATATGCACAAAGAGATAACCATGCTAAACACACTCAAATGAATCCTCCAAAACTAACAACCAAAGCTCAAGATCCATATTCATGAGAAGATAAATCATGAAGGCAAATGCATCTAAAAATATGATGGACAATACCTATTAGAAGATAATATGCGAAATAGACCAAGAGTGGGGGAATGAGAATGCTCCTCCAGGATACACCAAGTCATCATGACTCACTCCAAGAACAATCTCCTTCATAGATCCATTATGAACTCACATCCATATCTAGGTGCAAGCTCCTTGGTATTCCTATTGAAATCTCCAAAAAGTAACCATCTCAACAAATGTCTCTAATCCCAAGAGAACTTTAGCCTCACCCAAGTCTTCATCTATCCATGAACACCTACAACCAATCAATCCATGGTAAACTCCAAATGCAACATTACACTATCATGAAGCTCCGAAGAACATGACCAATGTACTCAATACAAAGAAAATCAACAAGATCGTAGTCAAAGTTCCAACTACAAAATCAAGAAACTGATCATGGAATCATGATCTAACATCTCCTCCTAGGAGATCACATGCTCTAATGTGTACATCTTGGTCTCAAGAAAACCTATATCATGCCAAAACTCTAATCTATAATCAAGAGAAAACCAAGACATAATACCAAACATATTCTAAACCAAGGATCAACATCTCAAATCACATGAATATAACCATTTTCTAACAATAGAACTCAAGAATTCAAAGCATTCATAGTGCATAAGAATCAAAATCCAAGAGCTAGGTGATGAATACACATCACTACCAAAACTCCCATTAAATATTGTGATATAAACTATCCACAATATCATGAAAACTATCTCCTAATCTAAAGATCATCATGGTCCACACACACTTGAAACTATAATTCCAATAACACCAAAATAGAACCAAGATCTCCCAGCCAAGGAAATAAGCCATTACTTCCAAAATCTCACACTAAACTGTGTATCCAAGCCATCCATGACATCCTGATAAACATGCTACAAGTCCTAATAATCGACCATCCAAGAACTCTAATCATCCATCCTCTCATCCCAATGCAACATACTAATGCACAAATGACCACAAACAAGATCAACTAACAAAGTTAGCACTAATAGTGAATCAATTCGTGGATATAGACAATCCACATCCATGTGATTCCACTACAACCAATGGGTAGCTAATCCACAAACTGCATAACTCAAAGATTCAAAAAATTGAAACATACAAATCCATCATCAAATCAATAACTTGTAAACCGAGATATCAAAGAAGATAATTGTATAGACCTCAAGACTCAAACACCAAATCAACAACATATCCGATTTGCCAAACAAGTCCACAAATGAGAAACCATGGTCAAGGAACCAAACAAGTATCTAAGAGATAAGAGAAACCTCCTAAAATTGAACCACACCACTGCAAATTAACCACATACTTGATCATGTCATGCTAATGCTCAAATATACCTACATATCCAAGACACCATAAACATCACCATCACTATACGTGTACTCAACTCTCACAATACCAAGGCTCCAACTCTCCATGTGTCAAATGGAACATCAATATCTAAATAAAAATCACACACATCAAATGGAACAAAATCTAATAAAAATCACACACATCAAATGAAACACCAATATAATTTTCTTTCATTAAAATTGAAATAATCTTTACATAAATTTTCTTCACTCCTTTCCACATCTTACACTTGTTATAATAGTGAAGAGGTTTTATTCCATGTTTTGGGTTTGAAGAGGTCCTAGAAAGCTATTGTTCAAGATACACATAATTTCAGCTATAAACATTATATTGTCTATGTAAATACAAACCCCTAAAATATTCCCTAGGTCTAAACACCATCACCTAATATCATCACTTAGTCTAAGTCCCCTTCACCTTAAACTTTACACATTTGATTAAATGATCATATTATTTAATCAATCATCTTTTCCATCTCCTCACGATAAATAAATAAATATTTATCATTTCCACCTATTATCCATCTCACACTTGTGGCTAAAATAATTAAATAATATTATTATTTAATTAGGCCTATATTTCCTCATCACATTCCAAGAATAAGGGACACTTAAGAACACTTTTCCTTATGGTCCCATTATTATTTCAACACATTCCAAGAATAAAGGGCACTTAAGAACACTTGTCCTTATGGCCCCCTTATTCTCTTAATACAATCCAAAATTATAGCCTTCTTAGGTGCACATGTTCGTTATTTCCCTCATGCTCACAACTACTTACTAAATTTAGTTAGTTCATCTTAGTCATTCGCAACCTATCAACTTCCATCTCCACCCCTTGTCCTCTCCTTAATCCTAGGGAATTCTTCTCAACCATTCTCCACTATTGATCTCATAATCAGATCTTGACCATCCATTCCCCTTCCAAAAGTCTATAAATTCAGACACTCTATCCTTCATTCCATATCAATCATCACATATGCTAGGTACATGTCAAACTGGTAATATTCAAGTAAGGAGCATCCACATATCAGTCAACAATGGAGGCTATGGTAACATTTGGATTTGGTTTTTGATGTTATTGCTTTGTTTGTACTCTCTTGTTGAGCTCTATCTAGAGGTTTATAGTGGCTTGAAAGAAGAATCCTGTGTCTTGCATTAACTTCCATTTTCATTTCAAATTATTTCTTACAATAAATTACATCTCTTGAAGAGAAGGGTGTTCTTAATATACCTAATTTACAAACTGGAAAAGAGCCTCAATATGTATTAGGTTTTGAAGATGATATATCCCAATTCAGTGTAGATGAAAGAGAAACCACACATTCAAATTGAAGAAGAGGTTCATCTAGTTATGCAATGGAAAATTCTTCCACCACACATTAGGAAGCTTGCCTTGAATGCAACTAGAAATGTTCAAAATTCCTTTTCTTCTCAAATGTCAACAAGGCTCGTAACGTTACCAATGGTTTGTTACTCTGGCTTTACATGTAGATGATGCAATTGAATTTAACAATAATTAAGAATTCTTCAAAAACATTAAATTTATGTTGTCCATTAGATCTGAAATGGTAGATTATTAAGACCCACACTATTATCTTGGCATTGCAATATCATGATAATAAAGCAAGAAGATTGCATATGCCAGAATAGATTCTTATAAGTTCTAAAATGTTTTAACATGTTAGAGTTTAGTCTAGTAGTAATCCCAATGCAAACAAATTTGAAGTAGTTAGCTAGGATGTGGACCCCAAGTTTGAATAGGGAAGGAAAGAAATGGGAAAAGGTTCCATAAGAATGCTGTAAAAAGCCTCATGCATAATATTCATCTTCTAATTGAAAATAATTATTGAATACAAGGCCTTGACACTTTAAGGGGCAAGGCTGGGATCATTTCCCTTGACGAAATCAATCCTTGACTCTCAAGCAAAGAGATTTCAACTTAAAGCTTGTATTCCTATCCAATCTTGTGAATGATATAAAATCCTCCATAAAAAAGTTTTGTCAAGATTGAGTAGAGGATCCCTATAAGTATAAGTTATGTTGGAGATTGTAAAGGGCTTTTATATTCGTTGGTTATTCAATGGCGAGTTTTGATTTCTTGTATACCTTTCAGTGTTGAATGATTGCACATAAGTGTGACACTTTCTTTGCTTTCCTACTCTATAAATATTCCAGGCTTTGTAATTATTATTTTTTGTTGTTACTCTAAAAAAGTTGATTCCCCGGTTAGTGTGAAATGGCTAAAAACCATTTCAACTAAATTTGCAAGCTAAGTGGGCTTAACCTTGGGGAAAACTCCATGGTTAAGCGCACTCGAGTTGGAGTAGTACTGGGATGAGTGACCTCTCGGAAAGGCCCAATGCTTCATCTTTGTGAGCATCACCTAGATGCAATGAGCACTAAGTGGATCATTCATTATCATGAGAGATGGGTTCTTGTGAACCACTACTCATGAAACATGGGTCAATGAGTTTGAATTGTAAAACTACATGGTTGAAGCTCGATAGAAATATCATAATTTGACACATTGTGAAAAATACTTCTTACTTATCAATTGATGAGTTAAAGGGGCTCTATAATGAATGGTTCATAAGGCCCAACACTTGTTGGAGTAGTATTGAGATGGGTGACCTCCCGAGAAGGCCCAATCCTTCACCTTTGTGAGCATCATCTAAATGCAATGAGTGCTAAGTGGACCATTCATTATCATGATAGAGAAGGGTTCTTGTGAATCACTACTCATGAAACACAAGTCAATGAGTTTGACTCGTAAAACTACACGATTGAATCCTAATAACAATATCATAATTTGATATATTTCATAGTAAATGCATATTATATGGTTGTCATTCTTGCCAACCTCTCCCTCTCTTGAAGGCTAGTGCACTCCTCAAGGGAATTGGTGTGAGTATAGTGACAATGGTTGTAGACACAATTCTCGTGGTTTCTATTGGTTTTTGCCACCTCAACCCAAAGCTTGATATCATAGTGTTCATGGTTGATGTCAACAAACTCACTTGACTTTTGTTACCTCACAATGCCATGATAAAGGCACTTTTGGTTGGAAAACAATGACAAAGTTATTTGCTTGGTCTAGGTCATTTATCCTACCAAGAATAAAACTTAACAACTAGATGGAGAGTGGGATAAGATGGAGTCATTACTAAATAATAAGACCCAATTCTTGCTAGCTAAGACCTTATGCGATATCTTATTAGGATTCCACTACATAATTTTTTGAGTCAAGTTCATTGACCCATATTTCAGGAGAGGTGGTTTGGAAGAACCCATCTCTCATAAAGACAAATAGTGTAATTAACATTCAAGCCCTTCAACAAGTGTTGTGCTTTATAAACCATTCATTATAAGGCTCATTTAACTCATTCATCTACTTAACGTTCAAGTACACTTAATGAAGAAGTTTCCCCAAATATAAAGTCCACTTAATTTGCTATCCTATTTGAAAACAATTCAACAAATATTGTGTTTTATAAACTATTCATTATAGAACTCCTTTAACTCATTTATTAAGTAATTTTTTTTTCTAATATAAAATTATATGATATTTTATTAAAATTAAAAATACTTATAATCTTAATTTAATACTTTCATTTAAACTTTTCTTTACACAAACTTTAAAGTGTAATGCCATTCCACCTATCCTTCTAATAAACACAGTTTGATTTTTTTTTATATAATACACCTTAATACGCTTTCGTAAAACTAGTTGTTTTGCTTTTTACCTTAGTCCGTTAATTAAAAATGCAATTTGTAAATTTTGACATGGTTTAGAAGTTAAACTTACAAATCGACGTATTATCAAATACCGCCGTCTGTGGGAATCGAACCCACGACCACGTGGTTAAAAGCCACGCGCTCTACCAGCTGAGCTAAGACGGCAAGCCCTTCTGACGCTGATTACATATTTATCAAAATATTTTATTTATTTGTCGATTTAAATTTTATTACATTAATCTCATAATTAATCATATGATATTTTTAAGGCATTGAAGTTAAGCCGTTTATAAATGAAAAGCAGCAGTTGGGAAAGGTCTGTGCAACAGAGAAAACTGAGAATTTTTTATAGTTTTACAATTTCCTTAACAATCATGGGGGGATGTAGCTCAGATGGTAGAGTGCTCGCTTAGCATGCGAGAGGTACGGGGATCGATACCCCGCATTTCCATTCTACGTGTTTTCTGTGAACGAAGGAGAAAACTTTATTTTAAGATCTTATTTCCTTGTCAAAAGAGAGTTTCTGAGCGAATAAATAGAATGCTGAAAACAGAAACAGGCACTGCTTCCGTACTTTCTTTTTCATCTTCAATATTCTTAGTAGGCCTAACATGCTAATCCAATTATAGAGATAAGCTAGAATCAATTTTAGATTTTGAGATCCATCCTATGATGATGATTATTATGTCTATATGTTAGCTTACATGATATTCAATTTATTTAAGTTATAAAAAGCAATTATGATATACTTTAATTAAAATTAAATTTTTATGTTATGCTTTCATAAATTTTTATATTTTTTTTGAATTTTTCATTTTGAAATAGACTTCAATCGTATTGAATGAGATATTTCACATTAAATCAAAAAAATAATCTTCATGCTCTATCAATAGAGTTTAATAGAAGAATGATATCCAATAATCTATGCATTACATAAACTTATTGTGCTTCCAAAGATTTGAGTCTTTCTTCCTTTGCTCTCCTTTTGGTGAGTTGCTTCCCCGTTTTCATTTTTTCATAGCGATCGTATGAAAATGGTGGTGAGATTTTGAGTCCATCCAAGGATTTAACACGTGAAATAGCAACAAATGTTAATCCTATTCTTTCTCTTGGTCCTATATCAATTGTTGCCTTTGAAAAAGTCAATCCTTGTGATTTGTGGATTGTTAGTGCCCAAGCTAATCGTAATGGCAATTGACGTGTGTGCCCCCTTTGTATTGGTGCAATTGGAACTATATTTGGAGATGCATCTTCAAATGGCATTCTTGAGTAATTATCAAATTGAACCATAACATATGTTGGTGGATCTGGTGGGGCACTTCCAGGTTTGTAGATGATATTTTTTGTGTATCCCAAGGCTCCATTTACAAGGCCTGCTTCTATCCATAGATTAGAGGTTAACATGACTCTTGCATCCTTCACAATTAATAATTCAACATCCAATTCATCATTTTGACCTCCTTCTGTATTATTACTACATTCTTTAGTTGCAATGCTACGGGCTATTGGTCTTCTTAATGAATGCAATTTTTTTTTCCAATTAGGGTGATATACATTATCATTTGTTGCAAATAGATGCATACTATTATCAAACTCTTCCTGAACTGTTTGAAGTAATGAAACATTTGTCCTTGTCATCAATAACTTCTAGTCATCGATTTTTGGATTTGCATCTCTTATATTTGTGAGTAGTTGTCGAAACCTTCTTTGGTCCTCACCTTCACCTTCTTGTCTGAATACCTTATCCAAAGTAACAACTATCTTAAATTCTTCCCATAGCAATTTTGCATGTACATTACTATCATAAGGAGGTTTGTCACTAACAGGAGGTAGTTGTCCCAAATCTCCTACCAAAATGATTGATCTTCCTCCAAAACTCATGTTTGATTTTTCTGGAAAAGCTTGGCGTAGTCTTCAATCAATATTTGTAAGAAATTTTTGTCCAATAAAAATCATTTCATCAATCAATATTTGTAAGAAATTTTTGTCCAATAAAACTCATTTCATCAATCAATATGTAGTTTATATGTCATAGTTCTTCTTGGAAAGTTGTGAGCCTTGTTCCTTCTAATTCAACAAAATCTTTAATTGGAATTCTTAGTGTTGAATGAATTGTCGATGTACCAATGTTAAAAGTTGCAACTCCAGTTGGTGCTATTAATAATAGGGGAGACATTTGTGGTGTTGATGCATCCTGAAGAGCTTGACGAATTGCATGAATTAGATATGATTTACCTGTTCCAGCTGTTCCTTGGATTATCATGCATAGTGGCATGCCATTTTCAGCTTGATAATAATGTGACATAATAATATCAAGTGCTTTTTTCTGCTTAGGACCTAAGTTTCCATATGAAATACTTGACATCATATCATCCGGTAACAATAATCCATTATCTTTCATGGTGTTGATAAAACTTACTGCTTTCCTTGTGTAATCTTCTCCTTGATATTCAGTACTCCATAGAGTTTGTCTATCAACATCTCTTCTACCCAACATATCTACCTTTGTTGCATCCATAATTTGTCCACAGTGTAGTCTTGCGATGATCTCCCACTCATGTTCAATTGTATTATGATCCTTAGGTCTAGCATCCTACTCTTCAGAATCATTATAATTTTCAGTATCATCACTAATATTCATTCGTTCCAAATGCCATGGATTATAATTGAGTGACTCCCAATTTGATACAATTGTAGTCTCATCAAGTCCGATATCTCTTTGTATATTACAAAATGGCTTGTACAACAATAATTCTAACCAACAAAAGTCAACCCATTTTTTGATTGATGTGTAGGTATGGTGGTAAATCTTGGAAACACTCTCACAATAGCTGCGATAGTCCTTGCTTTCCATTTGTTATCTCTTCTCTGCTTGGGATTATAAGTCCAAGATCTAGCTGCATCTATAAGTGTAACACTTTTCATTGCATATGGTCTTTCCAAATATCCTTCAATGAAATGTTTTAGGTGAATTTCATCATCATCTTCGCCATTTTTTGTCACTGGCTTGAACACTTCTCTTGAAACATTTAATGTGACAAATACTCTACTACATTCTACCAATGGCAATTCCAACAACATATGGCATGTTTCTTGTGCTCCAATGTCTCTTTCAATGAGGGTTTCTGTTAGAAGTCTTCTATATGCTCTTGATGCTGCTTCATTCGGGTTTTCAATATTTGCAAGTCACATTAACATTTGATGATATGTTTCTAAACTCTTTTCAGCTTTTGCTGCATACTTTGCAATATAATTGATTACAACATGTCTTGAAAGAACCGGTTGCCAATCTACATTTTCTCTCCATAATTGAAGAATGATACGATTATGTGTATTCACTCGATCATCATTTCTTGTAGGTTCATATGTTTTATCTCCTATGGTTGGGTCTTCAAATAATTTTGATCCATCTAGATGCAATGGCCATGGTGCATTGTACCTAAAAAGAGAAGGTCATTTGTTAGTTTATATAAATTTTTTGATTATTACTTGATACAAAATATTTGAATATATGAACAACTCACCTACAAACCATCCTTCCTCTTTTTTTACGAAGGCAAGCACCTTCTTTACATATTGTATGGCGTTCAACACAATTGAGTAATTCTTCATAGTCACGTTCCAAGTCTATTTGGCTCAATTGTTGTGTATTTCAAAGGCATGGATGTTGTGCAAAGTTTTTTAGGACCTATCATTGATGATAAAACATATTATATTAGTTAGCATACAATACTTTTAAGTATAGTATATTTAAAAAAATATATAATTGAGAATTAAAATCATACCTGTATTTTTCATTGATGTGGATCTCCTCGTGGATTGCATGAATGAATAAGAGAATCAAAATATTTTTGTGCATTTTTTAATTTCATGATCATTTCCCCAATTTAGGTTGTCGATATTTATTAATAAATCTTATTTATTTATAATTAATAATTTAATTTTATTAATAAATCTTATTTATTTATAATTAATAATTTAATTTTATTAATAAAAAAATGTCTTTAAAAAATAATTGAAAAATAAAATATATGCAAACTCTATTGTAACAAATAATAATTTTTGATGATAAAATAGAAGTAAAATTTTATTTATAGCTTACATATTAGAATTTACTTTTTTACAAATCATAGAACAAATAATGATAGAAAGTAAAATATGTATTTCAGATGAGAAATATTACTTACTTGTAATTCGTAAAATATTTTTCTCAAATAGTTACTCCACCTTCTACAATTCCTAAAATGTTAGCCACTCAGCGTAATTAGTAAATTGTGACAATGTGTTAAATAGTGAAATAATGAAATATGCATCAAATATATATATATATATATATATATATACGTGTACATGTCAAATTTGTAGATTAATTACTATGTCTTGGTATTAAAAGACACTCAATGTGTATTTTATTGATTGAAAATTTAATGCATTATAAGGAGCATCATTTTAGGAAGATGATTTTTACCTACAAAAGTGACCCAAAACTACATGTAATTTGTCTAGTATATAATGGTTATAGAGTGCGAGTCACTATATCAATTTTTAAACAAATAAAGTAATTTAAGTTGAACACAACAAGCTCTCAATTGTGAAAATATTATTATAGAAGTTCTATTCAATTAGTCTGTGGGACTCAAGGACATATTTATTTGGAAAAATAAATCATTTAAAAAAAAATGTGATAGAAGACAAATTGTATCACAACACTTCAACCCCTTGTGAAGGAGTTAAGTTATCTCTATCCCTATAGTTTTCAATTATATATTTGCTTATATCATACTTTACTCGACTCATTTATGTTAAGCTAAGTTTATTTAGTTGATTAATTAATTATTTAGATTATCATAAGGATAGAAGATGTGTTTTAACTTCTAGAGTTATAATTTCTTCCTCTTTTCATCTATAATCTACTCAAAAATAGAAAATTTGGAGATTAGAATTCATTCTATCCAAAATAAACTAGAAATTGAAATTATTCTACCAATTAAAAATAGTAAAAATAATTATTAATAACAAATAAATAACTTGAAAACATGTTCTTTAAAAATTTGGGTACTATTATTGATTATTTTTTATTTTACATTGTAATAATATAATGTGATTAAATTAGGTTGTATTACATTTTGTTAGATCTATTCCTTAGAACTTGAGACCTATGAATATTTATTTTTAGATACTCTTATTATAAAATGAGATGATAGTTCTTTTGTCTTTTCAAGATTCACTTGTTTGAAATTTGTATTTAAGAGACTTTCGTTTAAATCTTCTCTTTTTATCGACATCTAGATTGAGACAAGAAAAATATTCGATTTCTTTAGAAACATGCTATCCAATCAATGACAGTCCCTCACATTATTACTAAAATAAATTATTGTTTCCTTAATAGTATGATAATTAAAAAATTCTGTACAAACCTCCTATATCCTCTATAAAGTTGCCTCAAATCCCATAAAATTTGGTCTATTTTTTGTTATGTAATGCATGAGGTCAATTGGTAGGTCATTTAGAAATTGATATTATTTGTGCAACAAAGGTCTCAATGGAGAAGTGATATATTCAAACCAATAGGGATCCAAAGACGATTGAAACAAAGCCTTTGAATTAGGAAGATAATCAGGCTTCATTACCAATAGGCTCATGTTACGTTTGCAATACGAAGAGAGAGATGAGAGAGAGGGAGAGATAGGGATAGAAAGAGGGAGAGCTAGAGGGGATATGACCAAGAAAGAGAGGAAGATAGAGATAAAGGTGGAGACAAAGAAGTAGAGGGATATGGAGAGTAGAGTGAGAGATAGAGATAGAGAGAGAGGAGAAAGGGATAGATAGTGATGGAAGGAATAAATATATAAAGAGGGAAAGTGAGGGAGAAAATGAGAGAAGGGGATATATAAAGATAAAGATAGAAATATGAAGTGATATATAGAGAATGAGAGAGGGAGAGATCAAGGTGTAGAGAGATGGTGAGATAACAAAATAGAGATAGGGGAGAGATGGAAAGGCCCTCTCCCCTTCAAATATGAAATTATATGGTCATCTCATCTGAAATTTCAATGTATAATTTCTAACTATTAGAATACCCCTATACAAGGCTCTTTGATGTATTGCTTAGCCCAAAAACTTAAATTAATAAAAAATAAGGTGAAAGGCTTGAAAAAATATGCTTTTGGTAATATTTTCCTTAAGCTAGCTCAAATCTATAAGGATTTGAAGGAGATTCAATATTATATGGCTATTGGAACTAATGATATGGGAACTTGCTTAAAGGAAAATCACTTATGGGAAGAATGACATAAACTAATGAAAATGGAGGAAATTTTTTGGGAGCAAAAATTCAGAGGGCAATGG
Source organism: Sequoiadendron giganteum (assembly GCA_007115665.2). Lineage (NCBI taxonomy): Eukaryota > Viridiplantae > Streptophyta > Pinopsida > Cupressales > Cupressaceae > Sequoiadendron > Sequoiadendron giganteum. Next base: position 619,275,464 of record CM021105.1, on the reverse strand, counting down.
CTCACAAAAGGTGACAAGAGTACATAATTTTTTCATTTATCTACTTTGAAGCATAGAAAGAGAAATATGATAAAGAGTCTCATTGATGATGCAATTTTTTTTATTGATAATGGTGAGCTTATTTAGTAGGTATTGCAAAGACGGTTGTCGTTGCACCAAAAGATCGACCTATTAATGCTTGATACAATTGTCAAAGTTAATGAATCCATTGGAGGTGGTTAAGCCATGTCACAAGCTTGAGCGTTGCTTTGCACAACACAAGGAGACCAAGGGCGCACACCTTGCAACAATCCCCCCCAATGCAAGCGAGGGGTTAAAACCCATGACCCATGCTCTGATACCAATTGTTGTAAAGAAAATTGCTGTTGCACCAAAAGATTGACCTGTTAATGGCTGATACAACCGCCAGAGTTAATGAATCCACGAGAGGCAGTTAAGCCATATCATGAACTCGAGTGCTGCACTACAGATCACAAGGAGACCAAGGGCACACACCTTGCAATAGTAGGTTGTTGTCTCCTTTCAAGATTCTTAGGACAATATTTGAGAAGTTAATACTCGAGATCAACTCTTTGATGCTATTCTAAAGGTCCTAACTGATAAGGAAAATAAGGAAATTTCAACTATTAAAAAAAGTAATTTCATTTAAAAATAGAATTGAAGTTTTATTGATATAGGTCATCCTCCAATAAAAGCGTGGGTTAATGGAAGATATTCCATAATTAATAAATTTCTTAGAATAAATAAATGATAGAAATTCCTATTGAGAATCCTTCAAACACAAAAAAAATCACATCAAGGTTGAGTAGATCGAATTATCAAGAAGGATTAAATAATTAGCAACAAAAATACAATTTCCATGATAAGGAAGAAGAGATAAATTTTGTGTATTTCCCCATCATCATGACCTCACTCTCCTATAATGATTATTTCCCCTACTTTCAAAGGTCTGTTTCCTCTCCATTGTCCTAATAAACACAACTAGTTTTGTTGGCATGTAAGTTCTGAATTTTCTCTAAAGTTCTAGTTGGGACTCATGTCTACTACTCTTATTAGACACCCTCAAATGCATCATATTACAAGCTATATTATCTCATGTGGGATTTTCACTTGGCTAATTTAGACTATAAAAAATTTCACTCTAAATTGTAGGTGATCTCTAATGTGCTCATGCAAATCCAAGTTCAAGCTAGCAGTTGTGCTAAAGCTTCAACATATCCAAAATTTTCTCAACCACTAGGGGAATGCTACATATAGGAGAGTCTCACAAAAATGAATAATTAGGAATTCCCTATGCAACATCCACCCTAATACTAGTACAATTCAATTGTACTTAACTTTGGAGTTTCCTTTACAATCAAATCCACTTAAGCTTGATACATGATTTATAAAACTTTTAGGAAATATTATATTCTTATGAACCATTTATTTGAAAGCTCCCCAACTCTTCAATCTTCACACATATTTCTATGGTTCATAAAATTATGTAAGGCCCATGCGTATATGCCTTATTATGTTGCTCACTTTTGAGCTTTGATATTGATACCACGCTTATCAATGTGTATCAATTATGTACTTTTTACTCTTGTGTGGATTTTTTATGCTTGAGTTCTCCAATGTTCAACTTCATTATTTTCACTATTATATTGATTATGCTTATTTTATTGAATTCAATGTTGTGATTTTGATAATGCATATTTATGTCTAAATCATGCCAATATTAGATGATTTTAAAACATATATAGATATTGATATCATCTTATAGATATTATCTTATTGGATGCTATATTTTCATTTTAGCTATCTTGTATTGGTAAGTAGTCACAACCTTAATAATTATTACACCCCTTCAAGGGATGCACCCCTCCATAACCAATCATTGTTTATTGCAAATTACATGGCATTAGTTATTTAGGAATCACTGCACATTGAGTATCGGTTGTCTTATTCAATTAATATGAATCGAAACCCTTATTCCTTTGCATAGGTGTAATTTAAAGTGTTGTGAGATATTGCTTCTTAATATATTGCTTTTCCTCAAGCAATAGGAATTAAAAACTCTTAGCTAGTGATGATTTTATTGGTTATGTCCGAATCTACACTACAACAATGTAGCATGTTGTTCTAATTAAGTGTGTAGATAAAGGTTTCCCTAATAAGATTTTAATTGGAGACAATCAACTTGAGTAATTTTTTTGTGTATTATCTTGTCTCACTCAACCCTGAGTTATGAGAAAGTGATCTTGTGTGGTCTAGCAGGCCTAGATCTAAATTGATTGATTATAATATTCCGAGTCATGTAACAACCCATGAAATGCGGTTTTGTGTTTTACATAGGTTGTTTGAATCTTACAATTAATTTCATTTAATCATTTTCCATAATTCTCATGAGTTCTTGTGAAATAATTTATGATAGTTTTGGATTAAGTTTATGTTTTTTATGATGCTTCACAATGTATTGAGAATTAATTTAGTGAAATATAATATGTCTAATAAAAGGTATATATTTATATGTATGTATATGTACATATACACAATTGTATATGTAATCCCTAAATACTTAAGATGCATTAGATCTTATTTAAGTTACTAAATCCATATTGGTGACTTAGGTTTAATCTGCAAAAGTTAGATTCCCAAGTCCTTTTGTTCAAAGTTCAAACTATCGATGATTTCCAAATTTCTTTTGCAAATCCATTTTTCATTTTTTTCACACATTGAGTGAAAACATTGTATAAGTTATTGGGTTAAGGAAAAATTCAAGTCATTTAGTTCTCTTAAATAACTAGGTATTTTGATTTTGATTTGCTTTTGCAAATGGATGATTTTCATTTGTTTCACACACAAGCTGGAAACATTGTATAAGTTATTGGGTTGAGGCAAATTTCAAGCCATTTAGTTCTCTAAAATAACTAGTTTGACAATTGCTATTAGACTATTGATAAATTTGTTATCACTAATTGCTATTAGAGTTGGAGATAAAAAACCCTATTGCCATTGCATTCAAGAGTCTACATTATCTCTATGAGTAATGTTTGGGGTGAAATTTTGAATAAACATGTCATTTTGTGTTTTATCCAAACTTGTCGCACATTAGACCATTACACTCACAAATAGTTAACATTTACCTTGTTGTAAGGGATGCATGATTATTGACTACAAGTGTTGTTGGTTGTACCAATGTAACTTGAACAATCACACATGGTTAAACTTAAAAGGCCTAGTGCAACCTATGTGTAGGATTGGTTTGATCACTAAGGCATCATTGGACATTTACCATCAACCTCTAATACTTTCTATGAACATTATGATATTTTATTTTTATATGTTGTGCATGCATCACCCCTTAAATTGCTAAATTTCATTAGGTCCTTTTGTTATTTAGTCATTTAAATATACACTATGTCAATCTTAAATTTGAGCTTTATCTAAAAAACCCATCACTTAACTTTCCCCTTCTACCTTTTTTTTCATTAAATCCTTCTTGTTAATAGATATACTTCTTATTTTATTTCTTCATTCCATCTTTCATATGAATTATTTTTCTTATGTAGTTGTAGCATCATAAATTATCAACCCTAACAATTTCACACTATGTTAGACTTCCCCTTACGTCCTTGGACCTAATTATGCTTATTATTTGCCCATTTTATTATCATTTTTAGAAAATCAAGAAAAAATGGGGAATTAAAATTATTAGTTATTTAACGATAATTTAAAATTCAAAATAACACCCTCACCCTTGACCACACTATTTTGGACCAAATTTTAATATTTTATTATTAGCATTAATATGTTTGCAAAATTAAATTCAATTATCGACCTTTCAAAATAATTATTGTGGGAAATGAAGAAATGCATATAAATATGAGTCTTTTTCACCATTTGAACACCTAATAAAATTTTGAGCAATTGAACATTCTAAAAAGTAGTCAAGGCAATTCAAGAGTAAAATAAGCAATGTTTTACAATATTTTCACCAGTCAAGATTCATGTTAGAAATGCATCATCAAGGTTATGTCATATCACACATAAGATCATTTTATGTTTTATATTCACTCTCTTTTGAGTACCAGCACTTGCAAGATCTTCTATCAACAATAAAATTCTCCTTGTATTAGATGTGCATCATGACTCTAGTACATCAAGGAAAGAAAACATGAATGGTAAGTTACAGTGCTTGTGATTTATCAATTATTTTTATCCATTTTCCTTTGATCAACCTAGGGTAAGCACTCTTTATCCACATTCATCATAGTCGTTGTGGAGGTGGGAACACCAAAATATGGTTTGACTTAGGAAAGTCCCTATATGACACAACCTTTTCTCTCATCCCTTTCTTGCAGGTGGAAGATTTGAAGTGGATTTGGAGAAGTTTAAAGACCTAATATCAAGATCAAGCATTCAAGTACATTTATTCATGAAATTAGGGCAAGATCAATTATTCATTGACAAATAAAGTTCAAAAGCTAAGTCCAACAAGAAAGCATGTATAAATTGTAACCCACCTATACATGTTTTGAGATTCCCAAAACCCTAATTCTCAGTCTAGGGTACCCATGCCCCTAACCAATCAATTTGATCTTAGATTTGAATGCTAAGTTCCTCTATCTCTTTCCTTTGCTTTTTTGTCTTCAGTTTCTATCAAACAATTATATGTTATTATGAATTTGTATCAATTTGTTATAGTTGCATAGTTAACCTAGTTTACATTTATAAAATCATACACATCACATCAGTTCAACTCTTAATCAACTCCAAAGGGGACCAAAACCTTGATCATCCATTCTGACTCTTCCTTAAGGATATTAACCAAGTGGTATTATATGATTTTTTTGTGTCCCCCTAATGCTAAAGGTTGAAAATGGTGATTTAGACCCCAAATCCCTTTTTGGTACACCACAGTAGTTAAATCACCTTACACATCAAAGATAACCCTTATCCTTCTTATATCTTAGAAATACATTCCTTACATAATCCTATCTTAGTTGTGTCAACTCTAAAATAATGTATAATTTGTTTCCCACTCTTATAACCCACTATTATGTAAACCATGCTTATGATTCCTTTACCTAAAATACTTTTCATCATTGTAAAAAATTGAAAATAGCTAAAATGAATACTAATTTCAAATGTTATTGTGAACTATTCTAATTGATCACAAATGTAACTTGTTTCTTTCTATATTAATTACTACTTGTATGGGTCTAAGATAATCCCATTAAAGTTTGGAACCAATTTTTTTTCTTAAGAATTAAATTTTGCATGAGAGTCTTGATGTTTTTAGTTGTTTCTCTATTCTACTATGTTCTAGTTTATGTAAATGGGTTTAAGGCCATTCCCTTATAATATCAAAAACTATTTTATTTATTGATTACATGGAGACAAATTTTGTGTGTCATTTATTTTGGAAATATTATGTTTATTATTAAACTTAATATTTTACGTGTAAATGATAATTACACTCCACCCTTTGCTATCATTATTGAATGCCTCTTGACATTAAATAGATAATTAAATAGGTGAAAGAAGACACAAACCTATTTTATTTTATTTTATAATTAATTTATTTCATTTTTTGTACCCTTGTAAATTTATTATAAAAAAGTAGAACATTTTAATTTAAAACTTAATTTAACTATAATACACGATAAACCTAAATATTTTTCCTACTTTTTTCATTTTCACCTCATTTTGTATCCTTCTTATTGGTTTTTATCTTTCTACCCATATAGGTCAAACTAGAATAAATAATGACAAATTTTATTTATTTATCTTCTTCTTTTACTCTTTACTATATGATTCAAATCTGTTACAAAATTTTATTTTAAAATTTGTGTTTATAAGAAAAAGACAATTTTTTATTTTATTTCATTTGTATATTTATAATTAAATATAGTATTTATTATTAAATATTAATAATTTGATATATAAATGACTATCAAATTTAAAGTAAAAGATAAGAGTTTTTTATTAATAGACTCACACCATTACACCCCTCCTTCACCCCTTGTTGCCACTATATAATGTTTCTTGATGTTATTATATTATAGAGTTGAGAGAATATGTTAATAAAATAAGTGTTCAAAATAAAATAAAAAAAATAAAAAAAATAATAACACTTAACTTTAAGTTAGATAAACGTTGGATCATGATAGATGTTAATTAATTTATCAATGTATTGGGTGCAAGAGTTGTTGATCAACCCCACATGAGTCAAGGATCTCCTACAACCAAAACTTTCCACACACGAGAGAAGCAAGGAAAATGGTATGAAGCTAGTTAGGTGATATACCATGTTCACACTAATACCCCACTTAAGTGTAACTTAGGAATAATATATAATAAAACACACAAAGATGTATTAAATTTACACTTTTAAATTATACAAAGCATCATGCGTAACTGGTTTTCCTGAGTGGTTAAGGGGGAATACTTAAGATATTTTGTACATAAGTGCGTGTGAGTTCAAACCCTACATCCAACATCCACCAAATATTTTCCTAAAACATCAATTGAATAAATTTATCAGTGAATTTTGAGAACCAATTCAACTAGCCCTAGTCTTTTCTAATTCACATTAGGGTTGAGTGGTAGCCTCGACTCACGATGACATGCGATGTGTCCAAAAACTGAAGATCATAAATGGATTTGGATATCGCTCTTGGGTGATCCCACAATACTAGTTTACAAATTTTGGGCAAACTAGACATTTAATTGATTTTTTTAACTAAATCTTCACTTTCGGGCTCCTATAGCGGCTAAACCATGAGGAATTTGAAGATGATGCAAACTAGTGATTTGTGACGTTTTGTCTATAGATTCTAAATATATTTTTTTCATTTTTTTTGGAATGAGATTGCACTTCTTTTTCCATCTCCTTCAAAAACTAGCTTTTTAAAAAAAATAGCATTATTAAGGAGTGACGCTCACCGTATACAACATAACTTTTTTTAGTATGAAGGATCGAATTCTATTTTTTTTCGAATTTAGCTTTGTAACTATGATATCTAGCACTTTCATTTGGTTTCATAGTGTTTTATTAAATTATTTTTCCTTAATCAAGTTTCAAAGTCAAACTAATTACAATTCAAACATAGGCGGATTGTATACAACATAACTTTTTCTGTATGTATCGAAATTCAATTTTTTTTAATGGATCAAGGACATCAATACCCAGCCTAAACATATTTTTCAAAATTTTCTTTTGATAATATTCTTATTTTCCACATGTGCAGAACAAAGAGCTTGATTTTCGGTGAAAAACCTATGTTTAATAAAACTAAAAAAACAAATACATAATAAAACCAAAACATATTAAAATTATATTCCTTTGATAGCTCGATTTGAGGAATACCATCATCCAGTTGGGTTTGTGAATTCTCCTCCATTTTCATCCTCAACCCGAGTTTCGAAGCACAAAATTCTAGAATTTTTTACCACCTAAAGGGGAGGAGGGAAATGGGGGGTTCGCTCGAACCCCCTTTCAAAAAGGGTTTCCTTTGGGTTTTTTTTGTGGGAATGGTGGGAATTTAATTAAATGGGTTCGCTCGAACCCATGTTCATTCGAACCCTCTTTAGGTTTGTTCGAACCCCAAAAATGGATTTTTTTGGTATGGGGTCAATTTTTTCAACTTTTCCTTCCTCATTCCAATTGTAAACCACTTTTGTGGGTTCACCCTCTTATCACCCTTTTCAATATCTTATCTATCAGTACTACTACTGCAACATTTTTGTGGAATGGACTGCTCTTTTATTAGACACTATTGAAATTAAAGACATTTTTTAATTGTACATTTAAATTCTATAATAAGAGTTTTTTCAATTATTAATTTATTGTAATTTAAAATTCAATAATACTTTTAAGAGAAAACTAAAATATAACATAATTAAATATTTGTGAAAACTGATTCTATTGAATAGGTTACTTTATTATATTTAAGAATAATTGAATGTTTAGAAGTATCTTCTATACACAACTTTCACTAATAAAGAATAATTCTTAAGGATTTACTCTAATTGATTGTTCCTAATTATTTCCAAGAACCAATTTGAATAGCCCCACTCATTTCTAATTTGTATTAGGGTTGGGTGAAGCCTCGACCTAGGCAACAATGTGCTGTGTCCAAAACCTTAGGATAGTAAACGAATTCAGGTACCGGTCTCATCACCCTTTTCATTATCTTTTTTATTGATACTACTATTGTAACATTTTTTTGTGAAGTTGAATACTCTTTTATTATACACTTTATTAAAATTAAATACATTTTTTAATTGTGCATTGAAAGTTTCTATAATAATATTTTTAAGAGAAAAATATAATATAATATAATAAAATATTTATGATAGTTGATTCTATTAGATAGGTCATTTTATTTTATTTAAGAACAATTAAATATTTAGAAGTATTTTCTAGGCATAACTTTCACTAAGAAATAACAATTCTTAATGATTTACTCCAATCACTTGTTCCTAATTATTTCTTTATTTTTGCAACTTCAGGGTTTATTGAATAAGAATGTGAAGGTCGATTAGTAGGTCTTATGAAAGTGAAAATATCATAGCTTAAAAGTAGGAATATATTGTGCCTAGATCAAACACAAAGACTACTCAGACATACGGGATGGATTCTATTCTTCCATTCATATTATTTCCTTCAATTTTTTATGTTATGGTGTTGGTTTTGTGGGGGTCAACTTTGCAGGTTACTCCTTTGGTCGTTATTCTCCTAAGCTTGTGTGGTACTTATGTTTTATGGTTGAAGGGTCATGTTTGAATAATATTATTATATTTATTACTAGTATTATTGATATTTTCTATTTAGCAACATGTTGGAAATAACACGATGGATCATGATGAAATAACACACATGATTTGTAACATTTGGTTATTGTAACCATTTATATGGCTACTTGGTTCTAACAATTCATTCGTGTTGCATAGGTTTTTTTAACACATGCATTCTAGTACTAACATTGGTTGAAGGCCTCAAAGTTCCTATGTTGTACTTATGATGTTTCATATCAATATAATAACTCTATGGTTGATAAGTAGGAGGTACTTTCCACAGTGACCTCTCGAGAAGGCCCAATGCTTCACCTCTGTGAGCATCACCTAGATGTAATGAGTGCTAAGTGGACAATTCAATATCATGAGAGATGGGTTCTTGTGAACCACTACTCATGAAACATGGGTCAATGAGTTTGACTCATAAAAATACACGGTTGAATCTTGATAGCAATATCACAATTTGACACGCTGTGTAAAGTACCCCCTACTTATCAATTGATGAGCTAAAGGGGCTCTATAATGAATGGTTCATAAGGCGCAACACTTCATGAAGGTTTTGCAAATGGGGTTGCAAGCTAAGTGGATTTAACCTTGGGGGAAACTTCGTAGTTAAGCACGCTTGAGTTGGAGTAGTCCTGGGATGGGTGACCTCCCGAGAAGGCCAAGTGCTTCACCTCCGTGAGCATCACCTAGATGCAATGAGTGCTAAGTGGACCATTCAATATCATGAGAGATGGGTTCTTGTGAAACAATACTCATGAAACATGGGTCAATGAGTTTGACTTGTAAAACTACACGGTTGAATCCTGATAGCATTATCACAACTCTATGGTTGTTGCTTATCTTGATAAATATTATTTCTTTTTTTGCTATGCATGTATGGGGATGTAGCTCAAATGGTAGAGTGATCACTTTTCATGTGAGAGGCATGGGGTTCAGTACTGCACATCACCATTTTCATTTCTTTTTTTGTTTACAATGGTAGTATCTATCATTTGTTATATCCATTTCATGAAATTATTTAGATGTGCACAATCCATCTCATTCAAATGGCTTCAAATCTGCACCAATGGTCTAGTGGTATAATAGTACCATACCATGGTACAAACTGGGTTGCATCTTGCTCTATCCTCATCTGGTCCCACTCAATTCACATTTTTTCTTGCTCTCACATCACTAGATCAAGCCATACCTAAATGTCCCCCTCATTATTGGGATAGTCCTCTCCGCCAATATCCACATCCTCCCCCTCCATTGCAATCTCCTTCTCAATAATGACATACTCTTCTCTCCATCTCTCTAGGATCCATCTATTCCATACCCACCACCTACCACCATCTCCTCCATCATTTTCATCCTTGTCATCTTCTACTACCATATGATCTTGTAGCATTGCAAGATATAATGAAACAAGCCACCATGTGGTCCCTACATCTATGTTTGCATGCTGAGGATACCAGGGTACTATCAATGTGTCTATCCAACCTTTTCTAGCTATATAAGGCTCTATATAGCCTCACCAAATCCCTCTCTCTCATACCACCTGTGTAAATATTGCCTCTTGTCTTGGTATTATCTATTGTAAACCAAATTACTACATAACCCTAATAGAAAAGTATCACTCAATAATTGCAAGAGTATAGCCTATGAGGTAGTGTGTTTTTTAAACATATGGTAAGTGTTGATCATCATCATCCCAATCCTCACACTCACAATATGGGCACAACATAAAGTGTTCCTATCATCGATCACCCGCCACCAATAAGGAAAATCACCTAGTTGTCGATGATGTAAGAATACAAACAGATATGGCATCCTCTTTCCTTGACCTCTATCAACCACTAGACACAACACTACCATATGATTATACGCCTAGATGTGTAAAAATGTCACACCACATCCCAAGGTCCATCTATCATGATACACTAGACTAGTTGCATATCTCTATTAAACTCTGCAGGCACATAGGAACCCCATGCAAAGACATTGCTATATGATAAAATTTGATCTAATACCCCCACCCAACCATTGGAAAATCCATAGGATCTCTGATCTGGTACTAGAACACATGAAATCAAGGTTTTTTTATATAATGATAGTTGTGGAAGGATACCATCCTAGAATCCAAATCTATTTCAATACCTCTCACTAGTAGACCATCTATCTTTAACACCCACTATAGTGTTGTGTCTACATACATCATAGAAAATTATTTTAGTAAATGTACATGAATTGTATTATAACAAATCTAAATCACAATCTGTAATAATTCAATCATAGAAAACATAATATTCTAACATATTTTTAGTTTTGAGTAAATTGTTGAAGGTACTAGAAAGAAATGCTCACATGTTTGTTATTCGTAAAAAATGTTTAGTATAAGAACTATTGTACCTTTCAACTTCTTTTTTTATACAAAGTTATCTGTAGCATTGACTTATTCAATTACATTTTCCTAGCTTATTAGAAAAGCCATTTTCATTTCAAGATCTTGCAATATGTATATGATTGTGGACTTGTCTTCTATGTGTTTTTCACATTGTACTTATGCTCTTATAGGGAAGATATTGTCTAATTATGGTGTTTTATCAAGATTCAATTATGTAGTTTGAGTCAAAATCATTGGCTCATATTTCAAGTGAAGTGACTCCCACAAACTTATCTCTCATGAGTATGAATGGTACACTTAGAACTTATTGCATTTAGGCGATTCTCACAAGAGTGAATCAATAAGACTTCCCAAGAGGTCACCCATTCTAAGACTACAGTTAACTCCTATGTGCTTAAGCACGGAGTTTCTTTCAAATCCCACTCCCCACTTCATACTACATCAAGCATCCTTGAGGTTAAATTATTACTTCCTCATTGTATTTCCATCCATCCCTCCTAGGCCCATGAACCTTTGCTTCCCCTTCAATCTTAGTATCCTTGTATCCCATTTCTCAAACCTAGACATCAAGACTTAAAAAATTGTAATACTAGCATACCAAGATAAATATCTTCTTATGGCTTTCAAACTCTTGATTCCCTAGTCCCTCTCCCTATTGCATCATGCAAGCATGAAAATCCCTAAATCCCCACTATATTGCATCCTCAAAATGTAAATTCTTGAACTCTTAATTTTGAATTTGGGAGTATTTTTTTCTAATCCCAAAGGCACACATTTCCATGAACCCCCATCATTAGGAAGGCATTTTAATGGACCTAAATTATTCAAACAAAGAGCTTCACCTACCATGTCACACAATTATGGAAACCATTAAATGGCCTCATTTGAATGTAATAATTCAAACGAAAACTTTCAAAATTCTACTAGCACACATGGGCCCCACACTAAACATCCAACCCCTATTTAAGGATATTTCATTGTTTTACATATTTTTTCTATTTCAAACAAACCCTAATTACAAAGTTGGGAAATATTATTCATCTGTTAGATTTCAAGATGCAAATAGTTGGGTTATAGAGATCAATAGATGAAACTCCATTCATTTCCTAGATATTGGAGGATGAAAAACCTCTAGTTGCTCAAGGCCAACTTTATACAAAGGTTGCATCTACACGTCAATTTTAGAGGATTTCAATATTATTGGTAACTCAATATTTTGTGTATTTTTAGAGAATATTTGTAATCATCACAATATTTGTTATGAGAAGCATTCAAATACATTTATGAAAATTTAGAGTGTATTTAGGAAAAGTTTTCAAGTTTGTTGCAAGTAACAATAAACTAAATCCCCAATCAACGATAGAGAACAATGAAAGCAAGAGCATAAAAATACTAAAACAATGTCACCTTGTCTTCAAGCCTCCATTGATTGACCTCTATTTCCCTTCTCCACCTTGCTGGAAATTGTATGACTGCCCTCATATTTAAGTGCAATTATAACCTATGACTAAGATCAACAAAATATTGAAGTATTATGAGTGCTCAAGTATTCAAGTTCTCAAGCATGCTGAAAATAACTCTGTATGTATTGCTGGAAATAAGTCTGTGTGTCAAATGGCTTGAGAGAGAGCCATTTTAAAGAATGCCAAGCTGAGAATGGATGGACAGGATTAAAAATTTACAAAAACCTAAGATCAATGGCTAGGATTCAATGTGATGAGGAGCATTAGGGTTAGGGCAGCATTAGGTCAAAGTTAGGGCAAGCTTTGAAATGAAGGGTTGAGATTTAATTGAAAGAAATTAAATCAATGGTGGAGAAAAAGAGGTAGTTGGAATAATATAAATTATTTAATTTGTGGAGGAAAGTTGAATTTTGGGAGATAATGGTTTAATTCATAAATGGGAATAAGGTATAAGGCAATAAATAATTATTTTAATTATTTATTTGGTGGAATGGAAAGTGGGTTAGATAAATAAATTTATTCAATTGAAGGATAAATGGTGATGTTATTAAATAATTAATGGTAATTATTTAATTGTAGGCGAGGGAGAAGCATGATTGTCATAGAAAAATATGATTTGCGGGTCTAGGTCATTTTTATGTGTCTACATAGAGTAGCAATATATTTGAATGAAATATTTATTTTTATCATGTGTTTCTCTTTTGTTAATGCAATCATATTTCTTAATAAATAGTTTTGTTATTACATCAAGAAAATCAAGTCACTTGTAGCTCAATGGATAAAGTGTTTGTTTCCTAAGTAGAAGTACATAGGTTTGATCCCTTCTTGGTGCAAATTTATTATTCTCATCAATTTTAAATGTATGGTTTAGATTTTAAACAAATTACATACATACTAATTAAGGCTTTCAACAATTTATTGACCAATCTACTATGTTTGTATTCCAATGCCCCCTTTTTTGTATTTTATGAGTTGGGAGAGAAAATAATGAAGTATTTAATCATGTGTATTAATCTATAATTTTTTAGTTTCAATTAATTAATAAATACGATCAAATGTGTATTTTGGGGACTTGATAGTTCAAGTTTCTGGGAGGCTGAATCTCATCCATCCCCAAAGGAGTGTCCTCTCACTAGGCCTATTAGATGCATAGATAAAGAAAAACCCTACTAAGTGACCTTGGATGAGTGAAGTCCAATCATAACTCTTTGAGGGGCTAGTCCCAATGAAGAAAATGAATTTGGTTAACTAAGGGGCTAACTTAAGAACATCACCTCCACTTCCATCCAAGAAATTAGAGTGGATGAATTAGGTCTTTTTTCTAAATAGCTTGTAAAGCCATATCAAGTATAGTGTCACTAATTTTCACCTTTGAAAGGAAGAGAACACCAATATTTCAAGAGATCACTATTGTCTTAGAATTTTCATGTAGGGATGGGCATGCCCCCAACATTCCAAGAGACAATGTCGCACCTTATTAGGATAAAGGAATGATCACATCCTCTTCAAAGTGGGGAGAAAGATATCCATGCTCTAAAGCAAGGAGTTGGGTAGTCATCATGGAGGTTAGAAACAAGGTGATCATCAAGAGGGAACTAGAACCTACTTTAGACTTGGTTGTTTGGATAACACTTGTGGTTGAAAGGAGAGGTTAAAAGCTAGTTGTACTAGGATCTTGTGGGTTGGATAACTCTTTCTAGCACTTGATTGTCTACCATCTATCATCTAGGATGACATGCAAAATGAGAGATGGGCAGGGAGTGGCCAAAGGGGAAGATAAGAGAGTTGGAGGGGGTGGATTGGACGATTTACATAGGAATATGGGTTGGGTAATATGGGTTTCTTGGAGTGGGAGAGATGGGTTTGGGGTTATAAATAAGGGATTTGGAGAGAGGGGGGGGGAGAGGGGTAGTGATATATGGGGGAGGGAGTGAAATGTAACCTCTACCCAAATCACATATGATCTTAAGTCTCAAGCTTGCAAATAGTTTATTTCTAGTCACATATTTTCAAGTACCATATTGGTGTGCAACTGAGACATATTCATGAGATAAAATGAACCAAATGACCTCAACCATTCATCCTTTGCTTTATAAATTTACTTTAACCCATTTATAAAATTCAATAACTTTAATTCATATATTACCTCCAAACTTATACATAGGTAAACCCATAATAGTGGTGAACAATTTCTATGAGGAAGGAAATTTGAGAAAATTCACATGCATACAAAATTTCATGTTTTAAAGGGTTCGTTTGAACTAGGGGGTTCGCACGAACCCAAAAGAGGGGTTCGGTCGAACCCCTAGTTCGAGCGAACCCCCTTTTGCATGGTGGGTTCACTCGAACCCCATGAAGCCATGTTCCCTTATGGGGAATTCAAAAAAAAGGGGGGTTCGCCTTTTTTGCCCTTCTCCCCCTCTTCCACCAAATTTTACCAGATTTCTGCCCTTCGAAGCTCGAGTTGAGGATGAAAATGGAGGAGACCTCACAAACCCAACTGGAATATGGTAGTCCTCAGAATGAGCTATCCAATGAATTAAATTTTAATATGTTTTGGTTTTATTATGTATGTGTTTTTTTAGTTTTATTAAACATAGGTTTTTCATCGAAAATCAAGCTCTCTATTTTGCACATGTGGAAAAATAGCAGATTATCAAAATAAAAATTTTAAAAATACGTTGAGGCTGGGTATTGATGTCCTTGATCCATTAAAAATAAATAAATTGAATTTCGATTCATACAAAAAAATTTATGTTGTATACAGTCCGCCTATGTCTGAGTTGCAATTGGTTTGACTTTGAAACTTGATTAAGGAAAAAATATTCAATAAAAAACTATGAGACCAAATGAAAGTTCTAGATATCGTAGTTACAAATCTAAATTTGAAAAAATTAGAATTTTATCCTTCATACAAAAAAAATTATGTTGTATACGGTGAACGTCACTTTTTAAAAATATTGTTTTCTGAAAAAAATCAGTTTTCGTGGGAGATAGAAAAAAAGTGCAATCTGATTCCAAAAATTTTGAAAAAAATATTTTTAGAATCTACAGACAAAATGTGATGAGACTCTAGTTTTCATCATCTTCAAATTCCTCACGGTTTATCCGCTATAGGTTCCCGAATATGAAGATTTAGTTAAAAATAATAATTGCAGTGTCCAGTTTGGCCAAAAATTGTAAACCACTATTGTGGGATCACCCACATATGAATTCTTATTTTGAAGTTAAAAAGTGACTTCACTTTTATAAAATTTTCTTGTTTCATGAGTAGTGGTCTAAAAAAGAAAAATTAGATAGAACTCCATTTTTTTTTGTTTATTTCTAATCACTTTATAAAGTTCAAGGTCTCATCTACCATAAATATTATAACTATATAATCCATAATCATTGCCAACTAAATTTGTGGATCCTATAACAAGCTTGACCCAATGTATTTCTTGTTTATTTTTAGTTACATTATAAGTTTCTCTCTCCATTCATCTATTATGATTTTTTTTATACTTTCATACAATTGAAAAGTAAGAAATAAAGAATTATGTACATATAAATAGGGTCTTAAACATTTGAATTAATCTTAGGTTGTAGGGGCCTAACATTTAAATATTTGAATGTGATTTATCTCAAATCCTATTTAAATTTTATAATTGGAAGCATTCCCATAGGTATTGTTTAAAGAGTTTTAACAATGAATAGGCTAAGCTAAAGTAATTTAATAAATTATTACAAGAATATTTTCTTAAAGAGTTATAATAGTAATTTATTTTCTAATCTTGACCATTTCATTAATCCCTTGATTGTTACACCTTTCATACTCACTTCACCTTTTGTATCTCTTTTACATAATCATCGTTCACCATTTGGGGGACATTTTTAGTTTATCTAGTTCCTTCACTATTTGTTTATGCCTAATTACTTTTTCTTTTCCCACTTGGTTTGCCTAATTTATTTTGTGTGTCCTTTATCCCTCATATATGTTTACATTGCCTTTATTTATTTTATCTTGTTGTTTCTTGCCTTATATATTATTCTTTTTCTCATGACTCATTGATCTCACATTCTTATATCATTCTCCCTAGGGCCTAGTCATTGATTTCACATTGTTATATGCCGCTCATGCATTGATCCTACTTTGCTTTGTGATGCTATACATAGATTATTGCATTGAAGCATCATGCTTATTAGATGCTACAATGTGATTTCACAGTGAAACATGTTGATCCCTAGAGATTCACACATTGAGCCTATATCGACACATCTTATTAGAGTTATGTGTTGCACACTTTCCTTTCTATATTATGCTTCTAGAGCTTTAAATATTGGTCGTAAATTGTCATATCACATTCTTAGAGTTACCTTTACTTTGGAGGGCATCATGTCCTCACCCATTGTACATAGAGCTTTGTCATTTATTTACATTAGGAGGCAACATGTCTTCCCCTTACATCTTAAGTTTTCATTGTCGTATATTTACACTAGGGGGCAACTTGCCTTCCCCCTACATCTTATATTTTCATTGTCATGTATTGTTACACACAGGGGGCCATCATGTATCTCTCCTTTTATATATGTGTTATCATTGCCATATCTTTTAACATAGGGGCATTAAACTTTTCCCTTTTACACATTGTCGAACCTTATTGCGTTCTCTTGCTCATATGGGGCCCTTATTTGATATAGGACTTCATGATTACATCTTACATTATTGTGCTCCCTTGAACCACTTTGATTAAAATTTGAAGTATTGCACTAAGTGCTTTCCTTCCTAGTTGCAAGCCCTTGCCCCTTATCTTGGCTTTATACCTTATTTTGGGCCCTTGCCCATAGTTTTGATCCTATACCACTAGGGTCTTATTACTTTATTGACCTTTGTGTGCCTATGCTCTTAGATGTTACATTGAGTAATATGTCTATCCTAGCACCTTCATACTTATATAGTTGTTTTTAGCCATTAAGGGTCACATCACCATTTTATTGTACATGTTGGAGACAAAATTATTATTCACAAATACAATCTCTAGTCCATGTGTTTACATGGAGCATTCTTTACATGCATTGCAATATGCTTATATGATTACATGTTTATATATTTACATGCTTATATGATTACATGCTTATATGTTTACATGCTTTTGTGTTTACACGCTTCTATGTTTATATTACCCATGTTATTTTCCATTAATTTGTGCCTATTTTGAAGAAAATACCTTAATATTTGAACATATCAATAAACAATTATCCTTCAAAATACCTTAATATATGAACATATCAATAAACAATTATCTTTAACTATATAGTTTGAAACGTTAATACAAAACCTACTTTTAATTTTATTCAAAACAAAAATGTATATCATTATAGAGACTTCATGAAATTTTGTGCCTATTTTGAAAAAAATACCCTAATATATGAACATATCAATAAACAATTATCTTTAACTATATACTTTGAAACATTAATACAAAAACTAGTTTTAATTTTATTCAAAACTAAAATATATATCATTATAGAGACTTCATGATACACATGATTATATTTTTATACCCATATCATTTTGCATTAATTTTGTACCTATTTGGAAAAAAACTATCTTAATGTATAAACATGCCAATAAACAACTATCTTTAATTAGCCAATAGGCTACATATGTTGTGAGATTTGAGCTTGAAACAAGTCTCACGCTTGCAAACCACTATTGAGTCATAAAAAAACAAGTTTTATTTGTCGTTTAATGATAAACCAGCTGTCATTTAATGATAAAAAGCCTCCAAAATCTCATTTATCACGTAAAAGCTAGATAAAGATTGACTTTCCAACTAAATGGGAATTTTATTTCAATTTGCAATGTTTTATCAATTTGATGGCAACTTTCTTTTTCATTTCCATTGCTTTATGTTTTAAATCTTTATGTAAATATTTTAAAATCAAATAATATTTAACACTTATTATTAATTGTTTAATCCAATTAGATGCAAATTTTAATTAGCGGATAGACTAACCACTCTTTAATAGTTGAAAAACAAATTTCAGCTATTATAATTCTTGAACCTCCCTTTAAATGCAAGTACTAGTTATATACCTCCTTCCAAACATAAAAAAAAAACCACTTCATAATTTAATTCAAAACTAAAATGTATATGATTACGCAAACTTCGTGAAAAACAAAATTATTGCCATCGTGACCTGCGCAGATCTCCAAAATTATGCAGTAAAAACCAACCGGTTTTGTTGTGCCGATATTCTATTAAACATTTTTGGCCTATGCAGGTCTCGAACCTGCGACCTTCGCGTTATTAGCACGACGCTCTAACCAACTGAGCTAATAGGCCTTTGAGTGCAGGTGGGTAAACAATATTTATAGATTTATTTAACAGCCTAATATCCTTACATACAGAAATCAGAAAAGAATATTCTTTTCATTTATTGAGAATTACATAAATGTAATACGCATGTGGCTGTAGTTTAGTGGTAAGAATTCCACGTTGTGGCCGTGGAGACCTGGGCTCGAATCCCAGCAGCCACATTATGTTTTCATCAAAACCGTTCTTTTTTAATCTATCGAATTTTGTATTTTTACTTAACGTGACCTTTTCAAGAAATGTTTTATTTGGGGAAGAAAAGCAATATTACTACATTTACATTTAAGAAGGAGGTGCAATGGTTACACCAGATTGCAATTTATATAAAGTTCGAAATAGCATTGGATCAATAGAATAGTTATTTTTTATTAAAAAATCTTAAATGTTTATTGATTTTGCTACATTTACATTTAAGAAGGAGGCGGAATGGTTACACACATTGCAATTTATATAAAAAGTCTCATAAAGTGAAATAGCATTGGAAGAATGATATTTGAATAATTATTCAATAGAGGTGCTTATTGGAACATAACTGCCATCTATCATTCAAAATTAAACCATTAATAAGTAATTAATGTTTTGCTTTTATCGTTGAAGGTTTTGATATTTTTTGGTTCATTCATAGGGGTGGTTGGTTCCTAACGTGGTGGCTCTATAAAGTTAAACTTTTGATTGTGAAATAAATTGATTCTTTATAGAGCCACTGCATTAGGAACCAACCACCACCAATAAGAAATACAATCAAAAGTTTAACTTTAGAGAGCCAGCTACTACATTAGGAACCAATGCAGTTAAAAGCTCTATAATGCAAATATAAAGTTAAAAGTTCTTTGAAAAAAAACCAAGATTTCCTAATGCAAATAACAAAAGTTAAATATTTCCAACTTAAGAAAGAAAACACCCCTATTTTTTTTATGTGTTGGTGATAAATGCAACAAACAAAGGCAATGGAGAAGCTTCATTCATTAGATTCACTGAATCTACCTAGCCACTCAGTTATTGGCTATATTTGCTATAAAGTTAAACTTTTGATTGTTAAACTTTTGTATTTGCATTAGGAAATCTTTGTCTTTCATAATGTAGCATATTAATTGAATCTATGCACCTCGTAAATTTTTTAATGTGACCGGCGGTGTGGCGTGACACACCCTCCGGTACCACGAGAGTGGGGGAGACTAGACCTCGTGACCAACCTCTTGTAACAAGAAAGGTTTAGCCAACCGAGCTAGGGCCCCCACCCCAATAAGAGACACAAGTTCACTTTAGTAGAATAAAAGAATTATAAGAAGAAATAAGTTTAAACAGATATTAAAATAATCTCAATATTCTCAAAAATCACTAAAACTAAGAATGAAATTAATATAAGAAATTAATAAGAAATTCAAAGGAATGTATGGATATTTGAAATTAGATATTTTAATAACATTCTAAATTATAAACATTACAAATAATGAAAGTTAATTAACAATCAAATTAAAATATACCAATCCCTATCTAGAAGGTGGAGTAATTGCAGGGTGAACCCACAAAAGTGGTTTACAATTGGAGTGAGGAAGGAAAAGTTGAAAAAAATGACCCCATGCCAAAAAATTTCATTTTTGGGGTTCGAACGAACTTATAGATTTAAACGAACCTAAAGAGGGTTCAAATAAACCCATTTAATTAACTTCCCACCATTCCATAAAAACCCAAAGGAAACCCTTTTTGAAGGGGTTTCGATGAAACTTGGTTCGAGCGAACCCCTAGGGGTTTGCTTGAACCCCCAAGGGTTCACTCAAACCCTCCATTCCCCTTCTTCTCCCCCTCAGGGGTAATTTTTTTTAGAATTTTTCCCTTCGAAGCTCGGGTTGAGGATGAAAATGGAGGAGACTTTACAAACCCAACTAGATGATGGTAGTCCTCGAAACGAGCTATCCAACGAATATAATTTTAATATGTTTTGGTTTTATTATGTATTTTCTTTTTTAGTTTTATTAAACATAGGTTTTTCACCGAAAATCAAGCTCTCTATTATGCACATGTGAAAAAATAGCAGATTATCAAAATAAATTTTTGAAAAATATGTTCAGGCTGGGTATTGATGTCCTTGATCCATTATTTTTTTTTGATTTTCGATACATACAAAAAAAATTATGTTGTATACAGTCCGCCTATGTTTGAATTGTAATTGGTTTGACTTCGAAATTTGATTAAAATAAATAAATTAATAAAACACTATGAAACCAAATGAAAGTGCTAGATATCGTAGTTACAAATCTAAATTCGAAAAAATTAGAATTTTATCCTTCATACAAAAAAAGTTATGTTGTATATGGTGAGTGTCACTCCTTAAAAATGCTGTTTAAAAAAAAAAGATAGTTTTCGAAAGAGATGGAAAAAGAAGTGCAATCTTATTCCAAAATTTTTGAAAAAAAATATTTATAATCTATAGACAAAATGTCACAAATCATTAGTTTGCATCATCTTCAAATTCCTCACGGTTTAGCCGCTATAGGAGCTTGAAAGTGAAGATTTAGTTAAAAAAAATTAGTTCAGTGTCCAGTTTGCCCAAAAATTGTAAACCAGTATTGTGGGATCACCCTACAAAGATTAAATGTTCTTTTGAAACAAAAGACCAAAAAGATAAAGTGGGATGTTTTAGTGCCATTTTTTTCATTTTTCGCTTTTTGCATTTACATAGTTTTTGTGCCCTTTCATTTGGTTTGGGGCATGACAGGGTCATTTCTGGCCTCTAAGATATGCATGTTTCATATGTACATCTCCAACCATAGCAGTGATGTTTCTATGCACATCCTCCCAACCCAGTTTCTCATTGTTATCGAAACATTTCAAAATTTCTCTTTTATTGCCATCCACCGATAAAATTCTTCCCCCATGATACTTCACATTACCTTCAATATTCTACATAATAGAAAGGTTTAATGGGAAACCCAAAATCGATGAATCCTTGAAACTCAACATAGTATCTCATTTAACAGTTACCGTGGCATATTTTGTAGTAGGTATAACGAGGTAAAAGCTCTTTGAAAAAAATACAAAGATTTCCTAATGCAAATAACAAAAGTCAAATATTTCCAACTTAAGAAAGATAACACCCCTATTTTTTGTGTTGGCGATAAATGAAGCAAGCAAAGGAAATGAAGAAGCTTCATTCATCCAATGAATTTGTTGCAAACAGATCACTGAATCTACCTAGCCACTAAGTTATTGGAGGTTGCATTAAAACATAGAGGACATCCCTTTTTATAATTGGTATGAATAACTATGCTCTCTTTTATTAATGCTTCCAAGCTTCTATAAAATTAGTACAGGAGTAAGAATACTTCTAGAAAACCTATGATTTGTAGTAATTTTTTTTTATTAACGTGTTTGTATTTTACAAAGAAAAAATTATGCTAGATCAACTTTAAATTGTCCTTAAAGAGGGAAGAGGGGTTTAGATATTAGATCTCAAAAGCCACTAAAGAAAGGGGATATAACACAACTATTTTGTTTCTCTATAGTGTTTTTATGGTTGCATGGGAGTGTTATTTTTGAGTCTATTTAAGTTGCTAATTTGTCATCGATTAGTTAGGTCTCATACTCATTTGATGTTGGAGTACTTGACCATTGAGCTATGTGTCCTTTCCTATTTTTTTTAGTAGTTTTTATCTATCCACAACTATTCTAGCCTTGATTTCAATTAGTGCATTTTTACTTACAAGGGTGGAGATCGCAAAGAGGTTTGCTTATGCTGGCATACTGTCAAATTTGGTAACTGATCTCACAACAAACCAAAGATTATGCATGCCTTCCAACAAACATAATCTTAAAAAATGCAAACTAATTTTCAATAAATTCAAACTGTTTATAATGATGTTTTTACTTGAAAATTGATAAAAATGTAGAAAATATATAAATCTTGTTTGTTTATATAGAAATCTTCACCATTCATGTAAATTATACACTTTGAAAAAACATCTGATATAGCTCAACCAAGCCACAATCAAAAACATGTACAAAAAAATTTAACATTCCATTTGGTTAAGAACTTAAAAAGTACTGAGAGTTTTACAAACTACAACATTCCATTCAATTAAGCATCCATATCACCCAGTTTTACCAAATAAATTATATTTTAATGGGTAGCCTTAATAGTTATGAATTAAGGATCCTTATCTCTCAATTTTATCAAATACACCATATTTGAATTGGATGCCTTAATAGTGTGTTCCTAAATACTTATAGCTACAATTGAAGGTGTATCACCATGTCCTAGGGAACCATGTTAAATATACATACTAATAATGATTTTATGGTTGGGAGGATATGCCTGGTATAGAAGAATTATATTCTTCAAAGAGAATATAGTTGAGCCCACCAACTTGAATGAACAATAGAATAATTAAATAATTAGTATAACATTATGAAGTGCAAGTAAAATACTGTATGATTGAAAATATCATGTATTACACTGGCACATATTACCTACCACCCCCTTTCATTTTATTTGATGGGGGTGATGCTCTGATCACAATACCCATTTTTAAAAGGAACCTTTTCTTCTAAGGACCTATAGACATCAAAATTTGACCACCCCCATATGGTCAAATTCCTCCCCTTTTATTCCTCTATCCTACATCCCTCATCTGCATTAATTAAATAATCTATTATTTAATTAATATTCCTCTTTTTCTAAAGTTCCTAAGGTATTTAATTAAATAATTAATCTTTTATCCCCTTTTCCTCTCTAAATTAAATAAATACTCTATTTGTTTAATTTAGTTACTTGCCTTTATGAATTTAAATCAATTTTTAAATTCATTATTTCTCTCTCCTTGCCCCATCCTCCATAATTCTTCTCTAATCCAGGTTAATTTAATCAACCTATGATTAGGATGTGCACACCCCTTAATCAGGATTAGTGTCACATCCTCCATAACCCTCCACTTGCCTTAATCTGTCATTAATTCGTCTAATACCCTGTTTGCACAACCTAATTACTTGATTAAGTCAACCTAATCCCTATGCTATTTATGGCATACCCCCAAGTCAACTTTTATTAATTTCTTTCTCTTTTTGGAGAAGGCGACCTCTTTAATTCACATTTATTCTCCCTAGGCTCTAATTCCTTAAATGAATGTCACCCACATGTGGAAAAGGACCTCCTTTATGAGGAGATCTTGTCCCATTCCCAAGGTACCATAAAATACCTCCACCTCATCTCCCCTTTGACATCTCACTCGCCACATGTCAAGATGTGAGGGCTTGTGAGTTCTCAACTCACCCTAGCCCTTGATCTTGGTCATGGTGGCTTCATCCCGACCCTCCATTGTTTAGGGGCACTTCTCCTAAAATTAGAGGAATTTTCCTTTATTTCAAACATTCAAACATTCAAACATTCAACCAAACAACCATTCATGCATTCAAGCCATCAAGCAATCAAGTCTTCAAGTACACTAGCATCTAAGACCACCATTGTTGCAACACTCTTTGCATCCATATCAAGCACCCATTGCAATACCCATTTGCACAATTGCATTCTCCATCCACTCACGATCATTTAGAATTAGGTCTCAAGCTATTTTCCATCAAAAGGAGCACACACATCAAACGATGAACATGGCCAACCAACTCATCAACTTGGACAAAGTATAACACTCTTATTATCTTTTATTTTGTTCAAGTTCAACTAGGCTAATCGTTGAGGTGTTGTTTGTGCTTTTTCTTACTTGCATTTCCTTTTGTTTTGCACTTTTAGGCTAGGAAAATTCACTTGCACACATTTATGGCATGCCTGATGGGACCCACATCATTGGTCTGCACTTTCACGTTTGCTGTTGTTTAAATTTTGCAATTTCAAAATTTACATGCAGGGGCAAAACCGCCATGACGGACGAGTTTTCCTGTTATAGGGGGGAACCTACAATCAACAGAGGCATAATCGAATTTTCCCTTTCACAAAAAAGGGGCGAACTTGATACCAGGGGGGAATTTTCTTTAAGCAGGGGTGAATTCGTGAAAGTACTTGGCATATAGGTGAGAGTGCTCGAGTTATAGAGGCAAGAGAGAATTTGCCTATCCTACAGAACAGGCGAGAGAAAATTCACCTATCTTACTAAATAGATGAATTTGACAAGAATAAAAGGCAAATTTTCTTGAAATAGGGGCGAATTTGAGTTAAACTCGAAACTTAAATTTCTAGTTTACAACTTCAATTTGATTTTGTTTTCGAGTACTAATCAACTAACCTGTCTAATTGTGAGTGTGTGATTTCACTAACAAATTGTGCAACTTGCCTTCATTTGTCCAAGATCGGTGGTGGTAAATTACTAATTTTTTTTTTGTAGGACGATCGATCAAAGACCCATTAGTTAGTCTGTTTGTTGATTTCCATACTAGCTAGGCACACATAGAATTGATTAAAGGTTCAATTAGCATTGTTTGTTGTGCTTGGGAGTAGGTTGTTGACGTATCCACTCCCCTTGTGCCTTTAGGTGATCTTGGGTGACGAGAAATCATAGCTTTCTCTAGTCCAGTCTAGTCTACCCAGAAGGTGCTAGTACGTCTAAGCTCTCCCCTTACGCTATGTGCAAGCCTAGGGCCCAACCAAAGCGTCTAGTATCTTATTCCTTTAGCGGGATCTTCCTGAGATTTCATCACTCGAGGGATGATTCCAACCACGTGGGGTGAACCCACAAAGTGGTTTACAATTCGAGTGAGGAAGGAAAACTTCCAAAAACCTCACTAATGCAAAAAAAAATCATTTTGAGGGGTTCGAGCGAACTCAATGTTCGAACAAACCCATTTTGGGTTTGGTCGAACCAGGGTTTGAGTGAACCACTTTACATGTGGGAACCCACGTTTCCCATTGTGGAAAGTGGGTTCGATCGAACCCTAGTTCGACCGAGCAAGGGTTTGAGCGAACCCTTGGGGGTTCGAGCGAACCCATTAGGTTCAATCGAACCCCCTTTTTCCCACCTTCCCACCTTCAGACACAAAAGGACTCCAAATTTTTCCCTTCGAAGCTCGAGTTGAGGATGAAAATGGAGGAGACTTCACTGACCCAAATGGAAGATGGTAGTCCTCAGAACGATCTATCCAACAAATATAATTTTAATATGTTTTGGTTTTATTATGTATGTGTTTTTTTAGTTTTATTAAACATAGGTTTTTCACCATAAATCAAGCTCTCTATTTTGCGCATGTGGAAAAATAGAAAATTATCAAAATAAATTTTTTAAAAATATGTTCCCGTTGAGTATTGATGTCCTTGATCCATTAAAAATAAATAAATTGAATTTTGATACATACAAAAAAAGTTATGTTGTATACAGTCCACCTATTTCTGAATTGCAATTGGTTTGACTTCGAAACTTGATTAAGGAAAAAATATTCAATTAAAAACTATGAGACCAAATGAAAGTGCTAGATATCGTAGTTACAAATCTAAATTCGAAAAAAATGGAATTTTATCCTTCATAAAAAAAAAAAATATGCTGTATACGGTGAGCGTCACTTTTTAAAAATGTTGTTTTTTGAAAAAACCAATTTTTGTGGGAGATGGAAAAAAAAGTGCAATCTGATTCCAAAAATTTTGAAAAAAATATTTTTATAATCTACAGACAAAATGTGATGAGACTCTAGTTTGCATCATCTTCAAATTCCTCACAATTTAGCCGCTATAGGTGCCTGAATATTAAGATTTACTAAAAAATAATAATTGCAGTTTCCAGTTTTGCCAAAAATTGTAAACCACTATTGTGGGATCACCCCGTGTTTCCAGTGTTGTATTTAAAGGGGAGAGAATGAAATTTGTACCCCAATCTAGTCACATCATGTTTAGTGAAGTGTTGAAGCTAGGGTGATACCTAGATAAGACGTGTAGAGTTGGTCGAAGTTTCCAGTACCTCGCTAGGGCTCCCGACTCACGCTTATGACGGGATGGTGTTCACGGTTGTGCCTCACGTACCTTGCGTATATCGAGGACGCATGAGATTTATTTGTATAGACTAGATAGAGACCCGTGTTTTATCCATGGCTTCGTGTAGTGTAAGGGATGCATATCGTACCCTAAAGTTACTCACCATGTACTCCCTTGGGTTGAGATAGGATTCCTCATGGTGGACTCCGATAGTCCTAGAGTGAGAGTGTGAAGGTGATCCCATGGCATCTACTGATGACCTTGTGCCATTGGAACGTTGGCTATCCACCTTCATGAGAAAGGTTGATCCAGAGAACCACCCCAGTATCATGAAGTATTAACCTTGGGTTGTCCACTCAAGGTGATGGGCCTACATCAGGTTTGTAAACCCTTATCACTAATTCTAGGATTGTGCTGCCTAGAGTGTCTTCATTGTGCAATACCAGTTCTTTTATTTTTAGTTGAGTCAGTCCAGCCTTTCTGCCTGTTGTTTGCCATGTTTCTTGTCCTTTTCCACAGTCAACCCCTACTCTCAGAGGCAAATTTTATTCATACAAAGGTGAATTTTCACTATGGACAAGTGATTTTTCCCTCTAAAAGGGTGATTATATGTTTGAGCCAGTTTTAAGTCATCCCTTTAGGCGAATTTGTCTTTGTCAAAGGCAAATTTTCCTGTGGGTCCCTTCTTAGGTGACCCTATTTTTTCCCATTCCTTGGAATAGGCGAATTTGTCCATCCCTTAGGTGAGTCTGTTAGTCTTCACTTGTCAAATTTTCTTGTTTCCATAGAATAGGTGAATTTTCCATCATCTGGGGCAAACTTGCTGTCCACAGTGGCGATCCCGTTTTTTTGTTCGATTCCTTCCGTCTATACATCCCCGTAGATAGGCGAACCTATTTTCCACATGGGTGAAGTCGTTTCTTCTTGTGTCTTCTCCAACTATACCAATTCGAGATTTAGGTGAATCCATTTGTCCATCAGGTGATCCCATTTTTAGGCGAATCCGTTCCCGTCTGTACAATTTAAGAAATAGGTGAATTTGTCACCCTGTCGGGCGATTTTGCTAATCAAGTCCACCCATTTTCCTTTGGCCTCCTGAGGTTTTAGGTGATCCTGCTTCCTTTAGAGTTGATTTTTTTTGGAGTTTAGGGAACTTGCAGTCAAATAGGCAAATTTTCCTCACAAGTTTTCTCGTTCTTGTGTCCCCATCAAAGATAGGTGAATTTTCTTTACGGATTCACCTGTTTCTTGGTAGCCCTTCAAACTTGGGCGAATTTGAGTCATATAGTTAGGTGAATTTGATTAACATAGAGGCAAATTTTCTTGTCCTGAATAGGCAAAGTTGTGATACAAAGAGGCGAGTTAATGATACACAGATGTGTATACATTGCCCATACAAGTTTTAGAGAGTGAATCCTTTTGGCCAATGAAAGCCTACTATTTTTTGAGTCCTTTGCCGCGATCAATTTTTTTTTATCATTATCTGTCTTCCCATAATCATCACTTTAGTCCGTCTGCATTTCCCAAAAGTTTTTGCATCCTTAATCAAATCACATAGTTGCATCTTAAAACATTCCTAGGTTGCATTTTCACTATCGGTTCATCAATCCCCATCCCCTAGACTTTGTTTTAGAGGTTTTTTATCCAAGTTGTCTTAGGTGTCTGATCTTGGTCATCATCATCTACACCTGCTTAGGATTGTCATCCGTCCCGAGTCAGTAAATCATCCTTGACCCAATCAATCTACTTCCACCTTGAGGTAGATTCGGCGTCGTAATCATCCCTTTTGTAGTTCAATCCAATCAATGAACACCTTATGTCATCTATTGAAACCTCTGAAATTAGTTTAGAATCAATTTCATTAGTCTAATCCAATCAATCATCTCATCATATTAATTATCTCATTCCATCAATCAGTCTAACCGAGTCCAATCACATCCTTTATCCAATCGATCAACCAATCAATCGATTCATCATCATATCTAGTTAGTCCCTTAATCCTCACTTAGGACATCCTTGCACTACATCTTAGAGCATAGTATCATCCTAGTCATCTTATAGTTTTGCATTTTCATGCCTGTTACTACCTGACCACAAAAAAATAAACTCATGGTAGAACAATAGGCTCAAGGTACCCATCCTAAGGTCCCTCAGAATCTCAATAACAGTGGCTCATCACAATCCAAAACTAAGGTTCACACCTCATCAACTCATGCTGATGAAAGCATGGTCAATCAACCTAAGGTTACAGTCGATGAGTATCTCAATAATCCCGTCAATCTCCAAATGATAGATCACCTCCATAATGAGCGTGGGGATAAGATCCTTGCCACATTGATCATGAAGGGCATCAAACCATTGTCAGGATTTGAGTTATCCAAATATGTCAATATGCCACCTCTCGCACCTCTTGTGTCTCAAGATCCTTAGAATTCGTAGAACGATCCAAGAAATTTTTACATCCCAAAGGGTCCTCCTATGGATAATTGGTATCAATCTGGGTTTGGTAATGTTGTGATGTACCAAGTCACACATCCTTCCCAAATTTTTATTACAGTCACGAGAGAATCACCTGATCCTTATGATCCCCTTGCTTATGGTATGCTACAAAATCTACCTCCTCTGCCACCTTGAAACATCCCGCAAGGTTTGACCCCCATATCATCTGCACCGCCTCTTTCACCTAATGAACCTGGTCAACCAACAGTCAATGCTAGGGGAAATCCTTTTGCTGCATTACCGCCACCTTTGGGATATACACCCACTTCCAATTCACCCCCACCTCCATTTACCTCTCAAAAACCACCTCAAAGCAACATTCCATCTTTGTAGCCATTGCAAGGCAACCCACAATAAACACCACAACAAACCCCTCAACACACTCTAATCCCGAAACAACCTTTGTAGTAGAATATCTTTATTCCTTCGCAACAACAACAACGACCCCCATATCAACAATAGGGTAATCCATTACAACCCCCTCATCTGCCACAAGGTCCTCCTCATCAACAAATATCACAACAAAGTCCACCTTTCCAACAATCGCAGGTCACCCAACAACAACAAATCCCAACTCGACTTCTTTACCACCAACCCCTTCAACAACCACAAATCCCAACACAACCTCAACAATCCCAACATTTAATTCCTAGCAACATGGCTAAGTACTTATACCGCCCACAAAGCATGTTCTATGTACAACCTACTGCTTCCCATCCGAATCCCGATTATACCTATCACAATCCACCACAATATCAATAAAAACCATCTTACGCTACCCCTTCACAACCATAACAAAGCACTTCTTATCAACAACCTAATTCTTAACAACCTCCGTATGCATCCCAAAAACATGCTGCCTACAACTATCAGTCTAATCCATATTATGCCTCGCAACAACAACCATCCTATCAGCAAGGTTCTACCACCTCATATTATCAAGCACCTCCACTATATCTGCAAGGGGTATCCTCTTCTTATTACCAAAATTCGCCATCCTATCATCAATCCTACACCAATCCACCCCAACAATCCACTTACACTAATCAATATCAATCGACTCCTTTATATGCGTCATCACCATCCTATGATCAAACCATGTCCGCCCCCTCTTCATCCTACCAACAATATGCTCCTTATAATCAGTCCAATCCGTCAAATCCATCTTCATCAACACTCGCTAATAAGGAGTGAGAGGAGGTAAAAGCAACATTGAAATAATTACAAGTAGGGACCTCTAAAAAATATTTCAAGTTTGAAGACATTTGTCCCTATCCGTTTAATTCCTTAATCTCACTCGTTCCTTTTTTCAAGCATTTTGAAATTCCAAAGTTTGACAAGTATAAAGGAACTAAAGACTCTAAGAACCACCTCGAGGAAATCTATTCACATTATTAAGAGGTCCTCCATAATGACAATTATCTCCTGTGGTTATTCCCTAGGAGTCTAATGGGGGTGGCTCTAGATTGGTTTATGGGTCTTCCAAAGGGATCCATTTTTTTCTTTCGTGGATCTTTCAGAGAAATTCGTCACACACTTCTCCTTCAATTTGGAGAAGGATATTGATACCCTAGACCTTCTGAAAGAAAAAAGCAACTTGAGGGTGAAACCTTTGGAAGCTACCTTCAAAGGTGGCGTGCTTTGGCTAGTCAAATGAAATCTCAACTAAGTGAGAAAGACCTAGTGACTCTTTTCATGGAAAACACTCATCCAAAAATGACACATAATCTCAATCTTCATTGTGTCACAACCTTTGCAGAAGTCATAGAGAAATTTCCTATTATTGAGAGAGCACTCATCGCCAAGGGACAAATCAAAATTTATAATCCAAATAAAGAAAATCCATCTGGAGACAAGTCCCGCTACTGGAACAAAAACAAGAACACAATCAATGATGGTGTCACGAATACCAAACATGTTCAAGTAGCTAATACCTCACAAAGGCCTCAGTATACCCCTCCACATCAATCAATCCCAAATGACATATCAGTGCCACAAGTTACACCTTGTCCTCCTAAACAGTCTAATCATAATAATCAAGGCAACAATAAACTCTCATTTACTGCTTTGGGAGAGCTCTTGAGTGTCGTGTTCAATAGGATTCTTCAAGAAAGTTACCCGATCACATATCTTGTGACTAAGCCTTTTGGCGAGTCTAAACCAAAGTCAACCTAGTACAAGAAGAATGAGTATTGCAACTTTCATAAGATCAAAGGCCATTCCACTAACAAGTGTTAGGGACTCAAGATATATGTCCAAGAACTCATAGATCATGGAAATATATTAGTGGATGCTACTCAGGCATCACCATCTAATTCTCAACTACATATATACCAAAACACCTTCCGAAGCCACAACCAGGGTGCCAACACATCTAATTCTAATCCCATTTCAAGTAATAACAACAGTCAAAACAACAACACCAATAATATTAGCTATAAAAATGTACCTTATAACTATGATGGTATAATCATGTGCATTATCTAGGTCGAGCCTTGTGCATCCATGATTTGTGTTAAATGCAAAGACCCACAATGTGATTTTACAAATCATCACACCTGTATCTCCATTCCTGGTCATTCCACATCAATCCAACCAACTCCTATAAGTTCTTAGTATAATATTCTTGATCACCTAGGAAAGACCCCCACTCAAATATCCATCCTGGATTTGCCCAAGTCTTCTCCTTTCCATCAAGAAATCTTAACCAAATCCTTACAGGATACTCATATACCTAATGACATAGACCCTACTCAGTTCTAGGCCTTAGTAGGACACCTATCATCAACCTATCAGTTGGGATTTAGTCAAAATGACATGCCCTCCATTGACTCAAATCATAATTTTCGCCTTCACATTGAGGTACTCATAGCTCATCATAAAGTAAATAGGGTCCTGGTAGATAATGGCTCAGCCCTCAATCTTTGTACTTTGAAGTTCATAAAACAGGTTGGATACACCCATGCTGACTTGAACAACTAGGTTATCACCATAAAAGCATATGAAAATTCAAAGAGGGATTCTAAAGGCACCATTTTTCTTCCAATTCAGGTTGATCCTATTGTATAGTATACCACATGTCATGTTCTTGACCTCGACCTTCCATACAATCTCCTTCTTGGCCGCCCATGGATCCATTCGATGCAAGATGTTCCGTCCACTTACCATCAATGCTTGAAATTTCCTTTCCAAGGAATGGAAGTAACCATACATGCTGATCCACAACCATTTGAATATTTTTGCGCTTTGGAAGCTTCCTTCCCCCACTCTCATTACTTTCCAAGAGTTGAAGTGGGGGCACCTCAGGCCTCATCCTCCAATCCATCTCATAATCCATCAACCAACACTACATCTACCACATCCACCACCTCTGACTGCACCATCACTAAGGTCAAGATCATTGACAAGGGCTGTGGAGAATATGAAATGCAAACTGCACTCAACATGGCCACAATTCCACCCTCTCCCCACTTGTATGGGCAACCATCTCAGTCCACATCAAGAGCAAAAGAGAAGACCAAAACCATCACTTCCAAGAATATGGGCTAAACGAATTTCAGAGATTTGGGTATACTCCAGGACCAAATGGATGATGACATTAGCCAGGGGGTCTACCGAGAAGAGCCTGAATCGTTATCTCCCCTCATATAATACTTTCAAGGGGTTTATCCAAATGCATCAAAGTTGGCCGAAAAGTGTAATTACCAAGGTGGAGGTCTTGCTATAGAAGAACAAAGATGACACTAGCCTATAGAAACATCTATGTGACCCAAAAGAATAGGCCTAGGCTATGACACAAAACAAAAGGGTCCTGTGCCATCAAATAGTGCATCTAATAACGTTAGTGTGGACAATGGTCTCCTTGAGGACATACCCGAAGAAGAGTCCATCATACTTGCATACAATGATGTAGATATCTCATCCATGTTTGACTACCTATCCGTATTTTCCATTATCCTTTCCCTTCACCATCTTGAGCTTATTAACCGATATGTACGAGGTAGTGCACCTATCAATACCTTCCCTTCAATGGAAATATATGTAAATCTCATGGGATTGGGGGAAGATGAACACCCTAACCATAAAAGTAAGAAGAAACAAAATAAAAAAGGGTCATCTAGTGAAAACCTCTATGAGGAACTTCTTGACTCATCAAAAGTCAAAATAAAGGGTGTATCCGACAGTGAAAACCTTGATGAGGCATTGAAGGATGGGGATGTTCATCTTCCCCTTGTTGGAACTGAATTGTCCGAATGGTCCTCTATCTTGATCGAAGAGACTCAAGAAGTCAACTTGGGAACAAAGGAAGATCCAAAAATTACAAATGTAGCCAAGTCACTATCAGAGGAAGAGCATGCTACCATTGTCAATCTGCTGCAAGAAGGAATCATCAATTTTGCATGGACTTATTTAGATATGCCAGATCTAGATCCAACCTTAGTGTTTCACCATTTGGATGTTCACCTAGATGTGAAACTCGTCAAATAAAAGCTAAGAAAGATGCATCCAAAAGTATCTCTTGTTGTCAAGAAAGAGCTAGAAAAGTTGCTAGAAGCCGGGTTCATTAGGCTGATCGACTATTTAGATTGGATATCTAATATAGTTCCCGTCGCCAAGCCAAATGGAAGTATCAAAATCTACACAAATTTTTGAGACCTCAATAAAGATTATCCTAAAGATGATTCCCCCCTACCAAACATTGACATGCTAGTGGATCTTACGACAAGACATGAGATGCTATCCCTTATGGACGGTTTCTTTGGCTATACTCAGATCAAAATTGCAACCGAGGATC
This sequence comes from Sequoiadendron giganteum, assembly GCA_007115665.2. NCBI lineage: Eukaryota > Viridiplantae > Streptophyta > Pinopsida > Cupressales > Cupressaceae > Sequoiadendron > Sequoiadendron giganteum. Next base: position 619,241,266 of record CM021105.1, on the reverse strand, counting down.
AACATAAAAATTCCTTCACCACCCCTTGGGGCACCTTTTGCTACAATGTCATGCCCTTTGGATTTAAAAATGTTGGGGAAACTTATCAACGTGCCATGATTGTTATCTTCCATGACCTCATTCACATAATAATGGAAGATTATGTTGATGAATTATTGGGGAAGTCTAGAACAAGAGAAGAGCATCCTAAGATCCTGAAGAAAATATTTGAGCACCTAGAGCATTATAAGCTACGTCTGAATCCAAAGAAATGTGTATTTAGAGTCACATCTGAGAAGCTATTGGGTTTGATCGTCTCCAAGAGGGGTATAGAGGTAGATCCAACAAAGGTCAAAGCTATAATGGAAATGCCCCTGCTACATAAACTCAAGCAATTAAGAATCCTCCAAGGAAAGTTGCAATCCATAAAATGGTTCATAGCTCAATTAGAAGACAAGTGCCAATCATTTACATATCTGCTACATAAAGACACTACCTTCAAGTGGGATCTAGAATAACAGCAAGGATTTGAAAAAATTAAAGAATACTTGGCTCATCCACCCATCTTGATGCCTCCTATTCTGGGTAAACCACTCTTGTTGTACATCTCAACTACATCAGTTGCACTGTGGGCACTATTAGCTCAACATGACGAGTCTTCTAAAGAGTGTGCAATTTATTACATCAGTCAAACATTGGTGGGCTATGAACTCAATTACTCTCCAATGGAAAAGGCTTGCCTGACAGTTGTCTTCAGTTTGCAGAAACTTTGTCATTACATGCTCAACCATATTGTCAAGTTGATATCAAAAGTTGATCCACTTAAATACTTGTTGTCCCAAACTTATTTGACTGGCTGCATGGCCAAGTGGGTCATGTTACTGAGTGAATTTGACATAGAATATGTGGAACGTAAGGCGATTAAGGGACAAGTCATAGTAGATCAGTTGGTTGATGCCCCTTTGGTTGACGCTTATCCTTTGGTAGTTGAGTTTTCAGATGAATAAGTTCTCACAATAACATAATAAAATACATGGAAAATCTATTTTGATGGGTCTTGTACACACAATGGAGCTGGAGTAGGTGTCTTATTCTTCACCCCTCAAGGTGACTACATACCAAAGTCATTTAGATTAGAATTTCCATGCACCAACAATATATCAGAGTATGAAGCGCTTATCACCGATCTTAGGATCACCATTCAATGGAATACCACCCATCTATGAGTCTTTGGCGATTCCCTATTGGTTATCAAACAAGTCATTGATGAGTTTCAGACAAAGGATGATGAATTATTTCCCTACAAACATATGGTAGATGAATTTAAAAAGTATTTCACCTTCATCCAGTTTGAATATATCCCTAGACTTCAGAATAAGGCAACTGATTTGATGGCTACAATTAGTTCCCTCATTGATATTCCTAAGGATCGAATGGACTGCAAGTTCCTCATGGAACAAATTCTAATCCCAACATATTACATCCCTGAGAGTGAGATGGTGTGCAATATATCATAGGTCTTGAATCCCTTTGGTACCAATACATTTAAACCTACCTCCATGATAATATCCTCCCATCTAACTTTACACGAAACCAACATAAGTCCTTCATCCAATTTACCTCTCACTACACCATTGTAGGAGATACACTTTATCACCATGGGTATGATGAAATTATTCTTAGGTGTCTAAAAGAATCAAAAGATCACATTGCATTAGAAGAGGGACACAATGGTGTCTTTGGGGCCCATTCCAATGGCATGGACTTAGCCAAAAGGATTCTCAAAGTGGGTTACTATTGGCCTACCATGGAGCATGATTCTTGCGAGTTCATGAAGAAATGCCTCTCCTATCAAAAACATGCAGATTTGATACATGATCCTGCCCAAGATTTGCAACCAATCATAGTACCATGGACCTTTTCTTAGTGGGGTTTCAATTTGATCGACAAGACATATCCTCCATCTTCTGATGACCATACCTTCATTATCACCACAACTGAATACTTCACCAGGTGGGTGGAAGTAATCCCACTCTCCCAAATCAAAGGTATTCAGATCTCCAAGTTCATCCTTTTTCATATCCTTTGCAGGTATAGAATCCCATCCACCATCATCACTGATAATGGAAAGAATTTTAAAAACCAACACATCAAATTCTTCTATGAGACTTATCACATCCAACATCGTTGGTCTACTCCTTATTACCCACAAGGTAATGGTTAAGAAGAGGCTACCCGCAAAACCCTGATCAAGATCCTTAAAAAGGTGGTTAACAATACTAGTTGATATTGGCATCTACATCCCCATCCCACCCTTTGGGACTACCAGACATCCATTCACATCCCAACTGGCGCCACTCCATACTCTTTTGTTTATGGTGCCGACGCCATCTTGCTGATCGAAGTCGAGATCCCATCACTTAGAATATATTTGAAGAACCTCATAAGTGATGAAGATGCTCGGGTTGCATGACTCAGCTAGTTGAAACTCCTAGATGAAAAGTGGATCAAATCATACAATCATGTACAAGCATATCAACATCATCTGAGGAGGAGCTACACTAAAAAAAGTTTCATCCTCGCCAGTTCAATGTTGGTGATCTAGTCCTCAAGGAAAATCAACATACTCAGCAAGATCGAGAAAAAAAAGGAAAATTTGAGGCAAATTGGCTAGGTCCCTATGTTATCACAACTAAATATGGTTCTGGTGCATATAGGCTTGCTACACTGGAAGGAGATCCCCTGGAAGAACCCATGAACATCATGCACCTAAAGAGGTTCTATACCTAAGTCAGCTGGGTTATCCTTCCTTGTGAAAATCCAAAAATAATGAAGTAAAAAATCGTCAAAAATACAAAAAAGAAAAAGAAGTAAAAAAACTATCCATAAATAGTAAAGAGAAATAATTCATCCAATGGTGAAAACCACTCTTCGTGGCACCTTGGATAAGTATGTTTGGTGAAAACCTGACAACATGCACCATTTGTAGAGGGCTTAATCATTATCTACCTTGCATCCTAGTTATTTTATGCTTCCATCAATCTTATCCTCACGTCATATCCTAGCATGCTTGAACCACCAAAAATGAACTAAGGGAAAGAGGATTTCACAATAGGTCCCTAGGGTTTTCCACCTAGGAGATGGTTGGTAAAATGCCTCTTTCACACTTAGTTACTCTTGGTGTTCATTCAAGATTATGGGTAGATGATGGGGGATGTGAAATGTGTTTATTAATGATGTTTAAATGTAGTAAACTAAAAAAAAATGATTTATTGATGCTAGTTCTAAGAAATGCAAAGTGTTGGAAAACACAATGTTGTATGCAATCATTAAACTAAATGATCTAGAAATGCAAATTAAACTAATAAAAAAACTAGAAGTGTGCACCTGGAGGCTGAAAAGGGATGGCATGAAGGTTTGGAATTATGATAAAAATGATGTAGAAGCCAACTGGGACACTTGTGCCAATAT